>CM045743.1:44857642-44937642 GCA_024760905.1 Plotosus lineatus | reverse complement strand
TGTTCAACCCAAACACCAGTTAGGCCAATTTACATTTAATATTAAGAACAGCTGTGGATACAGACAGCACCTGCTGTCGTTTCTCTGCATTCCTTTCATCTATATTTTTATGTTTTCATAAAGTGTGTGAATGAGTAAAAATGAAGCAGTACCATTGGTACGTAGCCACGGGGACGCTGTAGTCACAGTCAAGTCAGGAAGAAGGAAGTGTACTAACATCAGAACTTTCTAAAGAGGGGCAATGCAGGTTTTTAAGAAGAACTTATACACATCTGTACCATGTTTCTCTCTCGAGTACAAAAAGACATACAGTGGTACTTTGCCTTACGAATGTCTTTTATAACAAATTTTTCATGATACGAGTTTCAATCCACCAAAAATCTGCCCCATCCAACCAGCAAAATTTTGATTTACAAGCTCTGTTGTGGAAATGGCTTTTCTTGGCCGATTAGCCTCATATTCTTTCGCGTGTATTCCTCCATGATCCGAGAATACCTTGTGCAGTGCTTCTCAGTTATTTTCTGTGATGCCCTCTATAGGAAGAAAAAAAAAAGATTCCCCCCCCCAAGCGCGCGACTATAAAGTGTTTACTGCACTTCATATCGTTTGCTTGGTGCTTTTCCCCTTCACCATAGAGAACACAGTGAGAATGCCACTGCCACCTCCTGTAAAGGATACGCAGTTACACTCAATTCTAGTACAGTATGGTACAATTCTAGTACAGTATCCACAAGCCTTTCCTCCCTGGCATTCGCAGCGTGCATATGCACAAAATTCTCCTCCTCCTCCTCCTTCTCTGTTACGCACCACCTCATGCCTGCTCACGTGACATCTTTGCTGCAGTCGATGATTGAAAAGGTTAGCTGATTTATTGTTTATTCTTGTTTTAAATTTTTTATTATTAATTATTATTAATGTTAATGTATTATTATTATTATTATTATTATTATTATTATTATTATCATTATTATTGTTATTATTGTTATGAAATATTTATTGTTTTTTACATGTTTATGTTTAATATATTAGGGGAAATATATTGGACATGCTGGAGGGTGGTGCAGGAAAAATGCTGGTGTGTGAAAGATCGATTTGCTTGTATTCATGCCTCGGTAAATATGATAAAGTAGATGATCCACAATCACATCGGCTCCTGAATGTCCTGAGATCAAGCGTTCACTCAGTCACCTAGTTACAGACCTGCTGCAATTTTTTTCTGAGCAGAATATTTTTTGATATTTAGTCAGAATGACTGAGAAGGGGCACAGTGGTGTCTAGGTCTAGCATGTCCACCTCAATGAAGAAAAGGTCTTGGGTTCGAATCCCAGGCTCAGGGTTTCCTGTGTATGCTTCTCCATGCTTGTGTGGTTTGTGAACTCTGGTTTTGTCCCACAGTCCAAAGACATGCACATTATGCTAATTGCCTGTTAAAAATGTTTGTGCTGGCCCAGTGATGGACTGGCAAACTGCTCAGGGTGTACCTCAGCTTCACCTAGGTTTGTGATAGGCTTCAGCCTCCCTGTGACCCTAATTTTAAATTAGAAAGAAGACAAAGAATACAATGCGAAGAGACTCGCTGTGTGCAGCAACAAGCTATGAAGCGCTCAGTTATTTTAATATTGAGCAGTTGGTACGTTCCCGCTGAGTGTCGAGAGATAAAATGATAAAACCCAGAAAAAGAATATTTATAGGAAAAAGAATAATATTATATATTCATTACTTATACAATGAAACTGAAATATTTATAACTTCAAACACAGTAGTGGTCGAGATGGCGCAGATGTAGAACCCGAAAAAGAGTCGAGCATTATAGGTTTTTACTTAAAAAGGCGAAGAACACATTGTTCATTCACATCTGATCTCTCAGTGGTTAAAGAGAGAGAGATGTGTGAGGAGGAATAGTGGAGAGAGAGGGGGGGTGAGAGAGAGAGAAAGAGAGAGGGAGAGAGAGAGAGAAAGAGAGAGAGAGAGAGAGAGAGAGAGATGTGAGGAGGAATAGTGGAGAGAGGGGGTGAAAGAGAGAGAAAGAGAGAGGGAGAGAGAGAAAGAGAGAGAGAGAGAGAGAGAGATGTAAGGAGGAATAGTGGAGAGAGAGGGGAGATGGAGGGAAAGAGAGAGAGAGAGAGAGAGAGAGAGAGAGAGAGAGAGATGTGTGAGAAGGAATAGTGGAGAGAGGGGGGAGCGAGAGAGAGAGAGAGAGAGAGAGAGAGAGAGAGAGAGAGAGAGATGTGTGAGGAGGAATATTGGCGAGAGAGAGAGAGAGAGAGAGAGAGAGAGAGAGAGAGAGGTGAGGATGATAATTGCTTAAGATACAAGCCAGTGCCTTGTACTCGGCAGCATGGAACAATTTAATGAATGTGAGGAAAGAACCACAATCAGAAGATAGAACGAAGATGGAAGGAGAGAGAGAGAGAGAGAGAGAGAGAGAGAGAGAGAGAGAGAGAGAGGTGGGGAGGGGGGGGGCTGCGTTCACCTCCATCAGCATCTTACGTTCCATATTTGGATGATATGTCCTACTTTACTGATCAATACTGTGAATGTAATTCATTCATCTCGACTCTCAGACGCGTCGGTTCTCTGCACGGATCATCAGACACACTTTTACATCTAACTACTCCGCGGAATGTGTTATTACACCAGCGAAGCTGAATCCTGACTTCTGATTGGTCAGGTGTTGAATAACGTTCTATAAGAGCAGTTATGATAGTGGTGAAGAGGATGTGAGATACGGAGCATCGGGGCATAAAAATGGGAAAGATTCCGTCTCCCCTCACACAACGGGTCCACCACAGAACATCTGCCAATTTGCTCAGGCAGGTGTGGGCGTGTGATAAAAAACTCACCTGCCATGTGATGGCAAATGCAGCCGTAGATGATCCTTGTGAAGCTTTAAGCATTGTTGTGTCCCACAGATGATCTTGGATGGAAGTTCCATTTCCGAGATATGTTTTCCGATGCTCCATGTCTGCGTTACTCTCAGATCCACTTCCTGATGAACCCATCGCCCGACATCATGGTGATCTCCAGCCACTACAATACCTTCGATTTTACTTATTTATATCAACACACGCGTTCTGTTCGATTTATTTAATATTTCAGGAAGAACTACAAATTCAACGGATCAACCAATCAGGCAGAGCTGTTTTAGTCGACATATGTGCAGCGTGTAGTTACATTACTGTATAGCTGTGCGTCAGATAGCGGTGTAGAATGGAGTAAGGTTCTATCCCTTATACATCATCTTATGGACCAGTGGCTACATGGGGACACTGGGACAGGACCTGGAGGTGTCCAGGCAGAGCAGCCATCGAAGTCTTTTCTTGAAAATTTTGCTGGCAACAGCAAAACCATTAAAGTGCAACATGTGTACATTGACGCACGAGGATTTCCACGCCTGGTTCTCCTCATCACGCGGTAATACACTGCAGCCTCTCGTTCATCTTCAGCACTAAGTGCTTGCCTCTGGTCAAATGGTCCATTACTCGAGCTGGTCCTTTCAGTACCCCTTCATTACCTGCTTTATGCAACTGGACCCGAGCCAGCCGCTATACTGTGGCAAGGTCACATGGCTAATGCAGTTTATCTGTCCTTGCTGCAAATAAATAAATAAATAAATAAATAAAAATCACTTCAGCACATAAAGCAAATTTGTGCCAATTCGGAAAAGAACTGCTTTAGGCACAGCTATTTTTTAGGCTCGGTCAAACCAGGTCACTTTATACACCTTGGTATGCAGCATAGACAAGCTACAGTGCTGCCAAGAATTTAAACATAAATACACTGTGATTATTCAGTGGGGCCGGTGGCGTAGTGGTTATGGTGCTGCACTCATGATCAGGAGGTTGTGTGTTCGAATCCCAGTTAGACCCCCACTGTGCTAAGGCAAGGGCAAGGTCTTAGCCACAAGTGTGTCTCTGTTCACCCAGCAGTATAAATGGGTTCCAGTAAAAATATACTGGGAAGGCTAGCGTCCCAGCCAGAAGGAGTTGAATTCTGGGTAGCTTCACGCTACGGAAACCGGGGATAAGCACCGGCCTGATGAGCCACTATGGCTCGGGTGTAAAAAGCCCAAAGGACTTACACTCTGATTATGGGAAAGGAAATGAATGCATTGGAATGTGGTGGCCTGGTGGTGCTGGAGTACTGATCCCAAGGATGGGGGTTCAAACCCCACCATCACCGGGTCTTCACTGCCATCAGAAAGATGCTGAATCAATCGAATGTTACAACCTGCAACTTCTCTTCATTCAATCATTCACTTATTGAACCACTGGAGCCAAGCTCAGTCAACACCGGGTGAAGGTAGGCTACACCCTGAACAGCTCATCGGTCCACTGCAGGGTGGCACACACTAGCACTTACACTTAGGAGCAATTTGGAACAACCAGTTAGATTATTGAATTCTAACACTTGGCAGTGAAGGGTTACTGTGGGTTAAGATTGTCCTTTAAACGTTTCATAAATAGCCTCTTCATGTTTGTCATGAATCTGTGCATAGCTTGTATTTGTTTTATAATGGAATGCTTGATGAACTGTAGATTAGAACCTTCTGTTTTTTCAAGTTGAATTTTTGTCTTTTGGATTTGTTTCTAGGTGGTCAGAGGACACTGCGGTACCAGGATGAACTCCACAGAAACCAAGGAGCTACTTGCTGTGAAGCAGATGTGAAGCAGGCGTGAAGCAGACGGGCGACTCACAACACCAACAGTCTTACTTTTTTTCTTCTTTAGCGGTGAAATGAAATATAACTCATCACCAATTCGACTGTACTTTGGACCTGTTTGAATCATCGGTGTCTGTGTTGTCGGCCGCCATTTTGATTAATGGAAGTTTTGTAGTACACCCACCAGATGGCGTGTGCATCGTGTTTACATGCTTTAGACGATTGCTCCTGATGCGGGGCTCACTGACACTCGCATTCAGGAGAAACAAATAAACTTTAAATCTGTAATCACCCTAATGTTTATTCGACGTACCTGGTAAACACGGAGGCCCATTTCAACCTTTCATCGTCTCACAGATCCACCGTTCAAAGTTTCCACAAAAACCTTTTACAAAAGACCAGCTGAAGAACCTTCCTGGGCCTTTAAGAGACTTTCAGAGATCTTAGGTTTTATATTTTAGTCAAGAAACTCTTTGTTTCTTTCACCATCTTAATTTCATTCTATGGGAGCTCCGGAAGGCACGTTTTCCCCGCGCTGTTGTTCTCTGTGGAGATGAGTTTATATTTGCAGATAAGCTTGTGCGCCTCCTTCTCGTTAATTATGAATGACAGGCAGAAGTTTCACCAACCTCTCAAACCAATTAGAGCAGTCAGCTCGGTCCGATCTGCTGGGAGAGACGCTCGATGATCCCGAAGGTGGGTGATTTTACTAAATGCCTGGATTTAATTCCACGGCCGTGCTGTGTGCCATTAACTGACTGGGTCGAGCCTGGTTCTGTTTCCGACTGACTGTTTGCATTAATAGAGAACTAAAGACAGCAGTGTGGATAAAGAGCTTCCGGAGCTGCCTGGTTTCACAGCGTGAGCGTCGTTACAGATTTTCCTTTGTGTATCCTGGCGTTCTGAGGAGGGATATGAACCGCAGACAACATGATCAACAGAGTAAGGGTTGTAAATAACAATCCGGCGCCATGGTGAGGGTAGTGGATAGCACGTCTGTCTCACAGCAAGAAGGTTCTGAGTTCGATTCCCAGCTTGGGCGCATCTGTGGAGAGTTTGCATGTTTTCCGCGTGCTTATGTGGGTTTCCTCTGGGTTCACCGGTTTCCTCCCACAGTGCAAAAACATGCACAGTTGGTTAATACGCTGTTCCAGATCACACATAGATGTGAATGTTGGCCCTGCTATGGCCTGGCGAGCTGTCCAGGGTGTACCCTTCCGTCGCCCAAAGTCAGCTGAGATGGGCGCCAGCCTCCCCACGACCCTAACTAGGATTAAGCAGTTCAGAAAATAAATGAATGATAAAAAATCCATTTCCTCAGACGGCAAGATGGAGCTTCTGTATCAGTTGTACCTTCAGTTCTCTCACTCATTAATTTTATGTAAAGAAAGAATATAAAATGCAGATTAGCAGATTTTAATCGAAGCCAATAATAAATTACAATTTTATTTCACATGCCAGCTTTCAGCAAAAAAAAAAAAAAAAACCCCGAACAAGAATAAATCAATAATTCTGATAAATGTGATGAGATTGTTCCTCTATTAAAGTGCTTTTACTATTTTTCTTTGATGTCTGAAGAAGACGAATGGACTGCTTCCTCAGAAACACATGAAGTGAACCAACCGCATCAGATTTTTCCAGAACTTCTGCTGATGCAGCATCACACAGCACAGAAATACACTCGGAGACAACTGCTATCCACCCTCTTCTACATCCATGATCTTATGCATGGCTACGATTTAATAACGGTACTGTGATTGACAGAGATGAGCATGTATTCAGGGGCAGTGGCGGCTCTGTGGTTAAGGCTCTGGGTTACTGATCAGAAGTTTTTGGGTTAAAGTCTCAGTGCCAATGATCTGCGACTAATCTGCCCTCATTTGCTGAGCTGTAGAAATTAAATTAGTACTAGTCACTCAAGATAAGGATGCCTGCATATTGCCATAAATGGAAGCTTGCCCCGCCCACCAGAATACCCAGTTAAACACTCTTGGACATGTGACCACTGTTACATCACCAAAATTAGATCGTCTAGATAAAATATTGACCTGCGGTTCACAGTACAACAGTTTCATTTATGAAAGCAGAGGTAGGAGCACACAGGTAGTCTACATCTTGTGTAGGCAATGTAATTTAAAGGAAGTCAGTGACTGCAAAGTCGTAGTGGGTGAGAGTGTTGCCAAACAGCATAGGATGATGGTGTGAAGGATGACGCTGATGGTGAGGAAGGTGAAAAAGGCAAAAGCAGAGCAGAAGACAAAGTGGTGGAAGCTGAAAAAGGAAGCGTATCGTGTTGTCTTCAAGGAGGAGTTAAAACAGGCTTTGGGTAGTCAGGAAGTGCTTCCAGATGACAACCACAGCCAATGTGATCAGAGAGACAGGGAGGAGAGTACTTGGTGTGTCATCTGGAAGGAAAGTAGATAAGGAGACTTGGTGTTGGAATGAGGAAGTACAGGACTGTGTACAAAAGAAGAGGTTAGCTAAGAAGAAGTAGGACATAGACAGGACTGAAGAGAGGAAACAGGAGTACAGGGAGACACAGCGTAAGGCGAGGGTAGCGGTGTCAAAGGCCAAACAGAGGCCATATGATGACTTGTATGCTCGGTTGGATAGTAAGGAGGTAGAAAATGATTTATACAGGTTGACACAGAAAAGAAATAGAGATGGGAAAGACGTGCAGCAAGTTAGAGTGATAAAGGACAGAGAGGGAAATATATTGACTGCTGACAGAAGTGTGCTGGCAAGATGGAAACTTTGAAGATGGAAACTTTGAAGAGCTGATGAAAGAGGAAAATGAGAGAAAAAAGAGTAGAAGGGGTGACTGTTGAGGACCAGGAATTAGCAAAGATTAGTAAGGGTAAAGTTAGGAGGGCATTGAAGAGGATGAAGAATGGAAAGGCAGTTGGTCCTGATGACATACCGGTGGAGGTATGGAAGTGTCTAGGGGAGGTAGCAGTAGATTTCCCGACACGAATATTCAACAAGGTCTTAGAAAGGGAGCAGATGCCGGAGGAATGGAGGAGAATTGTGCTGATGCCCATTTTTAAGAGCAAGGGAGACATGCAGAGTAGTGGCAACTACAAAGGGATAAAGTGGATGAGCCATATGATGAAGTTATGGGAAAGAATAGTGGAAGCTCGACGAGGGGCAGAGGTCAGCATTTGTGAACAACAGTTTGGTTTCACGCCAAGAGCACCACAGATGCAATGTTTGTTTTGAGGATGTTAATACAGAAGTACAGAGAAGGTCAGAGGGAGCTGCATTGTGCCTTTGTGGATCTGGAGAAACCATATGACTGTAGTATTGCATGAGGAAGTCTGGACTGGTAGAGCAATATGTTAGAGTGGTGCAGGACATGTATGAGAGATGTAAGAAAGTTGTGAGGTGTGCTGTCGGTGTGACAGAAGAGTTCAAGGTGGAGGTAGGACTGCATCAAGGGTCAGCTCTGAGCCCCTTCTTGTTTGCTATGGTGATGGACAGGCTGACAGACGAGGTTAGACAAGATTCCCCATGGACTATGATGTTTGCAGATGACATTGTGATCTGTAGTGAGAGCAGAGAACAAGTGCAGGAAAATCTAGAGAGGTGGAGGTGTGCCCTGGAAAAGAGAGGAATGAAGGTTAGCCTCAGTAAGACAGAATACATGTGTGTGAATGAGAAGAACCCAAGAGGAACGGTGAGGTTACAGGGAGCAGAGATAAGGAAGGTGGAGGATTTTAAGTACTTAGGCTCAACAATCCAGAGCAATGGAGAGTGTGGAAAAGAGGTCAAGAAGTGTGTGCAGGCAGGTTGGAATGGTTGGAGAAAAGTATGTGTGTATAGTGTGATGTGTGATAGGAGAGTATCGCATACCTGTCAAGTTGTACGGTTTTGGCGTAATTTGTACAAGTGAGCACTGATTTTTAAATGTGTACGCCGTACGTCCGAAATCTGTACGTTTTTCGATCATTTCGTCTTTTTTTTTTTAACTCCGTTTTTTGTGTCACCGTTTCGGTAAAGAGACGATACGCCGAATTGGTCTGTAGCCGTTTTCTCGCGAGAATCGCGCGTTGCGTTTATCGTCTGCTATTGTCTGCTCTTTCCGACCACGTGACCGCACTTTCACTTCCGCCATCATTCCCAGTTAGTTTTCGTGACTCGCAGTGGCTACAGTTGATACAAACGTGATAACAATATGGATGGAACAGCTGAAGGTATTGTTTTCAAGTCTCCTTTGTCTACCACACAGCAATGCAGACAGTGAACGTGCATTTTCACATGTCCGAAAGATCAACACGGAGTACAGGAAATCTCTTGGAGTGGACACACTTACAAATTACCTTCAAGTCAAACTTAATTGCGAGCTCAAGTGCCATGAAGTGAAGCCATCAAAAGAAATGATTGAAAGTGCCAAAAGTGCTACATATAGTTATAATAAAGATCACTGTTAAATTTTCTTAATCATGCAGCTGAAGATATTACTCTTTTATTTGATTGCACCAGGTTATATGTTACAACATTACCAATAAATTCATATTATATTAAAAATAGAGTTTAATTTTTGTTTCATATTGCACGCGATAATAAGACGCGTAAGATTAGTTGCTATTTTGTAAGGGCATAAGTAGCCATTTGTAAGATCGCCAACGGCCTAGGGTTGACAGGTATGGTATCGGCAAGAATGAAGGGAAAAGTGTACAAGACGGTGATGAGGCCAGTGATGTTGTATGGTTTAGAAACAGTGGCCCTGGGGAAAAGACAGGAGGCAGAGCTGGAGGGAGCAGAGATAAAAATGTTGAGGTTCTCTTTGGGAGTAACAAGGGTGGATAGGATCAGGAATGAGTATATCAGAGGGACAACACATGAAGATGTTTTGGAGACAAAGTCAGAGAGGCTATATTGAGGCTATATTGAGATGGTTTGGACATGTACAGAGGAGGGATAGTGAATATATTAGTAGTAGGATGCTGAGGTTGGAACTGCCAGGCAGAAGGCCCAGAAGAAGACCAAAGAGAAGATTTATGGATGTGGTGAAGGAGGACATGAAGGTGGTTGGAGTAAGAGTAGAAGATGCAGAGGATCGGGTGAGATTTAGGCAAATCATTTTCTGTGGTGACCCCTGAAGGGAATAGCTGAAAAAAAAAAGAAGACAGGGGGGGGGGGGGGGGGGCACGTATGATCCGGGGGAACATGTTTTTATTTGCTATCCTGTACTAGAATTAAGTGTAATTGCGCATCGTCTACAGTACGTGGCAGTGGCACTCTCATCGTGTTCCCTATGGTGTAGGGAAAAAGCACCAAGCAAACGATATGAGGTGCAGCAAACACTATTTATAGTCACGCACAGGGCGTTGGGAGGGTGTGAAATGTTTTTTTTTTCTTATAGGGAGCATCACAAAAAATAATTGAGAAGCAGTGCACAAGGCATCCCCAGAGCACAGAGGAATATACGCGAAAGAATACGAGACTAACCGGCCTGGAAAAGTAATTTCCCCAGCAGAGTTCTTAAATCAAAATTTTGCTGGTTGGATGGGGTGGATTTTTGGTGGATCGAAGCTCATATCATGGAAAATTCATTATAAAAGATACTTGTAAGTCAAGGCACCACTGCACTCCCCGGAAAAAAAAAAATAAAATAAAAAAATAATATTAGCTCTGATTAAACCACTTTTAAAAACGACCTTCTTTGCCCCTCCCCTTTTCCTTAAACGGCACTTAGACAACAATGACAAAGGATGAATAATGGAGGTTTGTGGTTTCTCCCTGCTCTTTTTCCTGTAAGCAGGATTCCTCAAAACCGACTGACCATTTCCCATGAAACTTGATAGGAGGGTGTAACTTAGGAGAACGAACAGCCAGTTACATTTTGTAGTAGATCAGAATTATGGGATGGATCCATGGCTTCAGTTATCTTTGGCAGGGTTCCAGGATGCATCGTTTTGCCTCGGCATAAATCTGCGCTCTTTAATCTTCACATGAAATACTAGTAGATGAAAGAAAATGGAACACTAAAAAAATGCAGTCTGTGTAGACATAAAATGTCTTCATATAGCAATCCATAAGTTCAGAGATCCAAGCAGTACCGTAGTCCGTAAAGATGGATTGTGAAAGGCAGGGCTTCATCAAAGCACAGCCATATTTGGTACGAGTTTTAATAGACATACAATAGGCCCTTGACTATTCGCGGTTTTGCACTCGCGCCTCCGTATGTTTGCAGATTGCCAAATAACTGTCAAGTGATTCAAATTCAGCCAATGGCTGTTTTCCCTCCTGCTGATTGGTTGAGATGATGTATACGCCTCTTTTTTCTCATTGGCGTATAAGTTGTCTATGTATATTTTTTTAGTGTGTTTTAATTACCAGTTAAGCTCTATGATGTGACTCAAACGCTGGCTAAATGTTAGAATAAGGTAATGACGTTGGATGTCTCTGCTGAAGAAATAAGACCTTTTTCTGAAGAAACGACAGTTTCCTCTGAATTGCCTGAAGAGGAATAATCATCTGAACTGTTGTAAAGCTATAGTACTAAAGTATGTTTCAATTGTTATTCCAGTACAGTCCCTACATTAATGTTTAGAATGTTTGTGTGTGAGATTTTATGTACTGTGGTGTAGCATGTTTATCCTTTTGTTTTGTTTATCCAATTTATTACACTTCATGTTTATGTTCTTTTTGTTATGGTCTGTGTTTTGGGGGGACTTTGATCATTGCGGCTGTGCCTCTAACTGTTTTCTCTCCGCTCCGGCTGAAGGATGTGGCTGAGCTGCTCAGGTGGATAACACCTGAATTCACTCCTCTCATCTACTCCCAATAAACACAACCACACTCACCTCTGCATCAGAGGATTAACCCGCATCACGTCCCTGCTTCCCTATGTTCTCTTACTGTTTTCTCCTCGCTCCGGCTGAGGGTAGTGGCTGAGCTGCTCGGGCTGATTGCAGTAGCTCACACATAAATTCACTCTTCTCATCTACTCCCTATGAACACAAACCGCATGATCACCTCTGTGCCACAAGATTGTCTCACATCATGTCCCTGTTTCCCTGTGTTCTCTCTGGCTCCTGATTCCAGTGCTTAATGTTTGTGTTTGTCTTTGTCACCAGTACTGCATATAAAGTGTGGCACTTTGCTTAAGTGCTTCCGCTTTGAATAATAAATCCACTGTGCCATCTCACCCTGCATCCTGCATTCTGGGTCTGGCTGAAACTTCATTCAATTATATTATATATTATATTTATCAATAAATATCACAGCACAAATTTAAAAAGTTTTTTGTAGCCATTACTACATTTTTCTACATTAATACTGTATTAATGAGTAAGACTGTCTATAGAATGTGTTTGAGAAGCATATTTTACCGCATGTAGTAGATACATAGGATTTTACTTCCGGGTAAAGAACTTGCTGATTATTTTGATTCGCGGGAGGGACCGGAACTGAACCCCTGTGAATAACGGGGGCCTTCTGTACAGTGTCATACATATAGTGCTTTTGAGTTCAAGCTGCATTGCACTTTGGACTCACCAATGTCTCTGTGATGCTTCCGATGTTTCTTATTATTATCATCATCGTGCTAAATAGGGTGGTATGGTGATGAAGTGCTGAGAAGGTCTGTCTGACAACACAAAGGTCCTGGGTTCGAGTCCCAACCTCAGATGTTTCTGTGTGAAGTTTGCACACCCTCCCCAAGCCTGCATGGGTTTCCTTCTGGCACGCCAAGAACATGCACATTAAGCTAACTGGCGGTTGCCAGTCGCCCCTAGATGCGGATTTGAGCATGTAGTTGCATGTGTTAAAATGCCCTACTGGGTTGTTGAGGTTGTTCAGGTTGTACCCTTTTAAGCCAAGTGATGGCTTAGATAGTCTCCAGCCTCCCCATAACTCTAATGGTAGGATTAAATTGTTTGGGAGATAATTTGATGCTAAATCCAACTCAGAAAAAAAAAATCAATAATAAGTGAGAAAAGATTCCAAACATCTCCGACGCCGAGGAAGAAAGAGAACACAGCTCTACGTACAAATCTCGAAACAAGTGACACGGTATTTTTACTTCCTGTAGGACAACGTTGTTATTATTTCAGTCTTAAACGACGGCACTAAGGTCAGCGGTGGTCAAGATGGGAGAGACTGCAAATGTTGCGGCGATTAATGGAAATGTCAGCGACATGCGAGGAGGGGAGAAGGAAACGAAAATAATGGCGTAGGACGTGCTGCACACCATGTGCTTGTGTAAAGAAACAATTACAATTTAGTGAATGTGAGAGGACAAGTGTGGGGCGGAGGGGGTGGGGATGAATAAAAATGTGCACACAGTTTGCTTCTAGTTGCATGGTTTGGTTACCTGGAAGAAAAATGAGACATACTATACATCGAGGTCTAATACGAACTCCGAGGTCTAAGGGTTCTGATTGCAGACGGACGCTTTAATCCTCAGAAGTTGCCACTTGGCGGTATCAACACCGTAAGTGTGAATAAGACTCGGAATTTCAAATCATTGATTTCCACCAATATTCGACTCGCCGCCTTCTCTTTTTCGTCTCGTTCCTTCACTAATCTCAGATGAAAACAATGATCTTCGATCAAAAAAAAATCATTCCGATCACAGATTGGCTCTCCTCATGCTCTTGCCTGGGCGTGACATTCTCATAATATCCTCTGGAGAACTTGCTCACCAAGCAAAGCTCGTGCTGTACCTGAGAGGTGCATTCTGCAAGGATGTGGAAACAAACGGAAAATGGACAGGAGAGGATTTCATTCGTCCATTCATTTTCTGAACCGCTACTTCCTAATTTGGGTCACAGAGAACCTGGCACCCATCTCAGCCAACTCCGGATGAGGTACACCCTGGAGAGCTCGCCAGGCCATTGCAGGCAAACACTCACACATTCATTTTGATTACATTTACCGAATTGAACAAACACTTTTATCCAGAGCGACATACAATTCGTTTTATACAACTGAGCACTTGAGGGTTAAGTGCCTTGCTCAAGAGCCCAACAGTGGTGAAAGTGGGGATTGAACTGCTGACCTTCGGATCAGTAACCCATCACATTAACCACTACAGCCCACACAACAACTTACACTCACTCCACGGGGGATTTCAATCAGCCAGTTAACCTACTGAGAATGTTTTTGGACTGTGGGAGGAAACCCGAGTACCAGGAGGAAACCCATGAAAGCACGAGGAGAGCATGCAAACTCCACACAGAAACATCTGAGCTGAGAATCAAACCCAGGACCTTCTAGCTGTGAGGCAGACTTGTGAAAGAATGGAATTTTATTAGAATTTAATTTTGGGAAAATAAATACACTGATCCTATTTTAAAATGTCACTCTGTATAAATCCCGCGATGGCTTGGCCAGGGTGTACTCTGTCCTCGCCCAGAGTCGGCTGAGGTGTCCACCAGCCTCCACACGACCCAAATTAGGATTAAGCGGTTCAGAAAATGAATGAATGGATGAATAGATATATAAACGAACGTGTGCGCGCACACATATATATGTGTGTGTGTGTGTGTGTGTGTGTGTGTGTGTGTGTGTGTGTGTGTGTGTGTGTGTGTGTGTGTACAGTGGTACCTTGACTTACGTAATTAATCCATTCTGAGGGCAAGCTTGTAAGTCGAAACGTTTGTTCGATAAAACAGGAATTCCCATTGGAAATACAGTAAAACCTCCGCTGACGAACGCTTAAGCTCACGAACTTTTCGCCTCAAGAACATTAAATTTGCGAGCATATAGTCTCTGCTGACGAACTAGTTTTCGGCGGACGAATCAAACCACGCGGTCGAACAGCGCCACGGTGGCGGCCACGAGAAGCTGACGCACGCTCACGGCGTCACAGTTCGTCACCCCCTTTCTTTGAGTGCGGAAGTGGTTTGTGTTTGCTAGACATTTTGGACCATATTGAGTGTACTTTTGCTATAATGGGACCGAAAAAGACCCCACCACAGGCGGAGATCATTGAAAAACACGAACGAGGTGTGCGTTTGTGTGACTCAGCGTCCCAGTACCAGTACGCTAAGTCTACCACCATCCTTAAGAACAAGGAAGCTATTAAGGGTGCGTGTGTGGCTATGCGTGTTTCCAAACAGTAGGCGTTTCCAAACTCTCCTTCCAAACAGTAAGTCCCTCCCTCCCTCCTCCTCCCACTCCATTCCATCAAGCCATCAACTACCATCACAAAGGTAAATAAAACCACTTTATTATACAGTACAGTTTATTTCTTTAATTACAATACAATAGCACATTTATTATACATAAAATAAGGTATATTTTTGTGTAGTTTTAAGGCTTATTTAGTAGAAAATTATGTTTTATGGGGACCTGGGAACGGATTATTCTCATTTTAATGGTTTCTTATGGGAAATAAATGTTCGGAAGACGAACTTTTCACCTCACACACACTTTCTGGGAACCAATTATGTTCGTGAGCTGAGGTATCACTGTAATAGAAAACCAATTAATCCGTTAGAACCCCCTCCCAAACTCATATAACCTGCACCAAACACGTATATTTCACCAGAAAAGTAAAGATAAACAGGGAAAAACAAACAAAAAAATGTAATAATAATAATAATAATAATAATAATAATAATAATAATAATAATAAAAACAAGAATAAACACAACTAACCCTTCCAATCATCGATTGCGGCAAATATGTCACGTGGGCAGGCATGAGGTGGTGCATAACAGAGAAGGAGGAGAATTTTGTGCACACTGTGAATGTCAGTGAGGAAAGGCTCATGGTGAGCTCCCACACACACACACATATATATGTATACATATAGACATAGACAGCACCAGAGAGTTGTTCACACCTGAGCTGATATGAATATAAATCCGTCCTGGAGATTAGTGAAGATGTTCTATTGATCAGAGACTCGTTAAAGTACATTCCATATAATTCCATATTATTTTTTTTAACACACTGCAAATCTTTATTTATAACTTCTGAGTGAATATGAGAGTCTGAATGACTTTGCTGTGATTACAGTCTCTCTCCATCCCACTGTCTCTGGATTAATAATCACACTCGGATGGTGCTTTGCTGAGACAGGAATAAATTAAAACTCGTTAAAAACACAAGCAGTGAAGATTACAAAGCCGACTGAAGCCATCGTCTCTGGCAGGAATCCCACTAAACACTGAGTCACCACCAAGTTTGGATTGAATCACAGGAAAATTACAAAAATAAATAAATAAATTAAAAATCATTAAGCCCTGCGATGGCCTGCAATTTGAATTTTAAGGAATACAGTAGGTCCCCGCCCATTCGCGATTCAAGGGTCGTAGCTCCGCATATTCGCGGATTAGCGGCAGCCCCGGAAATTACTAGCACGTGATTCAAATTTAGCCAATGGCTGAAAGCTTTTGTTTCTCCCTTCTGCTGATTGGGTGTAGATGATGAGTGCTCCTCTTTTTTTCTCCTTCACTCATATGTCATCAATGTGATTGCCTGAATTGTGAATTCAAGTTTTTTTCATGTGTTTATAATGATTATTTAAGCGCTATGATGTCACTCAAACGCACTGCATCTTCTGTAGCTTCTGGTTATTAACCTAAGCGCTTTATTTATTCATAAATATGATCACAGTACTAAAAATTATTAGATTACATTTTTTTTTATTAATCATTACTACATTTTACTGTATTATTACTGTATTGTATGTAATAAGTAAGAATGGCGAGAGAATGGGTTTGATAAGCAGATTTTAGTGCATGTAATATCATACACAGGGTTTTAAAACTGCGTCAATAATTTGCGGATTTGTGGGGTGGGGAGTGGGGGGAACCCCTCACCAATAACGGGGGCTTTCTGTAAAGGATTAAAGGGTTAAATTGTGCTGTGTCAAGTCATCGTTGTGTCCGAGCTCGTTGAATCACCGCTGTGTGAAATTGGAATAATTCCAGTTGGAGTCGAGAAAATTGCAGCAATCTTTCAAACCGCATTTCATCTCAGGTTTCAGGAGCTGTGAGCAACACTCCAGCGCATGAGAACCGGATTTATTTCCTCCTTTTATAATCAGGACAACAATACACAACCTCATTTTAGATTCCAAACACATGTACAAGCAGAATGACGGGAAGACGGACTCAGGTTAAAGTCAATCAATCAATCAATCAATCAATCAATCAATCAATCAATCAATCAACCAACCAACCAACCAACCAGTCAGTCAGTCAGTCAGTCAGTCAGTCAATCAACCAATCAATAAAATAATCATAACAATAACAACAATAATAATAATAATAATAATAATAATAATGATATACTCCAAATCCATATCCAAATAATAAGAATGCTATCTGTGCGTGCATATTTATATTTTATTTACATCTTATGCATTATTTTTTAATGTTTAATTGTTATTATAAGCATTTATAGCGTTGAATATGTATTTATTGATATTATATACACATATACATGTACGTAAGCGTCAGTCAAAGTGGTTCGAGCCTACTTCGCGGAATTCAGCAGTCGTGGGGGGTCTTGGTCCCAATTAATCGTGGAAAGTGAGGGATCCCTGTATGCATAGTAATATGTTAATTTATTCATTTATTTTATTTAACTGATTAATCTTTCTAGGGTCATGGTGAGGTTGGGGGCTGAAGGTGGAGTGCACCCTGAATAGTGTCCCACTCCATCACAGACAAAAAACACAACCATTTGCACTCACACCCAGGGGCAATTTGGAATAGCTAATTATCCTAACGTACATTTCTCTTTCAGTACGAGAACAACACACCAACTCTCCCAGAGAAACACCCTCGCCGAGTCCGCAACTCGAACCCAGGACTTTTTTTGTTGTGCGGCTGCATTTCTAACCACTGCACGATCGTATCACTTTACAACGAGCCATAATAATGAAGTGTGCAGGAGACAGTAATGTATTGATCAGCCAGTGTATCGATCAGGTGGCGAAGCAATGTGCCGCACACTTAATTAGCATAATTCTGCCTCAGGATGAAGGTAAAGACTGTTTGGGATCCACAGGCGACGTGAAGTCGACATCCACATGTATAAAATCACTTATTTCAGAACGTGTTGATTCATTTTGTAGAGCAGCAGCCCTGACATTCGCTCATTAGTGAATCATGGTTTCTATAGCAACAGCTGATTCAGAATAGACCTAGACTGTAGAGGCTGCACAATTAATGGACAGATTTTTATTTTAAAATGTAAACTTCAAAACGGAGACATTTCCAGTAACGACTTGTTTATTTACCATTTCTGGCAGTGTCGGTTTAAATGCTCTGAGGTCACGGGATCTTCAGGATAGAAGAATTTATGCTTAACGGGGTTTTCCGGTAATGTGACCTGTTTCTTATTACCAACAGAGAGGATCAGGAGAGCAGCTGATGAGGCAACGACTGTTTGTTGCTGCTATAACAGGATGGCAGCTGTTCTAACGACATTTCACAGCAGTAAATAAAATAATGAATGAGTCAATAAAAATCCTTGTTGTGCTGTTCTTTAGTAATTAAAACAAAACAAACCAAAACAAACAAACAAAAAATCACCCAAAGAGCGCAAACCTCCGCCAAGCCAGAAAAAACTCTTGGAAATACACAGCACCCCTGCTACAATACAACACTTCCAAGAACTAAAATCTCCTATTTTACAATGTTAAAAAAAATCTTTTAAAAAATCCCAAATTCACAATTAATCTCCAAATCTAATGGACTCGTCCTCATCCAAAGCCCCATGAAATCAAATTAATAACTTTTATTTGTAATTCTCCTCACAATCAAACAAGCAAACCATCAAACACTTGAGGTCAAAAATTAATGTTTGTGTAACTGCTATACAAAATAAAACAGGGAGGGTTGAGCTTGTCTTAGCCACTTTTGGTGGAAGACAGTGTACACCCAAAACCGCTCAGCTGAACATTGCAGGACCATTCATACTCACACCTAGGGATGATTTAGCCCAATCAGCCCAAGGTGCATGCCTGAGGACGGTAGAAAAAAAAACCTGTATACTGTGGGAAACCTGGGCAGGGTCGGGGGACATGAAAAACTCCACACACAAACACCCTCGTATGGTACACAACTCGAAACTAGGACCTTCTTGCTCTTAGAGGCGATGTACTAACCACTACAGGACAGTGCCCACCACGATGACATCATAGCATTAAAATATCTTGCATGTCATGACGTCATCAGTTTTGCACAGATAATTTTACAATATCTACGTGGATTATATTCCCAATGCAGCCGTATGATCCTGATGCTAACATGGCTTTCCACTTTCTGCACGTTCATATTAAATGACATCTCAGTGAATCTGTCTGAGGCTAATAAACCTATCCTGCCATGTCCTTTGATCACACCTGTCAAGAAGCGTTACCGAGCCGCCATAAAAGTTCCGGCCCCCTGTAGTGCCCTCTAATCAGGGTGCAGTAATTTGGCGTTTAGAAAAATGCCGCACGTTGCTCCAGGTGCTTTCACTAGCTTTCTAGTCTTCGTCAGAAGTCGGGCTGGGAGAATCTGCGGAGAAACCTTCATTCATGGCTCATAGGAATCATCCATTGTGTAGGATTACAATTTAACAACGTGAACCCTGGGTAATGATGTATTATTGTTGCACCTCCAAGGGCACAGCTGGCCTGGATTTATCTCTTATGCTTTTAGAGTTTAGAAAGAAAAATATTGAAATGTTTGATTACTTTTTTGAAGGTGGAGATCATTTGTTCAAGAAGCTACATTGTGAGAGATTTGCAGGATATTTTAATGCCACTGTGTGTCGATAGATGAGAACGAATGCATCATGTTTTCGGCTCATCTGGCGGTCTGTCATGGCTTTGCTTTTTTTTAAAAGAGATTTTCTTCAAACTTTGCAGAATTAACCAACTTGACTCACGAAATACTCATAAGATTTTGGAGGTCATAAGTCAAAGCTCAAGGTCACTGCAGCCTCATGAACAGTAGGCCATTCTTGTGAAGAGCACCGAGAGTGTTTCTTTAATATTACACAAAATGCTCACCCTCTCTCAAAGACATGAGTAGTTTTATGAGGGTGAGGCAGGTCATAGGTTAAAGGGCAAGCTCATGTTTTTTGTTTATCATCTACGGGGAGGTAGATTGGTATATTTTCATCTGCATAGGTTGGTTTGTCTCTTTGTGGGAAAAAATAACTGAAAAAGTCAAGCACAGATTTTGATGAAATTTCTTCCTAAAATAGGGTATGGCCCAATTAACAAATCAATACATCACCTGTGCATGAGATCAAGTTGAAAAAATAAACGTCTTCAGGTCAATAAGTGCAAATAATGCGTGCATGAACAGTCATCAAACACCCACAAGAGGGCAGGTTTTCAGCTTGAATGAATGCTATACAATTTAAACCACAGATGTTTTGGTAAAACACAACACAGTTACAGTATAATGTATATGTATATATGTTGGCATGCTATGTTTTCCAAGAAATTATCACAGTAATGAATCACAGTGGTGCTTATGATGTAAATAGACTTTCTGCTCATTAAAACATCAAGAGAAGAGCTTTTTGTGAATCCAACTTATTTGCTGAATCCAACCTATTTATTGGACCGAGGCAGCCAGTAAGGCGGGACCTTGCCTAAACCCTTCATGGCTCCTGCTTCACTCACTGCATTTGTAATTATCGTATCGTTCCATTAGTATCTGCAAAAAGCTCCAAAAATGAATGTCAGTGAGGCTCATTAGATGTGGAAGAACACTTTTAAAGGCACTTAAAAAAAGCTGAGATAAGACGGTACATAGTTTGCTTCGTCCCACATTCTGCAGAATCCATGAGTGGTAAAAATTGTACCTTCTAATTAAGAGCGAACCTTACAAGCCAAAGTAGCTTGTGCTCTTACTAACACTGAAGCTGAAATGGGATGAAGACAAAAAGAAAATGAGAAAACAGGAAGTAGAGATGCAGAGCAATGATAAATGGTAAATAATTAGGAATGAGAAGCAAAGCCATTGAAAACTTGCTCAAGATTATTTTAGCATGCAAAGCACTAGCAGTGTTGTAGCTACGATTATTTAGCTAACATTTCCTTTTAATTAGTTGTACGTAATTTTTTTGGTTATACTGATAGATTTCAATTACAGAAACATGATTGTTTGTTTCTGAGCTTATTATTACATGTGCACTAATGCATCAATGCTAATAAAAACCTTAAAGATCCCACCCAAGGCTTTGCACAACGTTTCAGGATGTCACTGGAGCCAGACGCGAGCTTTCCAATGGAATAAATGACTTTTTACCTGAACACATAAGTGGCCTTTATAGGGTGGTTAGTCTTTGCTGAATCTTTAGACCCCGCGATATAATGCCTTGCCTCAGGTTTAAGTGATAACGGCAGCACTGCTAGACCATAAGGCCACATGCTCGGTGTTGCTAATCACAGTCATTCATCACCACACTGCTCATTTCCCAGCATCCCATGCTCTGCTCTCCCCTGGCCATGTTTAACACAGTGGCCATATTGGTGCACCGGATGGCATTTGGCAGTCAACTATTGACGGGCTTTTCTATTTCAGAAGAGCACGCTAGCTTTTGGTCATTTATATTCAATTTACAATTTCACAGAAAGACTGCATTGGAAATAGAATATAAATTCTGTTTTGCTTTGTCATGAAGATGAAATGTAAAGCATCTCAAGAAAAGTTATGTTGCAAAGCTCTCAGATAAGTTATCAAAGTAGCTTCAGAATGTAATGTTGTGCAAAGTGTCCACTTCGAAAAAATATTTTATTTCAATTACTCACATGTATAGTTTAAGCTTTAACTCCATTCACATGCTTACATTGGAAGTGATTGTAGATTTTGCATTATGACAATTTGCTATATAGAAAATATTCTGTGTTAAACTGGTGGCTTTAGGATCTTGATTCTTAAATTATTGACCACTTTATTCCTTTATTTATGATTAGCTGGAATAGAGACTGTGTTCATATATACTGTGTATGTATATCGTCTTCTTCTTCTTTTCCTTTCAGCTTTTCCCTTCATGGGTCGCCACAGCAAACCATCCGCCTCCATCTGACCCTGTCCTCTGCATCTTCTACTCTTACTCCAACTACCTTCATGTCCTCCTTCACCACATCCATAAATCTTATCTTTGGTCTTCCTCTCGGCCTTCAGCCTGGTAGTTCCAACCTCAGCATTATGCTACCAATATATTCACTATCCCTCCTCTGTACATGTCCAAACCATCTCAATATAGCCTCTCTGACTTTGTCTCCCAAACGTCTTACATGTGCTGTCCCTCTGATGTGCTCATTCCTGATCCTATCCACCCTTGTTACTCCCAAAGAGAACCTCAACATTTTCATCTCTGCTACCTCCAGCTCTGCCTCCTGTCTTTTCCCCAGGGCCACTGTTTCTAAACCACATAACATCACTGGCCTCATCACCGTCTTGTACACTTTTCCTTTCATTCTTGCCGATATCTTCCTATCACACATCACACCGGATACTTTTCTCCAACCATTCCAACCTGCCTGCACACGCTTCTTCACCTCTTTTCCACATTCTCAATTGCTCTGGATTGTTGAGCCGAAGTACTTAAAATACTCCACCTTCCTTATCTCTGTTCCCTGTAACCTCACCGTTCCTCTTGGGTTCTTGTCGTTCACACACATGTATTCTGTTTTACTGAGGCTAACCTTCATTCCTCTCCTTTCTAGGGCATACCTCCACCTCTCTAGATTTTCCTGCACTTGTTCTCTGCTCTCACTACAGATCATAACGTCATCTGCAAACATCATAGTCCATGGAGATTCTTGTCTAACCTCATCTGTCAGCCCGTCCATCACCATAGCAAACAAGAAGGGGCTCAGAGCTGACCCTTGATGCAGTCCCACCTCCACTTTAAACTCTTCTGTCACACCGACAGCACACCTCACCACTGTCTTACATCTCTCATACATGTCCTGCACCACTCTAACATACTTCTTTGCCACACCAGACTTCCTCATGCAATACCACAGTTCCTCTCTCGACACATTGTCATATGCTTTCTCCAGATCCACAAAGGCACAATGCAGCTCCCTCTGACCTTCTCTGTACTTCTCTATTAACATCCTCAAAACAAACATTGCATCTGTGGTGCTCTTTCTTGGCATGAAACCAAACTGTTGTTCACAAATGCTGACCTCTGCCCCTAGTCTAGCTTCCACTATTCTTTCCCATAACTTCATCGTATGGCTCATCAACTTTATCCCTCTGTAGTTGCCACAACTCTGCACGTCTCCCTTGTTCTTAAAAATGGGAACAAGCACACTTCCCCTCCATTCCTCTGGCTTCCTCTCACTCTCTAAGACCTTGTTGAATGTTCTTCTCAGGAAATCTACTGCTACCTCTCCTAGACACTTCCATACCTCCACTGGTATGTCATCAGGACCAACTGCCTTTCCACTCTTCATCCTCTTCAATGCCCTGCTCACTTCTCCCTTACTAATCTTTGATACTTCCTGGTCCTCAACAGTCACCTCTTCTCGTTTTTCTCTCATTTTCCTCATTTGTCAACTCTTCAAAGTACTCTTTCCATCTTCCCAGCACACGTCTGTCATCAGTCAATACATTTCCCACCCTGTCCTTAATCACTCTTAACTTGCTGCATGTCCTTCCCATCTCCATTTCTCTGCTGTGCCAACATGTATAAATCATTCTCTCCCTCCCTCCTTATCGTCCAACCTAGCATGCGAATAATCATACACCCTCTGTTTGGCCTTTGACACCACTACCTTTGCCTTACGCTGTGTCTCTCTGTACTCCTGTTTACTTTCTTCAGTCCTTTCTAGCTCCCATTTCTTCTTAGCTAACCACTTCTTTTGTTCACACTCCTGCACTTCCTCATTCCACCACCAAGTCTCCTTATCTGCTGTCCTTCCAGATGACACACCAAGTATTCTCCTACCTGTCTCCCTGATCACATTAGCTGTAGTTGTCCAGTCATCTGGAAGCACTTCCTGACCACCCAAAGCCTGTTTCAACTACTCCTTGAAGACAACATGAGACTCTTTCTTTTTTGGGCTTCCACCTATTTGTCTTCTGCTCTGCCTTTTCCTTCTTCACTTTTCTTACCATCAGCATCATCCTGCACACCACCACCCGATGATGTTTGGCAACAATTTCACCCACTACTACTTTGCAGTCACTGACTTCCTTCAAAGTACATTGCCTACACAAGATGTAGTCTACCTGTGTGCTCCTATATCCGCTTTTATAAGTCACCCTATGCTCCTGTCTCTTCTGGAAGAAAGTATTCGCCACAGCCATTTCCATCCTTTTTGCAAAATCTATCAACATCTGTCCTTCTGTGTTCCTGTCCTGGATACCAAACCTGCCCATCACTTCATCGTCCCCTCTGTTGCCTGCACCAACATGTCCATTGAAGTCTGCACCAATAACCACTCTTTCACCTCTGGGGTACTCTGCATCACTTCATCTAAATCACTCCAGAATCTCTCCTTCTTTTCTAGCTCACATCCTGCCTGTGGGGCATAAGAACTAACAACATTGACCATCACACCTTCAATTTCTAACTTGAGACTCATCACTCTGTCAGGCACTCTTTTCACTTCTAGAACATTCCTGACAAACTCCACCTTCAAGATGACTCCTACTCCATTTCTCTTCCCATCCACACCATGAAAAAAACAGCTTCAACTCTGCTCCTAAGCTTCTAGCTTTGCTACCTTTCCACCTGGTCTCCTGAACACACAGTATCTCCACCTTCCTCCTCTGCATCATGTCAGCCAGCTCTCTACCTTTTCCTGTCATAGTTCCAACATTCAAAGTCCCTACTCTCAGTCCGAGACTCATGCTTTTCCTATTTTCTCTGCCTACGAACACGCCTCCCGCCTCTCCTTCTTCAACCAACAGTAGTCCAATTTCCACCAGTACCCTGTTGGTTAACAGCACTGACGGCGGTCGTTAACCCGGGCCTCGACCAATCCAGTATGAAATTTGTCTTTACGGTTTGCATTTTGTATTCTGGCAAAAGTTTTATGCCGGATGCTCCTCCTGTCACAAGCCTCTGCATTTATCCGGGCTTGGGACTGGTGTGAAGGCAGACACTTGTTTGTGCCCCCACCTTACAGTCTGCATTATATATGTATACATTGTGTGTGTGTGTGTGTGTATATATATATATATATATATATATATATATATATATATATATATATATATATATATATACATATATATATATACTAGTTCTTCTCAAAAAATTCGCATATTGTGATAAAGTTCATTATTTTCTGTAATATACTGATAAAAATTAAACTTTCATATATTTTAGATTCATTGAACACCAACTGAAATATTTCAGGTCTTTTATTGTTTTAATACTGATAATTCTGGCATACAGCTCATGAAAACCCAAAATTCCTATCTCAAATAAATAGCTTATTTCATCCGACCAATTAAAAAAAAAGTGTTTTTAATCCAAAAAAAGTCAACATTCAAATAATTATTTTCAGTTATGCACTCAATACTTGGTCGGGAATCCTTTTACAGAAATGACTGCTTCAATGCGGCGTGACATTGAGGCAATCAGCCTGTGGCACTGCTGAGGTGTTTTGGAGGCCCAGGATGCTTCGAAAGCGGCCTTAAGTTCATCCACAGTGTTGGGTCTGGTGTCTCTCAACTTTCTCTTCACAATATCCCACAGATTCTCTATGGGCTTCAGGTCAGGAGAGTTGGCAGGCCAATTGAGCACAGTAATACCATGGTCAGTAAACCATTTAGCAGTGGTTTTGGCACTGTGAGCAGGTGCCAGGTCATGCTGAAAAATGAAATCTTCATCTCCATAAAGCTTTTCAGCAGATGGAAGCATGAAGTGCTCCAAAATCTCCTGGTAGCTAGTTGCATTGACCCTGCCCTTGATAAAACACAGTGGACCAACACCAGCAGCTGACATGGCACCCCAGACCATCACTGACTGTGGGTACTTGACACTGGACTTCAGGCATTTTGGCATTTCCTTCTCCCCAGTCTTCCTCCAGACTCTGGCACCTTGATTTCCGAATGACATGCAAAATTTGCTTTCATCTGAAAAATGTACTTTGGACCACTGAGCAACAGTTCAGTGCTGCTTCTCTGTTGCCCAGGTCAGGCGCTTCTGCCGCTGTTTCTGGTTCAAAAGTGGCTTGACCTGGGGAATGCGGCACCTGTAGCCCAGTCCACTGCTTCCACAGGTCCCCAAAGGTCTGGAATCGGCCCTTCTCCACAATCTTCCTCAGGGTCCGGTCACCTCTTCTGGTTGTGCAGCATTTTCTGCCACACTTTTTCCTTCCCACAGACGTCCCACTGAGGTGCCTTGATACAGCACTCTGGGAACAGCCTATTCGCTCAGAGATTTCTTTCTGTGTCTTACCCTCTTGCTTGAGGGTGTCAATGATGGCCTTCTGGACAGCAGTCAGGTCGGCAGTCTTACCCATGATTGTGGTTTTGAGTAATGAACCAGGCTGGGAGTTTTTAAAAGCCTCAGGAATCTTTTGCAGGTGTTTAGAGTTAATTGGTTGATTCAGATGATTAGGTTAATAGCTTGTTTAGAGTACCTTTTCATGATATGCTAATTTTTTGAGATAGGAACTTTGTATTTTCATGATCTGTATGCCAAAATCATCAGTATTAAAACAATAAAAGACCTGAAATATTTCAGTTGGTGTGCAATGAATCTAAAATATATGAAAGTTTAATTTTTATCAGTACATTACAGAAAATAATGAACTTCATCACAATATGCAAATTTTTTGAGAAGGACTAGTATATGAAAGGAATCTAAGGAATCTTGGGTAGCAGGAATAAGGTGACCTTCAACCTAAATTTTCAAACCTAAAAGAAAACATCAGGCAAAAATAAATTTAAACTTTGCAAAAATAATAAATAATTTTTTAATTTTTCTCAGGCATTCTTCAAGGCTTGGTACTAAGCCCTTTATTAATTTTACTTTCATTGTTACTTCTAAAAGTCTAGCATGTGAAAAATATAGCATGGGTATCTAGCTTAAAGCCATTTTAGGGAAGAAACCCTTTCACTTTCAGGTTAAATAAAGAATAAGAGAACCTTCAAAACTTTTTTGAGATAAACAAAAAACAAAACCTCACTGGTACACACATTTTCTGAAACAAAACAAAACATTTTGAATGCCATTCAAGTCAAAACATTAAGGGCTTTTGTGGTTATTTGTGATGATTTCCAAGAACAGCTGTTAAAACATTTCTTCTCAAAAACAGAACCATCTTTGTGTGATTTTTATTTGCATGTTACACTTTTCAGAACTACACAGGGAAGGGCAGACAAGGATACACCTGAGCTTTAATGAATAGCTGATCAGGCAGACAGACCAGTAGAAGGCAGAAGCCAATAGGAATTAAGTAGGCAGGCGATCAGGTGATCACTAAAAAGGACATCAGAGATTGAACAACAATCAGGGTGAGGAACAAGACTCAAGGAATGTACAGTACACAGGTAAACAAGCAGAATCAACTCAGGGCTTGGCTCTGTCTGATGTAACGTACTGAGTGGTTGTTTCTCAGATGTTGGTCACCTAATGATAATTTGGTGTGGGTCCTTGAAAGGCTGACCAATCAAAGCACCTAAATACTCAGGAAGAGTGTTGCGAGGTTGATGCTGCCTTCACATGATATCGGAAAAAGTCGCTGAGTAGGAAAGTCCACACAAACTCCCCGTCAAGTCGTAATTTCGGGTCGGAAATCATTTCATAGAAATTTTGATATTTGATAATAAGCACTGTGGTGGCATTGTGGTTTGCATGTCAACTTGACAACAAGAAGGTCTGGGGTTCAGAGTGCAGTTTCCATTTTCTTCCCACATTTGAATCGGTTTGTTCTGGGTACTGCAGTGTCCCACAGCACTCCAAAGACATGCATAGCAGAGTAACTGTTCCAAATTGCTCCTACGTGTGAGGGTGAGTGTGAAAGGTTGTGTGTTTATCCTGAGGAAAACTGTACCCTTCCTTTTCTGGGAGTTGGGTCAGTAAGGCTCCAGCCTCCCGGAGACCCAAATAACATGAAGTTTGGGGCTTTTTACACCCAAGCCCAGCGGCTCAACAGGCCGTTGCTTATCCCCGGTTTCCGTAGCATGAAGCGACCAAGAGTTCAATTCGTCCTGGATGGGACACTAGTCCGTCGCAGGTTACCCTCCCAGTATTTTTTACTGGTCCCCATTTATAGACACACTTATGGTTAGGACCTTGCCCAGGGGTCTTAGCCCAGTGGGGGTCTAACTGGGATTTGAACACACAACCTCCTGATCATAAGCCCAGCACTCTAACCACTACACCACCAGCCCCACACAGATAAGATGAAGCGTTTCTGATTAAATAAATAAATGAGTCCCTGATTTGAGCTGACTGTCCACCTTCTCACATGCTATGTAATAAACACTGCTGTTTATGGTTCCATGTATTGCGAATAGATGTGTGAGGATGGCGTGAAGTAATGACCGGGAAGAGGTTGCTATGGAAACAATGATGTTACCATGGGGCCCACGATTTCACTTGAATGTAGCCTAGTCGTAATTCTGGACATCCCAAGTGGGAAGTACATTAAAGCAGAATCATTGGGGTTCATGTCAGATATGCTGGTCGTCCGCAGGTGCTCATAGAAATTGGAGGCTTGTGGATCTTCATGTGGATGTAACAGAAATATTTATCACGTGTCCTAGAAAAACCAGTGGTTGATAGCGGACACTATAACCAGAATTTATATTTTTTATTTATTTATTTTTTTAAAGCTTTTCACGTCAAAATCACAGAGAAAGTCACACTGCGGTTCCTTTGTTATTCTTTCCATCCTGCTGGCAGCTTCACTCCGTGCTGTTCGTGTCATGACAGTGTTTTTTTTTTTTTATAAGTGAACTTCACACCTCCAAGTTAAACCAAGAGTGTGTGTTGCATGCAATGACACGAATGCATGACTCAGAGACTCTGATGACAGGAAGAGAAGAGAAAAGTACAACCTGCCTCAGCCTCAAACACGCAGCATTTTCTCCGTGTTATTCATCCGATTATGACTACGCTTGCTTTTAAATTGTGTAAACGAGACAAATTGAAACTCAGGATCAAGTGCAGCTTCTTTGTTTGTTTCTTTAAGAAGTGCTTTTGCTTTCCTTATCAGGTCTATAGTAAAGACCTGAAGATGTGATGCAGAAAGGTGAGTGTGATAGCTAATGCTACATGAAGCTACAGTACCTGGTGCCTGAATTGCACAAGAATGTATTTCAATTACACATAAATCCATTAAATACACATTTTCTTTTAACCTCAGGTAAAGTGCTGACTCCACTCTTGCGACCTTAATATTTGCCCTGCATGTGTAATTAGATACCTGCTGCTCTGTATTCCGTGTTTTTACCATCGTTGTTTGCGCTGTGAGCGAACACGTACAACGCCTCGTCTTCTCTTCAATCAATACAGAATCTTTTCTGACTTTTCCATCCTTGAAACTTTTGCACCCGAATTAAATCCTGGAAAATTCAAGCAAATAAAAAATAATATGGTTGTCCTGAGACCTCGGGTTTCAGTGGTGGAGGCCCGAACCCATCTACTGACATAAACACAAACAAACAGGAAGTTGTACCCGAGTCCTAAATTACACTACAGAGCTCTAATTACAGTTTGGAAACAGGTTTTCCTCCGAAGTTCAACAATAATAAGGTGGCACTGAGTTGAATTTTTGTCGGGTCTTTTAGGAGCACTGGGGGCAGCTTGTTGGCGCGTCGTGGTTAGCACATCCTCCTCATAGCAAAAGGTCCTGGGTTTAAGTCTTGGGAACAGCAAGGGCACGTCTGTATGGAGTTTTCATGTTCCTACCGTGTTTATCTGGGTTTTATCTTGGCTCAGTATCGGCTGAGATAACTCCACGACTGTAACAGGATTAAGTGGTAAACGAGTGAGTGAGTGTTTGTTAGCATTAGCTTTAAACTACCATCACAGACCATGAGCTGTATGTTCCCCATGTTTTGATTCAGTCTTGGATGTGTAACTCAGTCAGAGCAGAGAGTTCGAGAAGAACTCACACAGTATAAAAGAAATAAAAGTTAAATTTTGTCTCTGTTTATTTTTGCATCCACCCACATTAGCCTGGCGTCTTGCTGACGATGCCCCTTTTTAATGCTGCCGTATTCACTCCGGCACACAGAGCTGCAACTTCACCACAGATTAATGAGCACGTGAGTGACGGAAGCCTGACGGAGTAATGGATCTGCCGTGTTGAAGTGGAAATTAACCCCATAACCTGTCATCAAGGTTGGGTGAACACGGGGGGAGGAGTGGGCTCTATTCAGACCCCATGTTAATTGTATCCGTACTTTCATTTTTATTGCGCCATGAGGCACGTTTCAAAGGAACCTGACATAAACAGCTCTGAGATTCATACTGAATGAAAGATCAAAGGAATGACACAGATAGCTAATAATGCCACGACATCATCACTGCATAAGGATGGCCAGGAAGGTGCTTGAGTATTCAACAGGAAGGTGGGCAAAGACATTTCCTATCATCTTACCTGACGTTGCTAATGTTCACCTTATGTGGTTGTGCACATTTGATTTTTCTGCTTTTTTATAGTGTTGCTGAATTCTAAATCCTGATTGGACATCTGTCAGTGTGTGTCAACCGCCCTTCCCCCGTCCAGCAAAGCAAAAGGCTCTAAATCAGCTAAGGGTGAAATATGAAACTAGAACTTTATTTGGAGGCACTCAAGTAGAACATCAGGAGGAAAAAGCAGTCTGGTGGATTCCTGCCCCGCCTCCATAGATTACTGCACCAGTTGACACTGGTAGATCGTTGTGATGCTCGAGTGTTTTATCAGGATCGCAGAGTCATGATGTGACACTCATCTCGCTGGAAAATTTAGGGAGCAGTGAGAGTTTATGGGCTTCAGTCTGCTTTTATTCAGAACTGAGGATTTGAAGTTGTCTTTTTTTCTCTGATGATTAATAGATGATATCACGAGGAGAACGAGGTCAATCCTCATCAAATTGTTCCTCGTTTGGGGTTTTTCCAGATGGTTGTAATTTCTCCGAACAATACGTTCAGATTCATCTTTCTTTGCTTAATTCGAGGTCGGGGGCAACAGCCTAAGTAATGGTGTCCAGACATCCCTCTCCCCAGCCACTTCCTCCAGCTCTTCTGGGGAGACACCAAAGCATTCCCAGACCACCCTCTGGCATGTTCTGGGTCGACCCCGGGGTCTGTTCCCAGTTGGACATGCCCAAAACACCACACCAGGGAGGCGTTCAGGGCGTTCTGACCAGATACCAAAACACCTCAACTGGCTCCTCTCAATGCAGAAGAGCAGCGGTTCTACTCCACGTCCCTCTCGGATGAACAAGCTTCTCACCCCATGTCTAAGGGAGAGCCCCCCCCCCTGGGGGGGCGTTTTGGACTGTAGATCGACTGGTAAATTGAGAGCTTTGCTTTTCGGCTCAACTCCATTTTTACCATGACGGACTGGTACAAGCTCTGTTTTACTGCAGAGGCTGCAGCGATCTGCCTGTCAATCTCCTGTTCCATCCTTCCCTCACTTGTGAACAGGACCCTGAGATACCTGAACAACTCCACTTGGGGCAGGACCTCATTCCTGACCCAGAGGGTGCATTCCACCCTTTTCCGATGGAGAACCATGGCGTTGGACTTGGAGGTGCCGATTCTCATCCCGGCTGCTTCGCACTCAGTCGCGAATCGCTCCAATGAGAGCTGGAGGTCCCAGCTTGATAAAATTAAAAGGACATCATCCACACAAAAAGCAGAGACGAGATTCGATGGCCACCTAACCAGAACCCCTCAATGCCTTGGCTGTGCCCAGAAATTCTGTCGATAAAAATTATGATCAGAATCGGTGACAAAGGACAGGTGGACTTCAACCCTCACTGGAAACGAATTCGACCTGTTGTTCCCAATATGGACCAAACTCTGGCTTTGGTGATACAGCTACTGAATGGCCCATAGCAACGGGTACGGAACACTGTACTCCTGGAACACCGTCCCTCAAGATAACCTGAGGGACACAGTCATAAGCCTTCTCTAAATCCACAAAACACATGTGGACACATTGAGCAAACTCCCATCACCCCCTCCAGAATCATGTAGAGCATGTAGAGTTGGTCAAGAGTGTCACGGCCAGGATGAAAACCACATTGCTCCTCCTGAATCTGAGGTTCAACTATCGGTCCGATCTTCCTCTTCAGTTCCCCCGCATAAACATTCCTGGGAAGGCTGAGGAGTGTGACTCCACCATAATTAGAACACACCCTCTTGGCTCCTTTTTTAAAAAGAGGTGGGGACCACCTCGGTTTGCCAATCTAGAGGTATGGCCCCCGATGACCACGTGATGTTGCAAAGACGTGTCAACCAAGTCAGTCCTACAGCATCCAGAGCCCTGAGATATTCAGGGTGGCTCTCATGCACCCCCGGAGCACCGCCACCGAGGAGCTTTTTGACTACCTCAGTGACCTCAGCTCCAGTGATAGGTGGATGTCCACCTAAGTCCCCATCCAAACCATCGAGTCATTTTTTTGTTTTTTTTTTCTTTTTTGAGATTTAAGCAATATTACTCGAAAAGGGTTTAATTGACTCAAGCCAGACTTTCCTTGAAATGTAAGGAAAGTGTTTCCTGTTTTTGGCAGATGTAAATTGATATAACCAGTAAATTCTGTACAGAGTCACTCAAATTAAATGGGTTACCATTTAGCCCATTCATCCATCCATCCATCCATCCATCCATCCATTCGTCTATTTATCCATCTACCAATCCATCCACCCATCCATCCTCCATCCATTTATCTACTTATCCATCTACCAACTCATCTATCCACCCATCCCTCCATCCATCTATTTATCCAGCCATGGTGAAATCTGGCACAGCCCATTAGTCTGATGTGCATGTCTTTGGACTTTAGGATCTAATTGGAAGACTCAGAGGAAACCCGAACAAGCATGTGAAGAACATACAAACTCCACTGAGATTCAAATCCGGACATTGTTGCTGTGAGGCGGACATGGTCCTGAAATGATGGTTTTAAAATTTAATTCCCAAATTATTCAAATAATCACTGGACCTGTCTGTCATGATGACACCACATTGCACGTTGACACCAGGAATATTCATCACGCCGCACTGTCTCCAGATGGTAAAGCTCACGGCCCACTGTAACCTGCTAAAGGAAGAGGTTCCTGATTACATTCCTCAGCAGGAAACCTCATTGCGTGTTCTGAGTACGAATCTAAAAACACAAGTGGATTTATTCAAACAGAATCAGAACTCCCTGGAGATTCCACCAGGATCTATACAGAAACATCTCTTCATAAGCTCCTCCTCCTCCTCCTCCTTTTGTTCCTGCTAACTTTAACTGGAGAAGGTTAATTAATTTATTAGCCTTGAGAAATGTTATTTCAGTAAATTCTAGCGGCAGCACGGTTGTGTTGTAGTTACCATGTCCGCATCACAGCAAGAAGGTTCTGGGTTCGTGTGCCGGGCTTGGTGAGAGCGTTGCCTGCGTGTGTTTCCTCTGGTTTCTTCCAACAGTCCAAAGACATTATGTAAATTGGATGTTCCAAATTGCCCCAAGTGTAAGTGTAGGTGTGAATGATTCTCTGTGTGTGTGTGTCCATGTGTTGGACCTGCGACGGCCCAGTGAGCTGTTCAGAATGTACCCTACCACCTCCTAGAGTTGGATGAAATAGGATCTGGCCTTCCCTTGACAATATTGGAATAAGGGGTAAAGAAAATGATGAGTAAGAATATTCTAGGGTTGTGTGTGAAGCTGACTGTCCAGTGAATCTTCCTCCTCCTCCCCCCTTCATCATCATCACAACTTTCATTTCTGGTTGTTTGTCCATTTTGGCCACAGATCACAACCAGCCTTGATTTACGCTCAAACTAACATTTTATTCGTGTTCATATTCGTTAATCCGAAGGTCGCCCACAATTATCACGTTTTATCTTCACCAAATATTTTCATCACAATCGTTCTGCAGCCAGAAAGAACAAACAAATCCCGCAGGGGCAGGTTCTAGGTCCAGGTTCTTGCTGCACATACTTACTGCATTTGTGTGTGAGAGAGAGAGACAGAGAGAGAGAGAGAGAGAGAGAGAGAGAGAGAGAGAGAGAGAGAGAGAGAGAGATTTTTTTTCGTTGGAATGGTTCTTCTTGGAGACGAAGCCAGATGCTCAGCGCCTGCCAGAAATTGAGTGTCGACACAAATTTGTTTCATGCTTGAGCAGCAGAAGGTTCGCTGGCAGACAGCGCAGCTCATGTTGTAAGCATTTCACAAAGTCCTGGATTAATGAGGTGTCGTTTGCTTGTGTGTTGGATAGTACAAGAAAACACATACACACACTCACGCTCGCGCACACACACACACACACTCACAAACCCACACACTCATAAACCCACACACTCACGCTCACACACACACTCATGCTCACGCTCACACCCACTCATGCTCACACACACACACACACACACACACACACACACACACACACACACTCATGCTCACACATACACACACACACACACACACACACACACACACACACACACACACAAGCATGCTCACACACACACACACACACACACACACACAAGCATGCTCACACACACACACACACACACACACACACACACACACACACACACACACACACACACACACCAAGGGTGTAGGCTGAGGGGGTGCACAGGGTGCACGAGCACCCCCCAACAGCAGGAGTTGAGTTCCGCTGGACAAGAAATTATGTGTATTCACAATCTTATAAATAAACTTAATGACTGTTATTGAAGAGAAAGTTGGAGATAAGTTCTGCATGACATGAGAGTCAGGAAGTAAACCGGAACTTAATGTGTAACGGGCACTGTGCATGTGCACGCCCGAGCTGACCAATCAACAAACATAATATTATCACTAAGCAATAATACCGTGTTTCCCTGAAAATAAGACTTAACCACAAAATAAAACCTAGCGTAATTTTACAAAATGATTTTAATATAGGCCCTCCCCTGAAAATAAGCCCCAGTTGAGAGCGTGACATCACAGGTCACGTGACTTATGTTTACATGCCATATTGGACGGCATGATCCGAACAGCGCTCGCTCATTCAACATTGCTAAACATTTTAAAATATCATGTTGCGCTGTTGGCTGTGCAAATAGACAGAGGAGTAAAGCCTGCACTGCCATTTTGTCGTTTTCCATCTGACCCAGAGAGAAAAGCCAAGTGGATCGCAGCAGGAAATAGGAAAGACTGGAATCCTACAGAATACAGTAGAATATGCAGCGAACACTTTGTATTAGGTACACACACACACACACACACACACACACACACACACACACACACACATATATATATATATGTATATATATATATATATATAAAATATGTGAATTCATACAACCATTCTGAGCAGTTATAATGGTAATGTATTGTTGCATAAGCGCTTGTTTGTGTAGATCTATTTGAGGACAGAACACAAACCTTAGCGGTTATGAGGTGGTAGTCTCTCTTTCTGGTTCCTGGCTCCCATTGTTGCATACAGCTTACAAATCCGCCAACTAAATACTTGTAAGCTTCCATTGATTTGTAAGCTTTTAACTCTTTGCCAGTAAATGGAGACGGGCCGTGGACAACATATGTACAAAGATCCAAGTAGGCAAAAGCAGGAAGGGAAGAATGGTCGCATTCTAACACATTCCTAAAATCGACTGCGGCATTATATATGGATCGTGATCCCTAGCTGCTTTATTTTACTCAGATACCCCGCCCTCTGGTCACCGGTCAGATGATTGACAATGTCTGACAATATTATAGTGTCATTGCTTTTGCCTTCGACACTCTCGCATATTTTGCTTTCACTGTCATTATCGATTGTTGTTGAAACCATGCTTAGTAAATTGTGTGTGTGTGTGTGTGTGTGTGTGTGTGTGTGTGTGTGTGTGTGTGTGTGTGTGTGTGTGTGTGTTCTGGATCACGCTTCCGTCCAAGATGGCGCATGAATGTATTGGGGTCACATGGCTGCAAATTGGTGTCACGTGGAGTATAAGATGTGCACCCCCCCCCCCCCCCCACACACACACACACACATACTTACACACGCACACACACACACACAAACACACACACACACACACACACACACGCACACACTTTTCTCATTTCTCATGAATTTACAATTATCATGAGGCATGCCCATCCACAGGATCCCGAAACTCGCCTCCTGATGTTACTCCAGTCAACACCGTCAGATGCAGCTGTTTGTTAGTGGATGTGATATTGTGACAGATTATGATATTAACAAGCTCTCAGACATCTGTACTGCAAGTGTATCTATCAACCCAAATCCGTTCTTTTCCAGGTTTTATCCTGGTCGGGGGTTGAGGTGAATTGGGAGTCGAAGCAGGAACACACCCTGAGCACGTCAACAGATGATACTGGTTCATCCAATCACAGCAAGGGTGCACTGTAGAGTCACTAAGCCGCCTCCTGGAATGTTTAGGAGTTGGGAATAAATTGGAAAACCCTGAAAAGCTCAAAGGAACCCACAAGAAAAAATAGGACATAAAAAAGGAAAGAAACAGAACCGAACCAGAACTCACAATCAAAAACATGAACCCTAGAGCTGTAATTATAGTTTTTATCACCGTATTCCATTCCCATGATGCACTGGGACACATTAACTGTTTATGTCACAACATATTGTTTTACCTGCAAGGGTTTTCCGCACCCTGACAAATAATCATTTACACTCACGCTCACGCCCAGGGGCAAATTCAACCAATCAGCCTAATGCGTCAGTCCTTGGACTGTCAGAGGCAACCAGAAAACATGGGGGGAACCTGAGCAAGTATGAGGAGAACATGCAAACTTCACACAGAAACACCTGCGCAGGGCACGGGACTGGAACTCAGGACCTTCTAGCTGTGAGGTGAGACACTACACCACCGCGTCAACACCCTATGGAGCTGTTAGGGAGCTCCGATATCAATGGAGTAAGTCAATCAGTCAATTAGTCAATCAATCAATGTTATTTGTTATCGTCATTATGATCATCTTCTTCTCCAGCCCATTCCGGCGTTGGCTCGCAGGGCAGCAGACTAAGCAATGAAGTCCAGACGTCTCTCTCCCCAGCCACTTCCTCCGGCAGCGTTCCCAGACCGGCTGAGAGACATAATCAGTCCGGCATGTTCTGGGTTGTCCCCAGGGTCTGATCCCGGTTGGACATGCTCAAAACACCACAGCAGGGAAGCATTCAGGAGGCATTCTAATCAGATACACCGAACCAGCTCGACTGGTTCCTCTTAACGTGGAGGAGCGTTGGTTCGACTCCGAGCTCCTCCCGGATGGCTGAGCTCCTCCTGTCTCTGAATCATTTCTAAGTAAAATGTATATTTTTAAAATTTGAAATAACTGAAATGTAAATGAAGTTTGGAAGTGACGCTACGTGCTGTGAAGTAGCGAGTGCAGAGGAGGAAATGGAACGCGCCCTACCTGTACACTTCCTCACTGTCATTGCAGCTCCGTGGGATAAAAAGACAAGCTGGATGGAGACGGATGGTTGATCTCAGGAGATTCCTCACGCCGTCCACGTCTGTTATATTGCTGTGTGTTTCCAGGACGAGAGGGACAACACAGCACGAAGAGAAAGATCAGACAGAGAGAGAGGGAAAGAGAGCGAGCGAGAGAGAGAGAGTGAGTCAGAGAGAGAGAGAGAGAGAGAGAGAGAGAGAGCCTGCCTTCCTTCCAGCAGTTCTGTTTGCTCTGCATTATCACTGAGTCACGCCTCTCTCTCTCTCTCTCTCTCTCTCTCTCTCTCTCTCTCTCTCTCACACACACACACACACACACACACACTGTTCTCGCCCTCTTCCTCTCTCTCCCTCTTTCTCTCTCTCATACATTCTCTCTCTCTCTCACCCTCTCTCTCTCTCTCTCTCTCTATCTCCCTCACCGTCTCTCTCTCCCTCTCTCTCTCTCTCTCTCCCACAAATTCTCTCTCTCTCTCTCTGTCTTTCACACACACAAACACACACACACACTGTTCTCTCTCTCTTTTTCTATCTCACTCTCACAAAGTCTCTCTCTCTCTCTCTCTCTCTCTCTCTCTCTCACACTGCATGCTGGCAGTGTGTGTGAGTGTGCTGGGAGCGTGCTTGTTTGCAGAGAGTGCTTTTTCTCTTTTTTCTTTGTGTATTTTTCTATTTTCGCTTTTATTTTCTTTCTCAGTTTTGTTTATTTTTCCTCTTTAGTTTTTCTGTGGTGGCGACAGAGGTGGAAGTGAGCACTTTTGCTCAGCACACCGGGAAAATGTCGGCTGGCTCCGGGCTGGAGAAGCCGACTCGCCGGCACGCCATTAAAATGGTCCCGACAGTCAGTTGCGCAGTGGAGGACTGTGTTCTGGCTGTTTGGGAACTAGTCGGGTTCGAAAGCGTGAGATCCGCGTCCAGGATGAAAAGCGCAGTGGTTATATTTTTGGATAGCAAAGAGAAAGTGAACTAAGTTGTAGAGAGCGGGGTTGTGCTTCAGGGAAGTTTCACTCGCGTTCTCTCGCTGGTTAATCCCGCCAAATGTGTTACAATTTCGAACCATTTGTATGTAATGAGGTTTTGGAGAGGGAGTTGTCCCACTACAGCCAGATTTTGTCACTGATTCGAATGATATCTCTAAATTGTAAGTCCCTGCACCTGAAGCATGTCGTTTCCTTCAGACAGAAGACGATGATGATTCTTAAAATCCCTGAAGAGCTGAATTTGGCTTTGAAATTTAAAGTTGACAACTTACGGTATGGAGGGACATCTCATCTGCTCGTGCCCGGAGGGGGATGAAGCAAAGCAGCCGGCTGCCACCTCCCGTGCTCTAGCGGAGCAGGGAGCGGGACCAGCAGTGGTGGCAGCAGCCGAGTTTGCAGCGGCCGTGCCTGAGCGCATGGCAGCGCTGCGGAAACTGAAAAAAAAAATGTTGGACAGCCCTTCTAAATTGCCCGAGACAATGACAACTGTCTCGGAGGCTAGGCAAATGGTTTCTCACAGCCCAGAGGCACAGACAGATGGTGTACAGGCCAGCACAGCCACCACACTGGACGCACAGCTGAATAACACAGACACACGTGAGGAGGATGAAGAATTAATAGTTGACGAGTTAAAAACAGTCGCTAAAAGAAAGATCGCAAGCTCAGAGAACAGCGGCTCAAACATAATAAAAAAAAAAGCCTCAAAGGGGTAAACCTGTTTGTCCCAGGGCTTGTCTTAGAGCGAGGATGAGAACAGAGGAAAAAATGGACAGATACGGCATACACCGTTTAAAAAATCCAAAAGTTCCTCCATGACAATAAAGGGATCAGAGTTAAAGCTGAAAACTTTTTTCCAGACCTCAGACTTTTTATCGACTCTGTCCGTCTCCATTTAAGAAAGCAAGGCGAACCCGGACAGCCCGGTTTCACTGAACAGGAGATTGATTGACTGAGGAAACTGGTTTCAAAATTTAGAAACCAAATCGCTGAGGAGGAGGACTAATGTTTTTCTTTCAACTGCTTTAACTCAACCTGCTTCTACCACTCACGGTTCAGTCTCTCCCCGCTTTTATTTTCAACATGGAGACTTTTAAAATCACCACGCTCAATATAAACGGAGCGAGACAGGACTTAAAAAGAGACACGATTTTTAGTTTGATTCATGTAAAGAAACTAAATGTTGTTTTTATTCAGGAGACACACAGCACCGTGGACAATGAAGGTGACTGGAGGAGGGAATGGAACGAACAGGGGTTTTTTAGTCACAAAAGTACTAATAGTGGAGGGGGCGGTGTTTTATTCTCCCAAGATTTTAACCCGGTTTCTGTACACACTGAAGATATGATGGGGGACCATATTTTAAAAGTTAGAGCAGAGCTGGAAAAAAATCAAGGTTTTGTTTTTAAATGTTTACGCTCCAACCACAGGTTTAAAAAAAAAAATGCTCGATTGGGCCAGTGGGTTTTTCAGACCATTTTTTTGGTCGAGTGCTGTGTTTTAATCAATAACATCAGATGTGGAAGTGCATACTGGCACTTCAAAACAGCACTCCTATCTGAGCACGGTTTTAGGAAAGCTTTTACTGTTTTTTGGGAACGTTTTAGACAAACAAAGTCCGGTTTTAGTTCTTTGCAGCAGTAGTGGGACGTTGGGAAAAACAAAAAAATCAAATGTCTGTGCCAGCAGTATACTCGCAAAATCTCCAGGAACTTGGTTAGCTCCATTAAGGATTTGGAGAAAGAAATGGTGGAGCTGCAAACTCTGGCAGACTCCATAGGAGAAAGAAGACATTTTGAAGTCTTCAAAGCCAAAAAATGCAGGTTAGCTGACTTGCTAGGCGAACCCACCAGAGGTGCTGTGGTACGCAGTAGATTTCAAAATGTTGCGCTGATGGATGCTCCTTCTCACTTTTTCTTTGGGCTGGAAAGGAAAAACGGGCAGAGGAGGCTGATACACTGCCTGCGTTCCGGAGAAGGACGGCTAATCCAGGACACTGCAGACATACGCAGGTATGCAGCAGGTTTCTATGATGAATTATACCAAATGTGAATATTCTGAGAAACTGAATTTGTTGGATACTTTCCTCACTGCTCTGCCACAGGTGTCAGCAGATGCCAACAAGCATCTGGAAGCTGACATATCCCTGCAGGAACTGTTGGTGGCACGTGGCGCTGCAGCGCCCCAAACCGGGGAAAGCCCCGGGTATAGACGGCCTTCCAGCCAACTTCTATAAAGCCTTCTGGGCAGTGATCGGTGAGGACCTGCTGGACATTCTCAGGAACAGTCTGCTGCAAGGCCGGCTACCCCTAAGTTGCAGGAGAGCAGTCCTCACCCTCCTGCCAAAGAAGGGGGACCTGCAAGATCTCAAAAACTGGGACCAATGTCCCTTCTCTGTACCGACTACAAACTCCTTTCCAAAGTCCTGCCGAACAGGTTGAGGAAAGTGATGGAGTAGATCGTTCATGTAGACCAGACCTACTGTGTACCGGGCAGGCTGATACCAGACAATGTCTTTTTCATTCGAGATGTTTAGGACCTCTCCAATTCATTGGGAATGAAACTTGGTCTCATTTCTCTGGACCAAAAAAAGGCATTTGATCGGGTCAAGCACGCATACCTATGGCAAACACGAGAGGGTTTTGGATTCAGCCCAGGTCTCATTGCCTGGATTCAGACCTTGCATAGAGACATTGAGAGTATATTAAAAATCAACGGTGGTTTGAGTGCTCCTTTTAAAGTGCAGAGGGGTGTCAGGCAGGGTTGCCCCCTGTCGGGCATGCTGTACTCCTTTGCAATAGAGCCTCTCTTGCACAGACTCAGAACAGTTCTCTCTGGTTTTAATATCCCAGACTGCGTTTCAGATTTTAAACTGTCCGCATATGCGGACGATCTTATCATTGCTGTCAATAACCAGAGAGATGCTAATTTTTTAACCAACACTGTTAAAGATTTTAGTGAAATTTCATCAGCCAAGGTAAACTGGGTAAAAAGCAAAGCTCTGTGGGTGGGAGACGAGCCACGAGGTCTCATCCTGCCGGGCGATCTCACCTGGAAAAGAGGCGGGATCAAGCACCTTGGAATCTTCCTTGGCGATGGAAATAATGTAAATAAAAATTGGGAAAACGTTTTCGAGAAGGTGGGAGGAGTCTCAAAAATTGGAAATAGATTTTACCAAAAATGTCTTTTAAAGGTCGTGTTTTAATTATTAACAATCTGGTTGCTTCCATGCTGTGGTACCGTCTCTCCTGCGTGGACCCCCCTTTGACCCTCCTCATGAAAGTCCAGGCCGAGGTCGTCAGCTGTTTCTGGGACAAGCTGCATTGAGTCCTGCAGAGTGTCCTCTTCCCCCCCCAAAGAGGAAGCGGGACACGGTCTTATACATCTGGCCAGTAGAGGAGCAATGTTCAGGCTCCAATTCATCCAGAGACTGCTGACCGGACTGAGAGACTTGGTGTGGAGGCCCACAGTGCAAGCAGTTCTGGCCCGGTGCCGGGAGCCAGGACTGCGGGTCTCTCTCTTTTTAATGGCCCTAAGTGTCATGGTCTGTGCTGGCTGGAGACACTAACTTGTCCTTAATTCATTGCAGGTGCGGGCAAAAGGGCGTGGCAGTCGTCGGTAGAGGAGTTTCTGAGCGGAGCACCTGATCCTAATCGGCAATCACTGGCAGCCAGCTATAAATGGGAGCGGCATGCTTCCCTCCACTGTCAGAAGATTGATTCCTGTGACTCTGTGCCTCGACGTTCTCGCTGATCCCTGGCCCGTTCTTCGTGCACGACCAGTTCCCTCCATTCTGAGTTTTCTAGTGATTTCCAGTACTGAATGTTTAATAAATGGTTGAACCTTCCTGAGGTCTCCTGTATCCTTGGGTCCTACACAAACACTCCCACCACGACAGAATCTTCTGACCTGAACATGGACCCAGCGGAGACTGCTCAGCTCTGGCAAGCCTTGTCTGACCAGGGAGCCCTGTTGGGATGACACGACTCCACCCTGCACCAAATGCTGATACCCTCCAGCACATCAACACCAGCTTGCCGCAGCTCGGCAGAAGGATGGACGTTATCGCCGCTCATCTTGCTGCCACGCCCCCACCCCCGCACCCTTCACCCTCCGTTTCAGCAGCAGCGCCAGCATTACTCCCCGTGCACCGAGAACCACTCATCCCCACGCCAGCCAGGTGTTCGGTTGCGATTGGCTCCTGCGCAGAGTTCCTCCACCAGTGCTCGTTCGTTTTCAGCCAGCAGCTGCTCACATACGCCACAGATCAAGCAAGAACCGCTTTCATCATGAACGTACTTATGGCGCAAGCCTCGTCCTGGGCACTGGCAGTCGCTACCCACACCCCGAAATTATGCTCCCAGACCGAAGGGTTCATGCAAGAAATGAAGAAGGTGTTCGATCATCCGGTGAAAGGTGAGGAGGCGTGCTCCCAGCTCCTCCAAATCCAGCAAGGCACACAGTCGGTGTCAGAATATGCCATCTGATTCCAGATTCTCGCCATCGAGAGTGGCTGGAACGACCCCGTGCTTTGGGGGGCCTTCCTGCAAGGGCTCGATGAACGATTGAAAGATGAGCTCGTGGCCCGAGATCATACGACCACGCTGGAGGGATTAATCGCCTTGTCCACGAGATTGGACAACCGGCTAAGGAAGAGGGATATATCCCAGAAGAGGATCCTACCTCGAACACACTCGACACCCCCCCCCCCATCCCGAGGGATAATGATGACCCAGAGGTCATGCAGTTGAACCGCACCCGACTGATGGCCGAATAGAGGCAACGGTGGCTGGACGACGGCCTCTGCATCTACTGCACCGGTAAGGGCCATTACCTTGCCCAGAGACCGCCAGCAACGCGAGGATCCTCCACGACACCTGGGAAGTGCCTACGAGTTCAAGGTATGCTACTCTCTGCACAACACTCTCATCCTGTAGATGTATTCATTGACTCAGGCGCTGATGCGGACTTTATCGATCCAGAGATGGTTGAGCTCCATGCGCTCCCCATCGAGGAACTTGATACCTCCAAGGAGGTGGTGGCCATAGATGGCCGATGCATCGCCCACGTCACGCACAAGACCAGGCCAGTGAAGCTCACAGACTCAGGTAATCACCAAGAATATCTGGAACTATTTGTTCTCCCTGCCTCTCTCTCTCCCCTAGTGCTGGGATGGCCCTGGTTGCAGACCCACAAGCCCCACATAGACTGGCGCACCCTCACCATACGTAGCTGGAGCGACTACTGTCTGCAGCACTGCGTAATGGCGGCCTTCCCCTCCCAAGCATCACGAACCCTGGTCGACCTGGAGGATCTGGACTTGGCCGGCGTGCCCGAGGAATCCCACGATCTGCAAGAAGTCTTCAGCAAGGACCGGGCTCGCTCCTTACCCCCGCATTGACCATACGACTGCGCCATCATCCTACTCCCAGGTGCCACACCCCTGTCCCATCGACTCTACAACCTCTCTGAGCTGGAGAAAGACGCCATGGAGGCCTACATCAACGAGTCGCTGGCTGCAGGTCTCATTCGGCCCTCATCCTCCCCAGTTGGGGCCGGCTTCTTCTTTATCGAGAAGAAGGACAAGACCCTGAGACCCTGCATCGACTACACAGGTTTGAACCAGATAACCGTGAAAAATAAATACCTGCTCCCCCTAATCGATTCAGCCTTCACCCCTCTCCACGATGCCACTGTCTTTTCCAAGCTGTATCTGAGAAATGCCTACCACCTAGTCCGAATTTCGGAGGGGGACGAGTGGAAGACGGCCATCAACACGCCCTTGGGGAACTTCGAGGAACTGGTCATGCCGTTTGGACTAACCAACTTGGCAGTCTTGGCAGTCAAAAGGCAGTCTTCCAAGCTCTGGTCAACGACGTGCTTCGGGACATGCTGAACCACTTCGTATACATTTACCTAGATGACATTCTGATTTTCTCCAAGGACCAAGACGAACATCTCTGTAACGTGAGGATGGTACTAAAGAGGCTCCTGGAGAACAGATTATTCGTGAAGGCAGAAAAGTGCAAGTTCCATGTTCCCTCAGTCTCGTTCCTGGGGTTCATCGTGAAGGGATGAATAGGACCTGACCCGGGGAAAGTGAAGGCAGTGGCGGAGTGGTAGACTCCAGGGACGTGGAAACAGCTGCAGAGGTTCCTGGGGTTTGCGAACTTCTACCGCCGGTTTGTGCGGGACTACAGCCACCTAGCAGCCCCTCTCACACAGTTAACATCACCCAAGACTCTGTTCCAGTGGTCTCCTAGTGCCCAGCCGGCGTTCGACAAGCTGAAGGTGAAATTCATCCACGTGCCAGTACTGATCCACCCGGACCCCACGCTGCAGTTCGTGGTAAAAAAGTCAACGCCTCGGACTCAGGAGTGGGGGCGGTCCTCTCCCAACGGTCCCCCACAGACCAGAAGCTCCACCTATGAGCCTTCTTCTCCCGTCGCTTGTCCACGGCGGAATGGAATTATGATGTTAGAATCGCGAGCTGCTGGCAGTAGTCTTGGTACTCCAGGAATGGAGGCACTGGCTGGAGGGAGCGGCTCACCCTTTCGTGCTCTGGACCAACTATAAGAATCTGGCCTACCTCCGTACGGCCAAGAAGTTGAACTCCCGCCAGGCGCGTTGGTCACTCTACTTGGGGAGGTTCAACTTCATGCTGACCTACCGACCAGGCTCCCGGAACACTAAGCCAGACACTCTCTCCAGGCAGTTCTCCTAGGGTGAAGACTCAACCATAGAAACCATCCTGCCCTCCTCCTGCATACTTGGAGCCGCCCAAAGGGAGGTAGAGCAACTAGTTTGGGATGCTCATCAGGGGGAACCAGAGCCTGTCGGGTGCCCTCAAGGCCGACAAAAGTCCCCCCGCCAGCCAGAACCCCAGCACTCCAGTGGGCCCACGCCTCAAAGTTAGCCTGCCACCCCGTAGCCCACCGAACTGTCTTCCTGCTCCATCAACGCTTCTGGTGGCCAACAATGGCCGCCGACACTAGGGAGTTTGTGGGAGCTTGCGTGACCTGTGCCCGGAGCAAGTCCTCCCATCGTGTGCCCACGGGTCTCTTCCAACCCTTACCCGTTCCCCATCGCCCCTGGTCGCACATAGTGGTGGGTTTCATCACCGGGTTACCCCCGTCGGAGGGCAACACTGTCATCCTGACAGTAGTGGACTGGTTCTCCAAGGCGGTCCATTTCGTTGCCCTCCCCAAACTCCCCTTGGCAATGGAAACAGCGGGTCTCCTGATCCAACACGTCTTCTGGCTCCATGGCATTCCCCAGGACATCGTGTCAGACTGGGGCTCCCAATTTGCATCCAGAGTCTGGAAGGCGTTTTGCGACACCTTGGGAGTCTCCTGCAGTCTGACCTCGGGTTACCACCCCCAGTCGAACGGGCAGGCGGAACGCATGAACCAAAGCCTCGGGTCCTCCCTGCGCTGCGTCGCCTCCCGCCTCCCAGCCTCCCGGGCCACACACCTCCCATGGGTAGAATATGCACATAATTCGCTGATCTGCACCGCCACTGGCATGTCCCCCTGCATGGTGATCAATGGGTTCCAGCCCCCCCTGTTTCCCAGCCAGGAGGTTGAGTTGGCCGTCCCATCTATCCAGGCACAATTCCATAGAGCACGTCGGGTCTGGAAGGAAGCACGGGCTGCCCTGGAGCGAAAAATGGCCCGAAACCCGTGGATGGCCGATCGCCACCGAACCCCGGCACCGCCCTACAAGGTTGGACAACAAGTGTGGCTCTCGTCCCGGGACCTGCCCCTGCAAGTTGAGTCAGAGAAACTATCTCCCCGATACATTGGGCCCTATGCGATTGAAAAAATCATAAACCCCAGCGCCGTCCGACGAAAACTCCCACCCTCACTCAAGGTGCACCCAGTGTTTCATGTCTCCCTAATCAAGCCAGTGGTAGAAAGTTCCCTCCACCCCCCTCTGACCACCCACCCCCTCCTCCCCAACTGATTGACGGACATCCCGCATACACGGCCAACAAGATCCTCAATGTGTGCAGGCGGGGCCGAAGCTTCCAGTATTTAGTGGACTGGGAGGGGTATGGTTCCGAAGAGCGGTCATGGGTTCCCCGCTCCCTAATCCTGGACCCGGACCTGTTAGAGGAGGTCTATCGCCAGTTCCCGGACAAGCCTGGCCGGGCGCCAGGTGACGCCCCTTAAAGGGGGAGTACTGTCATGGTCTGTGCTGGCTGGAGGCACTAACTTGTCCTTAATTCATTGCAGGTGCAGGCGAGGGGCGTGGCAGTCACCGGTAGAGGAGTTTCTGAGCGGAGCGCACCTGGTCCTAATCAGCAATCAGTGTTTATCATATAAATGGGAGCGGCATGCTTCCCTCCACTGTCAGAAGATTGATTCCCGTGACTCTGTCCCTCGACGTTCTCTCTGATCCCTGACCCGCGCTTCGTGCATGACCAGTTCCCTCCATTCTACATTCTACGTTTTCTAGTGATTTCCAGTACTGAATGTTTAATAAATCGCTGAACCTTCCTTCGGTCTCCTGCATCCTTGGGTCCTACGCAAACACTCCCACGACGACACTAAGCAAACACAACCTAAAAGTTTTTCCAGCGTTTTACCAAAGCCTTTGTAAAATCTGGGGACTTTTAAAAAAAATTAGAACACAGGCAGACGGCTCACACTTCTGGATTTTAAAGGAACCTGTTGTCTGTGACACTCGTTTTAACCTTTGACAGTCTGCGGGGCCGTTCGTTGCAGAGCAGTTTGCGGTGGCACACATCACCACACTGGGTCACGTGTTTGACCTGTGTGGTCCGCAGTTAGAGGACACCGCCATGCTCTCTGCCGCTGTTGGGGTTTCTTCGGTGAGACAACTAGAAAACATGCTGAGGCTCTGGAAGGACCGTCTCTCCCAGAACAAACACTCCAGCATCGTCTCCCAAACCAACAGCGTTTTACCTCCCGGAGACATGGACCCCTTTCCCATCGACAGCCTCACCTCAGATTTTAAAGACTGCTCTGGTTGGTTATAAGAACATGGTGTGTCAGGACCTATACATTTGTGTAACACATCAGGTAAAATAATGTACAGACTGATAGGTGAAAGTGTTAAATATAAAGAAACTAAAGGGTAGGACCGAGCCACCATGGAGGGTCCACCTGGGTTTGAAACCAGAAGTGGACCCCTCATGGAGAGCGTTGTACAACCCACCATTAACGAAAAGGGGTGGAGTCTTACAGTGAAGGATTTTACATGGAGCTGTTTCTGTTAAAGAAACTAAAGGGTAGGACCGAGCTACAATGGAGGGTCCACCTGGGTTTGAAACCAGACGTGGACCCCTCATGGAGAGCATTGTACAAACCACCATTAACGAAAAGGGGTGGAGCCTTACAGTGGAGGATTTTACATGGAGCTGTTGCTGTTAATGATTTTGTGAGTATTTTAAATCCAGGTGTTGATGAAAGGTGTCGGTCTGTTCCCTCAGAGAGACAGTGTTCTATTGTTTACTGGACTGCAGCAGGCTGCAGGTTCGGTTTACAGACGCCCCCGACTTACCGTTTTACATTTTTTAGATTTTACGTTTTTTTTATAAAAAAAAAAATAGTCAAATTTTGAGTTTAGACGTACCTACATAGTACGCTGACGTAATGACGCAATGGCGCTGCGTCCATTGTTTACAAACGACAGACTGAATGTGCCCCTCCTTCTTCCCAGTTCAGTTTATATATATATATATATATATATATATATATATCAGTTATATGGCACGTTACCTTTGTGTTAAGACGACGTCTCTGTGATCTTTGCGTTTACACTGTTTTGCGAACTTTTGTAACCATAAGCAAGTATGGTTGGTCAGAAGCGTAAGCCTACTAGCATGGGAACAGGTCTCATACACAGAGATGAATTAACTATCTGCTCAGATTGGCACAATCTACCATGCATACTCAGTTAAGCAAAGAGAGTTGTAAAATGAAAGAACTCTCTGCTCTGCTGGTGATTCACATCAGTGCAGGCTGAGTACTAAACGAGTTCAGCGGACCCTTGCTCACTTGAAAGACCAGAAGTCCGTATAACCTGCCTTCAAGCACAGCAATTGCACTACTTTCGGTATTGAGCGCCTCACATATTGAAAGCGTTGATTGGCTGTTTTAAGCTTCATGTAAAGTGAGTCGGCTCAGCTTCATATAATGTGATTCAGCTCAGCTTCATGTAATGTGATCATTCGTTGACCATCGGAACCATTTACAAGCAGAAAGATCGCATCATAGAGAATGTTAAAGGTTATATTTGATACTGTATTTGATGAGTGAATTTGATTACAATTTCTCAATTTGAAATTATTTTGTTTTAATTTAATTTGTTTGAAATTAATGCTGATATTATTTGATATATTTGATATTATTTTACAATGTTATGTTTATATTAATTGATTTAGGGGTGTTTTATGAGATACGGTAATGGTATTTATGGATGTATAGTGCAGTATGAGCATCATACGTCAGACGTCATACGTGATACGTCACTGTAACAACTTACGTTCACTTTCAACTTACGTTCGGCCGTCCGGTACCAATTAAAAACCTAAGTTGGGGAGCGTCTATATGTGGTTGTCAAAGCTGTTCTGTGCATTTGGCGTGGTTTTTACTAAACACATTTTTATTCTGGGTTTTAGATATCAACAAAAACAAAAGAAGGCCAAGTGCCAACTGCTCAACTTTCTCCTGAGCCAATCAAAAATGGCCATCTACCTGAGCAAGAGTAGAAAAGGGGAGGGTTCACTGGACTGTGATATTAAAACGATTTTAATTAGAATGATAAAGAGCAGGGGCCGGTTGTTCAAAACCCGGTTATTTTTTAACCATTGGGTAAGTAGAGTTAATCGACCGTTAAATTTAACGCTGCCATTATCTTGTTGTTCAAAACCCAGTTAACTTTAACTAAGGGCCGCCGTTAAATTTTTAACAGTGTGGTTAACTTGCAAGATGGCGTTCATGGCTAACGCTGCATTCATAATGCGGCATCAGCGGGGGTGGATTCTTATAAATATTATTATTATAGTTCAACCAAAAACATTCTCAAATATATTTCAAACTACACGTGCTAAATACATTTACAAATTGAGCTAAAGCTATTTATCTATTCAAAGGCACAAACAAATCTTCAGACATATTTACAGCAGAAAGACATACTATTTTTATATATTTTATTATTTTTATTTATTATATTTTTTATATATGTTATGAAAATATATTTTATAAAAGTACTGCCCATTAGGCTGCAGATACAGGCTGGATGGCTTATAATTATTTTAGCCATTCATTCTCTGTGCATCAATGTTTGCGTTCTATCTAACACATGTGCAGGAGCCGGAGGCGGGACTAACAAACTGTGCTTTATTCTCACGAGTTCACTTTGTTTGATTGTTCAGCTATTATTGCTTACTGATAATATTATGTTTGTTGATTAGTCAGCTCGGGCGTGCACATGCGCAGTGCCCATTACACGTTAACTTTCGGTTTACTTCCTAACTCTGGTCATGCGGCACTTATCTCTGACTTTCTCTTCAATAACAGTCATTAAGCTTATTTATAAGATTGTGAATACACATAATTTCTTGTCCAACGGAACTCAACTCCTGCAGTGGGGGGGGGGCACGTGCACTCTGTGCACCCCCCCCAGCCTACACCCTTGATCAGCTGCCTTCTGATGTTTCAGCGGCTGATACCGGGTTGGGTAGTATTCTTTGCAGACTTTGGAGATATGCAACACTGCAGGTAGTTGGCGAATTGTGCATTGAGAGTTTCAAACGTACATACACCGGAAAAAAAAAAAACAAACAAAAAAAAAAAACACGAGTGCATGTATTATTGTTGAACGACATTTTAATAATATTAAAAAGCATACATTACTCCCCCCCAGCATATGTTTTGTATGTTTAGGAAAATGTTGAAAATGTTGAATGACCCCTTAGTGCTAACCAGTAACGTTAACCACACTGTTAATTTTGATGGCAACATTAACTAGCAACATGACGAACCATGCTAAGAACAACGCATATTTAACGGTCGGTTAGCTAACAGCGAGTTAAAAATTTAACCAGCCGTTAGGGGTTAACAGGTGGTTAAAACATACCTGTCAACCCTAGGCCGTTGGCGATCTTACAAATGGCTACGTATGCCCTTACAAAATAGCAACTAATCTTATGCGTCTTATTATCGCGTGCAATATGAAACAAAAATTAAACTCTATTTTTAATATAATATGAATTTATTGGTAATGTTGTAACATATAACCTGGTGCAATCAAATAAAAGAGTAATATCTTCAGCTCCATGATTAAGAAAATTTAACAATGATCTTTATTATAACTATATGTAGCACTTTTGGCACTTTCAATCATTTCTTTTGATGGCTTCACTTCATGGCACTTGAGCTCGCAATTAAGTTTGACTTGAAGGTAATTTGTAAGTGTGTCCACTCCAAGAGATTTCCTGGACTCCGTGTTGATCTTTCGGACATGTGAAAATGCACGTTCACTGTCTGCATTGCTGTGTGGTAGACAAAGGAGACTTGAAAACAATACCTTCAGCTGTTCCATCCATATTGTTATCACGTTTGTATCAACTGTAGCCACTGCGAGTCACGAAAACTAACTGGGAATGATGGCGGAAGTGAAAGTGCGGTCACGTGGTCGGAAAGAGCAGATGATAGCAGACGATAAACGCAACGCGCGATTCTCGCGAGAAAACGGCTACAGACCAATTCGGCGTATCGTCTCTTTACCGAAACGGTGACACAAAAAACGGAGTTAAAAAAAAAAAGACGAAATGATCGAAAAACGTACAGATTTCGGACGTACGGCGTACACATTTAAAAATCAGTGCTCACTTGTACAAATTACGCCAAAACCGTACAACTTGACAGGTATGTTAAAATAACCATGTTTTGAACAACCGTTCCCAGGTTAATGATTGATTTTAATTATTATAGTTTATTATAATGATATTAGAGGGGGCAGTGGTGGTCTAGTGGTATAGGGCACTGGATCGCTGATCCGAAGGTTGGGGGTTCGAGTCCCACGCTCCACAAGGCTGTCACTGTCCTCCCCAGTGCAGCTAACTGGGTTATCAAAGGCGGGCCATGTCTCTCACTGTATGGTGTGAGGCATGTAAAAGAACCATTGCTGACTTTCGTAAAGAGTAGGCTGCAAAGTCGTCAGTGTGTTTCTGTCCCTTGCTAAAAGGGTTGTGACAAGAAGGGCATCCGACGTAAAAACCGCTGCCAAATCAAACGTGCGAATCAAATGATTCGCTGTGGCGACTCCCGAGTAAAAGGGAAAAAAGCCGAAAGGAAGACAGACATTATAATGATATTATAATTATTATAGTTTATTATAATGAATGTTGTTAGTGCTTATGCCAAACAGGCAGGTGTGAGCTAGAAGAGAAGGAGAGATTCTGGAGTGAGTTAGATGAAGTGATGCAGAATACCCCCAGAGATGAAAGAGTGGTCATTGGGGCAGACTTCAATGGACATGTTGGTGCAGGAAACAGAAGGGAGGAGGAAGTGATGGGCAGGTTTGGTATTCAGGACAGGAACACAGAAGGACAGATGTTGGTAGATTTTGCAAAAAGGATGGAAATGGCTGTGGTAAATACTTTCTTCCAGAAGAGAGAGGAGCACAGGGTGACTTATAAAAGCGGAGGTAGGAGCACACAGGTAGACTACATCTTGTGTAGACGATTTAATTTGAAGGAAGTCAGTGACTGCAAAGTACTAGCGGGTGAGAGTGTTACAAAACAGCATAGGATGGTGGTGTGCAGGATGACGCTGATGGTGAGGAAGGTGAAGAAGGCAAAGGCAGAGCAGAAAACAAAATGGTGGAAGTGCTGAAAAAAGAAGCGTGTCATGTTGTCTTCAAGAAGGAGTTGAAAATGGCTTTGGGTGGTCAGGAAGTGCTTCCAGATGACTGGGCAACTACAGCTAATGTGATCAGGGAGACAGGTAGTAGAATACTTGTTGTGTCATCTAGAAGGACAGCAGATAAGGAGACTTGGTGGTGGAATGAGGAAGTGCAGGAGTGTGTACAAAGGAAGAGGTTAGCTAAGAAGAAGTGGGACATTGAGAGGACCAAAGAGAGTAAACAGGAGTACAGGGAGACACAGCGTAAGGCGAAGGTAGCGGTGTCAAAGGCCAAACAGAGGGCGTATAATGACTTGTATGCTCGGTTGGAAAGTAAAGAGGGAGAAAATGATTTATACAGGTAGGTTGGCACAGCAGAGAAATACAGATGGGAAAGACATGCAGCAAGTTAGAGTGATAAAGGACAGAGAGGGAACTGTATTGACTGATGACAGATTTGTGCTGGGAAGATGGAACGAGTACTTTGAAGAGCTGATGAATGAGGAAAACGAGAGATAAAAAAAGAGTAGAAGAGGTGACCGTTGAGGACCAGGAAGTAGCAAAGATTAGTAAGGGTGAATTAAGAAGGGCATTGAAGAGGATGAAGAATGGAAAGGCAGTTGGTCCTGATGACATATCGGTGGAGGTATGGAAGTGTCTAGGAGAGGTAGCAGTAGATTTCCTGACAAGAACATTCAACAGGGTCTTAGAGAGTGAGAGGATGTCAGAGGAATGGAGGAGAAGTGTGCTGGTGCCCATTTTTAAGGAACAAGGGAGACGTGCAGAGTTGCAGCAACTACAGAGGGATAAAGTTGATGAGCCATACGATGAAGTTATGGGAAAAAATAGTGGAAGCTCGACTAAGGGCAGAGGTCGGCATTTTGGTTTCATGCCAAGAAAGAGCACCACAGATGCAGTGTTTGCCTTGAGGATGTTAATAGAGAAGTACAGAGAAGGTCAGACGGACCTGCATTGTGCCTTTGTGGATCTGGAGAAAGCATATGACAGGGTGCCGAGAGAAGAACTGTGGTATTGCATGAGAAAGTCTGGAGTGGCAGAGAAGTATGTTAGAGTAGTGCAGAGGATGTATGAGAGATGTAAGACAGTGATGTGGTGTGCTGTCGGTGTGACAGAAGAGCTCAAGGTGGAGGTGGGACTGCATCGACGGTCAGCTCTGAGCCCCTTCTTGTTTGCTATGGTGATGGACAGGCTAACAGACGAGGTTAGACAAGATTCCCCATGGACTATGATGTTTGCAGATGACATTGTGATCTGCAGTGAGAGTAGAGAACAAGTGCAGGAAAATCTAGAGCGCTGGAGGTATGCCATGGAAAGGAGGGGAATGAAGGTTAGCCTCAGAAAATCAGAATACATGTGTATGAATGAGAAAGACCCAGGAGGAATGGTGATGTTACAGGGAGCAGAGATAACGAAGGTGGAGGATTTTAAGGACTTAGGCTCAACATTCCAGAGCAATGGAGAGTGTGGAAAAGAGGTGAAGAACCGCGTGCAGGCAGGTTGGAATGGTTGGAGAAAAGTGTCCGGTGTGATGTGCGATAGGAGAGTGTCAGCAAGAATGAAAGGAAAAGTGTACAAGACGGTGGTGAGGCCAGCGACGTTGTATGGCTTAGAAACAGTGGCCCTGGGGAAAAGACAGGAGGCAGAGCTGGAGGTAGCAGAGATGGACATGTTGAGGTTCTCTTTGGGAGTAACGAGGATGGATAGGATTAGGAATGAGCACATCAGAGGGACAGCACATGTAAGATGTTTTGGAGACAAAGTCAGAGAGGCTAGATTGAGATGGTTTGGACATGTACAGAGGAGGGATAGTGAGTATATTGGGAGTAGGATGCTGAGGATGGAACTACCAGGCAGAAGGCCTAGAGGAAGACCATAGAGACGATTCATGGACGTGGCGAAGGAGGACATGAAGGCAGTTGGTGTAAGAGAAGACGATGCAGAGGATAGGGTGAGATGGAGGCAGATGATTCGCTGTGGCGACCCCTGAAGGGAAAAGCCGAAAGGAAAAGAAGAAGTTTATTATAATGATATTATAATTATTATAGTTTATTATAATGATATTATAATGCTTATAGTTTATTATAATGATATTATAATAATTATAGTTTGATAAAATACTTGGATCTTGCGAGAAAGTGTGGTGTGTAAATGATTGTTTATGTTCTGTGAAGGAGAAGCTGCTGTTTTCAACAATATTGGGTTAAAGGAACTGACTCTGATTATGGAAATACTTTTTCTGTTGAGATCGAGGGGGTGAAATCCGTCGGGAGATTTTCTTGTTGTTTAGTTTTTAATTTAATTTCATTTTTTCCTTTATATTTTGCTATTTGTTTATTTTTGTGTGTAGTGTGGTTATTTTATACATTAATTATTTTAATGTACTCTTTCTGTTTATGCTTTAATAACTAGTGTTTGCTTTTTTGCGTTAAAATGAAGTACCTTTTAAAATTCAAATTTTCTCTCTCTCTCTCTCTCTCTCTCTCTCTCTCTCCACTGATATATCTTTTCCCAATTAAGTGTAATTTTCTTTCTTTAATGGTGATTCGTGTCTCTCCGAATACACGGATATCTTTTTATTCTCGTCTCCAGCTCTGTAGCAGATCGATATCGCCTGGGTTTCAGAGGGACTTTTTTATCTTTTAATTTTTATTTATTTATTTTTTTGCTGATACTTATTGACTGGAAACTCGATTCTTCACAGGAAACTAATTTAAGTTTGAGGCTGATTGAACTGTTCAAGCCTTAAATGATCTGTTTCATGGTTTAAGTCATTAGACACTTAAATACGACGAATTTGGAAAATCTAACAATAGGAAATTTATACGGAGAATGCAGCCATGAGGTGGGGGGGCACTAACCAGTGTCTCTCCCCCTCATGCCGGTCCCAAGCCCGGAGAAATGCAGAGGGTTGTGTCAGGAAGGGCATCCGACGTAAAACCAATGCCAAATATTTATGATGCAAATCAGAAGTATTACCCCCATACCGGATCGGTCGAGGCCCGGGTTAACAACGACCGCCATCAGTGCTGTCAATCAACAGGGTGCTGATGGAAATTGGACTACTGTTGGTCGAAGACGTCGAAGAAGGAGAGGTGGGAGGCGTGTCCGTAGGCAGAGAGAGAAGAGGAAAGGCATGAGTCTAGGACTGAGAGTGGGGACTTTGAATGTTGGAACTATGCAAAGAAAAGGTAGAGAGCTGGCTGACATGATGCAGAGGAGGAAAGTGGACATACTGTGTGTTCAGGAGACCTGGTGGAAAGGTAGCAAAGCTAAAAGCTTAGGAGCAGGGTTTAAGCTATTTTATCACGGTGTGGATGGGAAGAGAAATGGAGTAGGAGTCATCTTGAAGGAGGAGTTTGTCAGGAATGTTCTAAAAGTGAAAAGAGTGTCAGACAGAGTGATGAGTCTCAAGTTAGAAATTGAAGGTGTAATGCTCAATGTTGTTAGTGCTTATGCCCCATAGGCAGGATGTGAGCTAGAAGAGAAGGAGAGATTCTGGAGTGACTTAGATGAAGTGATGCAGAGTACCCCCAGAGGTGAAAGAGTGGTCATTGGGGCAGACTTCAATGGACATGTTGGTGCAGGCAACAGAGGGGACGAGGAAGTGATGGGCAGGTTTGGTATCCAGGACAGGAACGCAGAAGGACGGATGTTGATAGATTTTGCAAAAAGGATGGAAATGGCTGTGGTGAATACTTTCTTCCAGAAGAAACAGGAGCATAGGGTGATTTATAAAAGCGGAGGTAGGAGCACACAGGTAGACTACATCTTGTGCAGGCGATGTAATTTGAAGGAAGTCAGTGACTGCAAAGTCATAGTGGGTGAGAGTGTTGCCAAACAGCATAGGATGGTGGTGTGCAGGATGACTCTGATGGTGAGAAAGGTGAAGAAGGCAAAGGCAGAGCAGAAGACAAAGTGGTGGAAGCTGAAAAAGGAAGAGTGTCGTGTTGTCTTCAAGGAGGAGTTGAAACAGGCTTTGGGTGGCCAGGAAGTGCTTCCAAATGACTGGACAACCACAGCAAATGTGATCAGGGACACAGGTAGGAGAGTACTTGGTGTGTCCTCTGGAAGGAAAGTAGATAAGGAGACTTGGTGGTGGAATGAGGAAGTGCAAGAGTGTCTACAAAGGAAGAGGTTAGCTAAGAAAAAGTGGGACATTGAGAGGACCGAAGAGAGTAAACAGGAGTACAGGGAGACACAGCGTAAGGCGAAAGTAGCAGTGGCTAAGGCCAAACAGAGGGCGTATGATGACTTGTATGATAGGTTGGATAGTAAAGAGGGAGAAAATGATCTATACAGGTTGGCACAGCAGAGAAATAGAGATGGGAAGGACGTGCAGCAAGTTAGATTGATAAAGGACAGAGAGGGAAATGTATTGACTGATGACAGAAGTGTGCTGGGAAGATGGAAAGAGTACTTTGAAGAGCTGATGAATGAGGAAAATGAGAGAGAAAAAAGAGTAGAAGAGGTGACCATTGAGGAGCAGGATGTAGCAAAGATCAGTAAGGGTGAAGTGAGAAAGGCATTGAAGAGGATGAAGAATGGAAAGGCAGTTGGTCCTGATGACATATCGGTGGAGGTATGGAAGTGTCTAGGAGAGGTAGCAGTAGATTTCCTGACAAGAACATTCAACAAGGTACTAGAGAGTGAGCAGATGCCGGAGGAGTGGAGGAGAAGTGTGCTGGTGCCCATTTTTAAGAACAAGGGAGACGTGCAGAGTTGTAGCAACTACAGAGGGATAAAGTTGATGAGCCATACGATGAAGTTATGGGAAAGAATAGTGGAAGCTAGACTAAGGGCAGAGGTCAGCATTTGTGAACAACAGTTTGGTTTCATGCCAAGAAAGAGCACCACAGATGCAATGTTTGCTTTGAGGATGTTAATAGAGAAGTACAGAGAAGGTCAGAGGGAGCTACATTGTACCTTTGTGGATCTGGAAAAAGCATATGACAGGGTGCCAAGAGAAGAACTGTGGTATTGCATGAGGAAGTCTGGAGTGGCAGAGAAGTATGTTAGAGTGGTGCAGGACATGTATGAGAGATGTAAGACAGCAGTGAGGTGTGCTGTCGGTGTGACCGACGAATTCAAGGTGGAGGTGGGACTGCATCAAGGGTCAGCTCTGAGCCCCTTTTTGTTTGCTATGGTGATGGACAGGCTGACAGACGAGGTGAGACAAGAATCTCCATGGACTATGATGTTTGCAGATGACATCGTGATCTGTAGTGAGAGCAGAGAACAAGTGCAGGAAAATCTAGAGGTGGAGGTATGCCCTGGAAAGGAGAGGAATGAAGGTTAGCCTCAGAAAATCAGAATACATGTGTGTGAATGAGAAGGACCCAGGAGGAACGGTGATGTTACAGGGAGCAGAGATAACAAAGGTGGAGGATTTTAAGTACTTAGGCTCAACAATCCAGAGCAATGGAGAGTGTGGAAAAGAGGTGAAGAAACGTGTACAGGCAGGCTGGAATGGTTGGAGAAAAGTGTCCGGTGTGATGTGCGATAGGAGAGTGTCAGCAAGAATGAAGGGAAAAGTGTACAAGACGGTGTTGAGGCCAACGATGTTGTATGGATTAGAAACAGTTGCACTGAAGAAAAGGCAGGAGGCAGAGCTGGAGGTCGTGGAGATGAAAATGTTGAGGTTCTCTCTGGGAGTAACGAGGATGGATAGGATCAGAAATGAGTATATCAGAGGGACAGCGCACGTAAGATGTTTTGGAGACAAAGTCAGAGAGGCTAGATTGAGATGGTTTGGACATGTACAGAGGAGGGATAGTGAGTATATTGGCAGTAGGATGCTGAGGTTGGAACTACCAGGCAGAAGGCCTCGAGGAAGACCAAAGAAGAGATTTATGGATGTGGTGAAGGAAGACATGAAGGTCGTTGGAGTCAGAAAAGAAGATGCGGAGGACAGGGTGAGGTGGAGGCAGATGATTTGCTGTGGCGACCCCTGAAGGGAGCAGCCGAAAGTAAAAGAAGAAGAAGAAGAAGAAGAAGAAGGAAATTTATACGGAGACGCAGCGGCACGTGGGAAAAGGACACTGTGGGTTATCACGGATTTCAAGAAATTAGAAGGTGGGAACACAAACTTGCGCGCATGACGTACTCTCAGAATAACCTCAAACATGTGGAATATCAGAAAAACTACAACTTGTCATAAATGTGATGACATCCTCACTGAATATCATGTGTTTTTTCTTGTTTATTTATTTATTTGCTTGTGTCAGAAAATATATATGATTTTTGCTATAAATCTCTATATTTTGGACAGAATGAAGTTTCAAATACATAAAATTTAACTCCAGTAGAGGAACCATTCAGAGTTCCAGGAGGAACCATAGAAAAGAATGGTTCGCTATCAGGAAAAGTTCCACAGAGAACTCTTCATCTATTCATTCATCAATTTACTGAACCAATTAATCCAGCGAGGGTCAGAGGCTGGGGCCTATCTCTGCCGGTGCACTCAGAACAGACCATCGCAAGACCAACATACACACACACACACACACACACACACACACACACACACACACACACACACACACACACACACACAAGTTCATACTATCACGAAGGGATAAATTGGAGCAGCCAATGATCGTGACGGGCATGTGTTTGGAGTGTCAGAGGAAACTGGAGGAAACCCACATGAGCACAAGCAGAGCAAACTCACTCCATACAGGTATGTGATAGCTGCGAGAGGGGGGAAGAAAGGGGGGGAGGGGGAGAGAGAGAGAGAGAGAGAGAGAGAGAGAGAGATGTAAGGAGTATTATAATAAATACTGGATTTATATCACATGCAGAAGCATCTTAATCTCCGAGGCAACAAAACTGACATAAATTCAAATTTCCACCACAGAATGGAGAGATCCTCATCTCCAGCATTTATCCATCCGTCTGTCTGTTTGTGAACAACGTTCCGACCACCCCATGAACAAATTCCTTCCAAATTTAATCGATTCGCTACCCCACCAGAGTACAGGACATCATTTGAAATTTACATAGCCATGTCAAAGGTCACGGTCAAACCAAGGTCACAAAGTTTTGGACTTATAGCGCGTATAGGTTCAAAACAAGTTGCAATAGAACACCGATAGGAAACCATATGGACTATCAAATCCGACACCTCTGACCTTGAGTGACCTTTAAAGGTCAAACATGATCTGTTTCACAAATCCTTTGAACGATAGATTTTTACTGCTAATGAGGTTGCTTCTATAAACTGGAGATCATCTTGTAAAATGTGAGGCGTGCCACCGAATGTAGGCGCTTGTCACACAGACTACTTTCGAGAAAATGGGCAAAAAAGTAAAAGTGGTCATTTTTTATTGAAATTCGGATTTTTTGCATAAACCATTAAAACAAGTATTGAACTATCACTTGCTGAAGTGAAATCGACTAAAACTCACTAAAATGTCTTTTATTTCTATTTTTCTGACGAGTACCCTCATAAAACTAGATAAAAACTGTAGCAAACTTACCGGGTTTCATTGTAATTATTCACCGAGTTCGGTAAAAGACACACCATAATCCATACACCAGAAGAACGCTCGTGAAGTCGTCTCTCCCTTTTGGATACTGTTTTAATATTAAAATGCCGTTTCAGTGAATAAAATAAAGGTTATAAAAATGATATGCACGTAAACAATGCAGACTAGTCGCTAAGGAAAGATCTGAAACGAGCACCCTGATTGGTGAACTCGGTCACATGTTCACATTGCACATGCTCAGCGCCCGTCACACATTAACTTCCTGTTTACTTCCTGACTCTAGTATACCACATGTGGAACTTATCTCTGACTTTCTCTTCAATAACAGTAAGTAAGTTTATTTATAAGATTGTGAATACACATAATTTCTGGAAAAGGAGAGTGAAATGTCATCTGTGATGTCGAGCAGCATTCGTATAGATGTTCAATTCCACGCTGGAATTCGGCTTTGAAGACTCTCTCTCTCTCTCTCTCTCTCTCTCTCTCTCTCTCTCTCTCTCTCTCTCGCTCTTTGTCTCTCTCTCTCTCTCTCTCTCGCTCTCTCTCTCTCTCTCTCTCTCTTTCTCACACACACACACACACACACAATGCGCAAACGGTTAAATGAGCAGCATCCAGGTGAACTAGTGTAATCTGAATGGAAGAAAATACACTATATGAAGAGAGTGGGGCAAATTAGTGCAGATGCACAAAATGAGTAGTCACCCACTACTTACAGTCTGTGTGTGTGAGAGAGAGATACCTCAGGTCTGCTAGAATATTAAGAAAGACATGATTCCATTGCAATTCTGAAAATCCCATCTGCTCAGTGTTATGTACTTTAGAAACTTAATATGAGTATTGTATGAGTATATTATATATTGTATTTTTCTCTGCATGCAAAATTCGATTATTGAATTTTTTTGATCATTTGATTTGTGTGTACTGTAATCTTGTGTGGACTGGACATGCTGGATCGTGGGGTGTTTAGTTTTGTATGAAAATTGGTCAAGACCTGAAAAATACTTAAATGTTTCATACCTTTTACATATAACCAAACTGATGATGATGTGTTGATGTGTTGATGAAGATTTTGATTTTGATGTTGATGAATAAGAGGCATCTGTTAATAAAAGTATGATGACTGGTGTTTGTGAAGATGTGATTTTATCTGCTGAGCAGGATTTTGATGAAAATGATGATGCTGAGGGCAGAGTTGATGAAGCTTACTTGTATAAAGAGATCATGTTTTCTAAAAGTTTATATGGCTGAAGTGCATAAAAAAGTTTGGTTGCTAAGGACTAATGATGTTGGAAGAAGGGCAATCTTTGTGCTCATTTTTCTCTAAAACGTCTTTTGAAATCTTTAGTTGAATGCTGACACAAGAAATGGCACAGCTCGCTCAGTTCTCAGTTTTCAAGGTATTGACAAACTTTTTGCTGCATTTTGCAGCTTTGGGCCTCCTCTATCTAATTGTGTAAAAAAAAATATATATATCATTTTTCATTTTTGGACCCAAGAGCCTACTTTTGGTGGAGTGGCTTACAAATGAGAAAATAGCGAATTAAAAATGGACATGCTCTCAGTGCTCTTCTATTTGCTGCCTGATTTTAGTGAGAGTCACATGATGTGGTGAACGGCTTCCAGTATCGTCAAACACGAAGTGGTTAAATTAGGAAAAATGATTCAAATGAAGACAGCAGGGCTGGAGACATTGTTGTCATGGAAGCCATACCAGCAAGTGTTAGATACAGTGTTACATTGACTTATGAGAGTCTTTTATAATGAATTTTCCATGATACAAGCTTCGATCCACCAAAACTCCGCCCCATCCAACCAGCAAAATGTTGATTTACGAGCTATGCTGGGTAAATGTCTTTTCTGAGCCGATTAGCCTCTTATTCTTCCGCGTGTATTCCTCTGCGCTCCGAGAACGCCTTGTGTACTGCTTCTCAGTTATTTTATATGATTTCCCCTATAGAAAGAAAAAAATAATTTCAAACACCCCCCCACCCCTCCCCCAGCGCCCACACGCGACTATAAATAGTGTTTACAGATACTGTCTTATCAATAGCTGACAAGTTTTTCTGGACAAATTTTTGATGTTATCAAACTCCTCACGTTCTTTATATGGTATCTGCCCCTCCCCTTCTCTCTTTCTTCTGACTTTGTGTGTCTCATTCCATCTTAAGCTCTCATTAATCAGCCAATCAGCCCTTCCTGAGGAATATCTCTTATTACGCAGATCATCAGCGAGAAGAAACGTGTGCGTGTTCGATTTTACATTAGTATTCATTTACTTTGGCTCCTCATTACGTTCCTGATGATTAACACAAAGCTTCGGTGGGTTTGGTGTCACATGACCTGATGGAAATGAAACTTTACAGTTTGGGATGTTTGTATATTGTTAACGTTATTCTTTGATCTATGAGAAAATGCCATCGTCATATATTAACGTGTCGTCAGCGTGTCAGTCACATCGAGCCGCGACAAAAAAAACACAAGAAGAAAAGAAATAATGACGGCAATTAATCTTTTCTAAACGTGTTCAACGCCTCTGAAGCGTGTGATAAAAAGCCATGGATGGAAGATGGAGATGGAAAGCGCCCAGCCAAATCAGACACGACCCCCTGAAAAGTAATGCACGCTCCTCCCCTTTTTTATTCCTGGAGAATTGTTGATTTGACCGTTTCAGCCCGGCAGGATTCAACGCCAGCACCGTAGGGAAAGTCATGGTGCAGACGAGAGAGAGAATGAGCTCTAGGGCTCAGGGGGTTTCAAGCATAGCAGGCAACATGACTTGCTTGGAGGCTCGAATCCTCTGGGGTCCGCTGGAGTTTACAATGCGGTGTTTAGAAAACAGCAATTAAATGCCGAGCCTGTAGGGGTTCCTTGAGCGACTCAGTCGTGGTGCTGTGATCGAGTGGGTTTGCGTTTGAAATCAGATTAGATGAAGAAGAATGGAGTTAGTAAGAGAAAACAAAATGTTCTGTTCATGCGTAATGGGGTCTGCATGTTCTCTTCGTGCTTGTTGGCTTTTTCTCCTGGTACTCCGGGTTCTTCCCACGGTCCAAACACATGTACAGTCGGCTAATTGGCTGTTCCCAATCCCCACTCGGTGTGACTGTGAATGGTTGTGTTTGAATTGGCCCTACAATGGCCTGGTGAGCTGTCCAGAGTGTACCCCGTTTTCACCCAGAGTTGGCTGACATGGGCACCAGTCTTCCCATGACTAGACCTTGAGCCTCCCCACAATTACAATTAAGCAGATTAGAAAATGAATATTGAGTAGCTAACATTGTAAATAATGACTTTTATCCATCTCTGCACTCGACTCCTGTGTGGAAATCCTGCATTTCGGAAATCTACTTTTATGATGCTTTTGTTTTCCTGTGCACTTTTACTTTCACTTTTTGGATCGGCGGCAGGAAATTCATTCACCGACGGCTCTGAGCAACGCAGGTCTTACACACGTGAGACCCTCCTCGGCCTGCGCGGCCCCACCCTCCTTCATGCGGAAAAGCCCGTTGTTCCTGTGGAAATACGGAGGAAAAGGAGCGGCTGCAGAGGGGGACGAAAGACGCAGAGGGCATGTGTTCCCTCTGTCATCATGGGAAATGTCCGTGCGATTGCCAACAAGACCGAGGAGCTGGCGGCACTGACCCGGCAGCAGAGGCAGTACCGGGACTGCAGCCTCATGTGTTTCTCAGAGACGTGGCTGAATGAACTCACACCAGACTCTGTGGTTTCTCTAAACGGATTCACACTCGCGTGTGCAGATCGGAGTGTAACGGAGAGCGGAAAGAAGAAAGGAGGGGGTGTGGCGGTCTATGTGAATGAACGATGGTGCCACCCGGCCAACGTGCACGTGAAGGAGCAGCTGTGCATGCGGGACCTGGAGCTGCTCGCGGTGAGCGCGCGGCCATATTATCTACCGAGGGAGTTTTCACACGTGATTGTGTTTTGCGTGTACATTCCGCCCTCGGCTGATGCGGCGGCCGTGTATGAGCGTCTCCACAGCGCTGTCAGTCAGACACAGACTCGTCACCCCTGCGCCATGATTCTGATCAGCGGGGACTTTGGCCACGCCCCTCTCTCCGCCTCTCTCCCGACGTTCACGCAATACGTGAAGTGCGCCACAAGAGACAATAAAACTCTGGACTTGCTGTATGCTAATGTGAAGGACGCTTACAGCTCCGCCCCCTCCCCCCACTGTGACACTCAGACCACAACCTGGTCTACCTGCTCCCCCAATACACACCCAGGGTGCGAAAGGAACCTGTGCAGAATAGGTCTGTGAAAGTGTGGACCGAGGAGACCAATGAGAGGCTTAGGGACTGTTTCCAGATCACAGACTGGAGCATGCTCTGAGACTCCTTTGGTGATGACATCGATGGCCTCACACACTGCATCACCGACTACATGAACTGCTGCGTGGACAGCACTGTGCCAACACGGAGGGTACGGTGCTTCTCCAACAACCACCCGTGGGTCACCCCTGAGCTTAAAGTCCTCCTGAACCAGAAAAAGAGGGCTTTCATCTCGAGGGAAAGAGAGGAGCAGAAGAAGGTCCAGCATGAGCTCCAGTGGAGGATCAGGAGGGCCAAGAAGGACTATGGGAAGAAGATGGAGGAGAAGCTGGCTCAGAACAACGTGCGGGACGTCTGGAGAGGACTAAAGACCATGTCTGGATTTGGGCAGAGTGTCAGAGGGACAGCTGATGGTGACCAGCGCTGGGCGGATGAATTAAACTGTTACTTCAACAGGTTTGATTCTCCCCCATCCCCCTCTGCACCCCCCTTCACACGTCTCCAGACCAGCAGACACCTCCCCCCTCCCCAGGCCAACTTCACTTGACTGCTACAGCCCGACAGACACATCCCCCTCCCTCTGCATCCCCCCCCCCACGTCAGACCAGGTGAGGAGACAGCTGAGGCGACTAAATCAGAGGAAATCTGAAGGACCAGATGGCATCAGTCCCAGGCTGCTGAGGACCGGCGCAGACCAGCTCTGTGAGGTACTATGCTACCTGTATAACCTGAGCCTCAGCCTGGAGAAGGTTCCCGTCCTGTGGAAGACCTCCTGTGTGTTTTCGGTTCCCAAAACAGCTCAAGCGAAGGAACCAGCCCACTACAGACCTGTTGCCCTGACCTCCCACCTTATGAAGACCATGGAAAGGCTCCTCCTCGAACACCTCCGCTCTATGGTGAGCCCCACCCTAGACCCACTGCAGTTTGCCTACAGGCCCAACATCAGGGTAGAAGACGCCGTCATCTACCTTCTGCAGCGGGCACTCACCCACCTGGAGATCGCCGGCAGCGCTGTGAGGGTCATGTTCTTTGACTTCTCCAGTGCCTTCAACACCATCAGGCCAGCGCTTCTGCGGAGAAAGCTGAAGGACGTGGGAGTGGACGGGCATCTTGCTGCCTGGATTATCGACTACCTTACTAACCGTCCACAGTACGTGCGGCTGCGCGGCTGTAAGTCAAAGGTGGCAGTCTGCAGCACGGGGGCACTGCAGGGCACCGTCCTCTCACCCTTCCTTTTCAACATTTATACCTCGGACTTCATCTATAGCACAGACAGCTGCCACCTCCAGAAGTTCTCGGACGACTCCGCCATCGTGGGCTGTGTGTCAGAGGGGAACGAGCAGGAGTACCGGTCGGTCATCGTTGACTTCGTGGACTGGTGTGAGCGCAACCACCTGTGCTTGAACACCAGGAAGACGAAGGAGATGGTGGTCGACTTCAGAAGAAGCACTCTAACACACACACACACACACACACACACACACACACACACACACACACACACACACTCACACTCACTAGTGCACGTCCAGGGACAGGACATTGAGACAGTGGACAGTTTCAAATACCTGGGCGTTCACCTTAACAATAAACTGGACTGGTCCCACAACACCAATGCCCTGTACAAGAAGGGCCAGAGTCGCCTCCATCTTCTGAGGAGACTTAGGTCCTTCGGCGTATGCAGACCCCTGCTCAGGACTTTTTATGACTCTGTGGTAGCCTCTGCAATCCTCTACGTTGCCATCTGCTGGGCCCCGGGCAGCACAGAGCGGGACAGAAAGAGACTGAACAAGCTGGTCAGGAGGGCCAGCTCTGTCCTAGGCTGCCCACTGGACTCTGTGGAGGAGGTGAGTGAGAGGAGGATGGTAGCAAAGCTCACATCCATCATGGTCAACAGCTCTCACCCACTACACCAGACTGTAGAGAAGCTGAATAGCTCCTTCAGTGGACGACTGAGACATCCTCAGTGCAGGAGGTAGCGCTGTCGCAGGTCGTTCATTCCCACCGCTGTCAGACTGTACAACACCACTTTGTAACTGTCTGTGAAAATACCGGTTATGTGCAATAAAAACCCCATGCACTTTCATCAACCACATCTACCCCACTGACTGTGAACCATATCAACCCATCTACTCTGCACTCAGATACATATACACTTGAATATAGGCCAGTCTACAAAGTTGTTCCCTTCTTTTCTTTTATTGTTTATTAATTTATACTATTTATGTATCTATTTATTTATTTACTTATATAATATATATGTATGTGTGTATGTTTGTATATGTATCTACTTTTGCACCCCGACTGATGGTACCTCAAGAGTCTGTAACAGTGAATTTCTCCATTGTGAGATTAATAAAGCTGTATCTTATCTTATCTTATCTGAAATACAGTGACGGAGGCCATTATTTTGACACGATATTGAAGCAGATGGAGACATGAAAGTGCTCCGTGGGACAAGACCTCCGATCTCGCAAGGAAGCAAGTTAATATTGAATCAGGACCTCTGATCTTTCAAACAGGTACTGTAATTCCACTTTAAATACATTACCCTAAATGTACGCTTTAAATACATTACTGAAATGCTCCGTAGGCTGCGCGCTGTGTGTGGACGGAGCCCGCATTCGGCAAAACACACCAGAGAGACAGAGAGAGAGAGAGCGAGAGAGAGAGAGAGAGAAAGAGAGAGAGAGAGAGAGAGAGAGAAAGAGAGAGGCAGAGTTTTGTGTGTTAATAAAAAATGTTTAATAATGGTTTAATTAATAAATATGTTCATAGAATGGTTTAATATGTTAATAAAATGTTGAAATGGTTTCATAAATAATTTTCTTTTACTTTTAACACATATTTCATACAAAATTGGTGTACATTTATCATTTTTAAATGGTTTATGGGGTAGTTTTGGGAGCCTTGGAACGATTCAAGCGTTTTACATGTAAAATGTGCCTATACTTACGAAAACACACACACACACACACACACACACACACATATATATATATATATATATATATATATATATATATATATATATATATATATATATATATAAATATATATATATATATATATATATATATATATATATATATATATATATATATATATAAAATATAGGGCCGTGGGGATCTAGTGGTATAGGGCGCTAGATGGCTGATCCGGAGGTTGGGGGTTCGAGTCCCACTCTCCACAAGGTTATCACTGTCCCCCCAGTGCACTAACTGGGTTATCAAAGACCGGCCATGTCTCTCACTGTCTATGGTGAGAGGTTCATGTAAAAGAACCATTGCTGACTTTCGTAAAGAGGAGCTGCAAACTGTCAGCGTGTTTCTGTCCCATTGTGTTTATGTCAGGAAGGGCATCCGGACTCGCTGTGGCGACCTCTGACAGAAGGAAAAAGCTGAAAGGTTATATCTAAAGGAAAGATTATATATATATATATATATATATATATATATATATATATGTGTGTGTGTGTGTGTTAATCTGTCAAAAAGTTTGTTAGATAAAACAAAAGTTCCCATCGGAAATAATAGAGAATCAATTAATCCATTCCAATCCCCTCCCAAACTAATATAACCTGCACCAAATGGATATTTCACCAAATATATTAAAGATAAACATGTAAAACCAATAAATATTTCATAATAATAATAACAATAATAATACATGTACATTAACATTAATAATAATTTAATATAAATAATAATAAAACCACAATAAACAATAAGTCAACTAACCGTTCCGATCATCAACTCTGGCGAAGATGTCATGTGGGCAGACATGAGCTGGTACATAACAGGAGGAGGAGGAAGAGGAGGAGAATTTTGTGCATGTGCACGCTACGAATGCCAGCGAGGAAAGGCTCCCACAAGACCAGTGCTCAAATAGTGGAGCGCTGTGTGATGCTGAGTATGACCCCGGGGAACATGCTTTTTTGCCATACTGTACTAGAAATGTTTTGTGTTTTTTTTCCTATAGGGGGCATCACAGAAAATAATTGAGAAGCACTGCCCAAGGTGTTCTCGAAGTGCAAAGGAATACCTGCAGAGGATTACGAGGCTAATCGGCCTGGAAAATCCATTTGCCCTGTAGAGCTTCTTCTTCTTCTTCTTCTTTTCCTTTCGGCTGGTCCCTTCAGGGGTCGCCACAGCAAACCATCCGCCTCCATCTCACCCTGTCCTCTGCATCTTCTTCTCTTACTCCAATGACCTTCATGTCCTCCTTCACCACATCCATAAATCTCTTTTTTGGTCTTCCTCTAGGCCTTCTGCCTGGTAGTTCCAACCTCAGCATCCTACTACCAATATACTCACTATCCCTCCTCTGTACATGTCCAAACTATCTCAATCTAGCCTCTCTGACTTTGTCTCCAAAACATCTTACATGGACTGTCCCTCTGATGTGCTCATTCCTGATCCTATCCATCCTCGTTACTCCCAAAGAGAACCTCAACATGTCCATCTCTGCTACCTCCAACTCTGCCTCCTGCCTTTTCCTCAGCGCCACTGTTTCTAAGCCATACAACATCACTGGCCTCACCACCGTCTTGTACACTTTTCCTTTCATTCTTGCTGATACTCTCCTATCGCACATCACACCGGACACTTTTCTCCAACCATTCCAGCCTGCCTGCACACGCTTCTTCACCTCTTTTCCACACTCTACATTGCTCAGGACTGTTGAGCCTAAGTACTTAAAAACGTCCACCTTCGTTATCTCTGCTTGTAACATCACCGTTCCTTCTGGGTCTTTCTCATTCACACCCATGTATTCTGATTTTCTGAGGCTAACCTTCATTCCTCTCCTTTCCAAGGCATACCTCCACCTCTCTAGATTGTCCTCCACTTGTTCTCTGCTCTCACTACAGATCACAATGTCATCTGCAAACATCATAGTCCATGGAGATTCTTGCCTCAGCAGCGACTGTTTCATCCATGATCTCATCGCTACCTGCGGAAATTCTAGAAATGAACAACTCATCTGGATATCCGACGTCCTGGAGACGCAAGCGAGGCAGGAGGAAGCGACGAGCCGGCGTCCTTTCCAGGTTCAGGAAGCGGCCATACCGGCCACCTTTACCGGCTCTGCTGCTGACAAACGTGAGATCCAGAAATAAAATTGACGAACTCTTCCTTCTTCTCCAAAATAAGAAGGATTACAAAGACTGTTCTGCCATCTGCCTGACCGAGACCTGGCTCGACTACACCGTGCCAGACCAGGCGGTAACCCTGCCCGGCTTCTCACTCTACCGTGCCGACAGGTCAGTCAAGCTATCTACAAAAACTAAAGGTGGTGTAATTTGTTTTTTTGATTAACCAACGCTGGTGTAGCAACACGACTGTATTAAACACTACTTGTTCACCACAATTGGAATACATAAGCGTCAAATGCAGACCCTCCTACCTCCCGAGAGAATTTGCCTCCGTTATACTGATTGGCGTTTACATCCTGCCATCGGCTAACGCCAACTTCGCCATCACGGAGCTTGCAACCTACATATCAACCGTTGAAAACTCTCATCCCGACGCAGTAGTCACTGTGCTCGGTGACTTTAATCATACCAACTTGTCCACCGAACTCCCCAACTATATTCAACAGGTCACATGTCCTAGCAGAGGCACTAACACACTGGACCATTGCTTCGTTGTCATCAGCGATGCTAACCTAGCTTTCCCAGGGGCTCCGCTCGGAACGTCCGACCATGCCATGCTGCTCCTCATCCCGAAATACAAACAAAAACTTAAATCCACAAACTCCACATCCAAAACAGTTAAGTCCTGGTCCAAGGCAGCCGTTGCGACTTTGAGAGGCTGCTTTGAATGCACTGATTGGGATGTATTCAGTGCAGGTGAGAACTGCCGCGACGTGCTCACGAACGGGGTGACGTCATACATCAACTTCTGCGTGGATCTGTGTATCCCAACAAAAACTGTGGAAGCATACAGTAATAACAAACCTTGGTTTACAAAAGATATCTTACTCATACGCAAGAAAAAGAACTCTGCTTTCCTCAGCGGAGACAAGGAGTCATACACCACTGCCAAATATCAATTGAGGTCTGCAATCAGGAAAGCAAAATCAAACTATGCAATAAAGCTGGAACATCAGATCACATCAAACAATACCCGATATGTATGGAAAAAACTAAAGGACATGACTGATTACAAAAAAAAACCCTCCATTTCATCTGACATTGATATGGACCTTCCAAGCAAACTCAATGAGTTCTATGGGAGGTTTGAACAGTCCCCAGTCCCCCCCATCCCCTCCCTCACCCCCTCCCACACCCCTCATTTTACATCCAGGAGGAAGAGGTCAGGAACGTCTTCAAGAAAAATAACATGAGGAAAGCAGCTGGCCCAGACGGGATCACCCCTGCTGTTCTTAAGTACTGCGCAGCTCAACTGGCCCCAATATTCACCACCATCTTTAATACGTCCCTCCGCCACTGTACAGTTCCACTGTGTTTCAAGGTTTCATCCATAATCCCTGTCCCAAAATCATCAAAGATCTCATGTCTCAACGACTACAGACCAATCGCCCTAACATCCGTGGTCATGAAGTCATTTGAACGCATTATCCTCAATCATCTGAAGGCATCCACTACCACCCTGCTCGACCCTCATCAATTTGCTTACCGTGCCAACAGGTCTGTTGAGGATGCCGTCAACCTGGCCCTCTACCACATATTACAACACCTTGAGTCTCCTAACAGCTATGCCCGTATCCTTTTCATTGACTTCAGTTCTGCTTTTAACACAATAAACCTGGTCAACCTCTTCAATAAACTGACGGACATGAACATTGACCCCTGTCTACGCCATTGGTTATGGAGCTTCCTATGGAAAAGGCAACAAAGGGTTAAGATGGGTAACCTCTCATCTCGACCTCTGGCCCTCAGCACAGGTGTCCCCCAGGGTTGCGTCCTCTCACCATGGCTTTTTTTCTCTGTATACAAACCATATGACATCCCATCACAGTTCAGTTTCCATTTTTAAGTATGCAGACGACACTACTATCATTGGACTCATAACTATGGATAATGAACACCAGTACCGCCAACAATTAGCCCAAGCTGTCTCCTGCTGCCAAGAAAATAATCTCCAGCTCAACCCATCCAAAACACAGGAACTAATAATTGACTTCAGGCACACAGCCTCGCTCAAGACTCCCATTCACATCTCTAATGAACCCATAGCCATAACTGACTCTTTCAAATTTCTCGGCACTCACATTAACAATACACGAAAATGGAACACTAACACAGACTACATTCACAAAAAAGTTCACCAAAGACTGTTTTTCCTGAGACAGCTCAAGAAATTCAGAGTGAAAACAAATCTCCTCCTCCGTTTCTACTCCGCCATCATTGAGAGCACTCTCACCTCATCCATAACAGTTTGCTATGGCAGCCTAGACAACTCACAGAAAAAACTACAGCGCATTGTCACTAAATCATCCAGGATCATTGGCAATCCCCTTCCATCAGTCGAATCAATTTATCATAAAGGCTCAATCTTAAGAGCACAAAAAATCACCTCTGATCCCTCTCACCCTGCCCATCATTTGTTTCAAAAGCTGCCCTCTAGGAGGCGATATCGATCTCTACCCACCAGAACATCCCGTTTCAAGAACAGTTTTTCCCTACAGTCATAAGGACTCTGAACTCTTTGCACTGAATGTACATTACAGCCTTGTCTGTCTTTTTGTTGTCCGTTATTACTGTAGTTGTTATGGATTATGTTTGTAATCATTTGTTTTCATGTGTACTGTCTTTGTTGTATGATGTGTGTTGTTAATGTCCTTTGTAACTTTTGTCATAGCTGAGTGCTGTACTGACAGCAAATTCCACCAACTTGGTTGTGTGGTCATTAATAAATAAATGAAAAATGAATGAATGAATGAAACAAGAAGGGGCTCAGAGCTGATCCTTGATGCAGTCCCACATCCACCTTGAATTCGTCGGTCACGCCGACAGCACACCTCACCACTGTCTTACATCTCTTATGTATGTCCTGCACCACTCTAACATACTTCTCTGCCACTCCAGACTTCCTCATGCAATACCACAGTTCTTCTCTTCAAGAACTTCAGAGTCTTCCAGATCCACAAAAGCACAATGCAGTTCCCTCTGACCTTCTCTGTACTTCTCTATTAACATCCTCAAGGCAAACATTGCATCTGTGGTGGTCTTTCTTGGCATGAAACCAAACTGTTGCTCACAAATGCCGACCTCTGCCCTTAGTCTAGATTCCACTATTCTTTCCCATAACTTCATCGTATGCCTCATCAACTTTATCCCTCTGTAGTTGCCGCAACTCTGCACGTCTCCCTTGTTCTTAAAAATGGGCACAAGCACACTTCTCATCCATTCCTCCGGCATCTGCTCACTCTCTAAGACCTTGTTGAATGTTCTTGTCAGAAAATCTACTGCTACCTCTCCTAGACACTTCCATACCTCCACAGGTATTTCATCAGGACCAACTGCCTTTCCATTCTTCATCCTCTTCAGTGCCCTCCTCACTTACTTCCTGCTCCTCAATGGTCACCTCTTTAACTCTTTTTTCTCTCTCATTTTCCTCATTCATCAGGTCTTCGTAGTACTCTTTCCATCTTCCCAGGACAATTCTGTCATCAGTCAATACATTTCCCTCTCTGTCCTTTATCAATCTAATTTGCTGCACATCCTTTCCATCTCTAGTTCTCTGCTGTGCCAACCTGTATAAATCATTTTCTCCATCTTTACTGTCCAACCTATCATACAAGTCATCATACGCCCTCTGTTTGGCCTTAGCCACTGCTACTTTCGCCTTACGCTGTGTCTCCTTGTACTCTTGTTTACTCTTTTCGGTCTTCTCAATGTCCCACTTCTTCTTAGCTAACCTCCTCCTTTGTACACACTCCTGCACTTCCTCATTCCACCACCAAGTCCCCTCATCTACTTTCCTTCCAGAGGACACATCAAGTACTCTCCTACCTTTGTCCCTGATCACATTTGCTGTGGTTGTCCAGTCATCTGGAAGCACTTCCTGACCACCCAAGGCCTGTTTCAACTCCTCCTTGAAGACAACACGACCCTCTTCCTTTTTCAACTTCCACCACTTTGTCTTCTGCTCTGCCTTTGCCTTCTTCACTTTCCTCACTATCAGCGTCATCCTGCATCCCACCATCCTATGCTGTTTGGCAACACTCTCACCCACTACTTCTTTGCAGTCACTGACTTCCTTCAAATTACATAACCTACACACGATATTTTCTACCTGTGTGTTCCTGCCTCCACTTCTATAAGTCACCCTATGCTCATGTTTCTGCTTGAAGAAAGTATTCACCACAGCCAATCCCATCTTTTTTGCAAAATCAATCAAGATCTGTCCTTCTGTGTTCCTGTCCTGGATACCAAACCTGCCCATCACCTCCTCGTCCCCTCTGTTTCCTGCACCAACATGTCGATTGAAGTCTGCACCAATGACCACTCTTTCACCTCTGGGGGTATTCTGCATCACTTCATCTAAGTCACTCCAGAATCTCTCCTTCTCTTTTAGCTCACATCCTGTCTGTGGGGCATAAGCACTAACAACATTGAACATTACACCTTCAATTTCTAACTTGAGACTCATCACTCTGTCTGGCACTCTTTTCACTTCTAGAACATTCCTGACAAACCCCTCTTTCAAGATGACTCCTACTAAATTTGTCTTCCCATCCACAACATGATAAAGCAGCTTAAACCCTGCTCATAAGCTTTTAGTTTTGCTACCTTTCCACCTGGTCTCCTGAACACACAGTATGTCCACCTTCCTCCTCTGCATCATGTCAGCCAGCTCTCTATCTTTTCTTTGCATAGTTCCAACATTCAAAGTCCCTACTCTCAGTCAAAGACCTGTGCTTTTCCTTTCTCTCTCTGCCTACGGACACGACTCCCGCCTCTCCTTCTTCGACGTCTTCGACTAACAGTAGTCCAATTTCCACCAGCACCCTGTTGGCTAACAGCACTGATGGCGGTCGTTGTTAACCCGGGCCTCGACCGATCCATTATGAGATTTGTGTTTACGGTTTGCATTTTGTAGTTTGGCAAATGTTTTACGCCGGATGCCCTTCCTGTCGCAACCTTCTGCATTTCTCTGGACTTGGGACCGGCTTGAGACAGGCTTGGGACAACTCCCCCCCCTCCCCCGCCTCATGGCTGCATTTATTTACGAGCTCATAAATCAAAAATTTCCTTACTGGATGGAGCAGATTTTGGGTGGACCAACACTCATATCATGGAAAATGCCTGACTATATAATATGCCTGACTATATTTACATACATACACACACACACACACACACACACACACACACACACACACACACACGTTGTTGTTGTTGTTGTTATTGTTGTTCTTCCTTTGAGGTCGAAGATGACCATGACTTCATATCAGATCGAAGATCAGTGACTGTGGGTCCGGAGGTGGCCAGTGAGGCCTGGGTAGGTGCAGGGATCCCTCGCTACTTTGCAGTTCTGTTAATGCGGCTTCAGTGCATCGCAGATTTAAAAAAATAATAACAATAAATATTCATTGAATTATAAAAAACAAGGAAATTAAGGAAGAATAGGGGAAAAGTTAAGGAAAATGCCACAAAAACAAGGCCAATTATGCAAAAAAAACCACCAAACAAACAAAAAAAAAAACCCATAAAACCAACACAAAACAAAAAACAACCCAAAATCTCCCATCAAAACCATCAGCTGGCTCAGGTCGAAAGTGAAAGTGAAATGAAATTGAAGCAACAAATAGAAATAGAAATGGAATAAAATCTATAGAAAGACATATCATAAATATAAATATTAAATATGATTAAACATTATCCTGAAGTACACCTAATACTAGGCTCCAGCAAAGGGACGTGGCTGACATGGAGGTCTAGGAAGAGAAGTAGAACGATGCATTTCTGAACTTCAAAACTATCAAAGAAGAAACAAATTTACTCCAGTACTATAATGAACTGGATAAGAGTGAAACTCACTGTGAATCTGATCAGATCCGCTGTGCTGTGCTTGAGGGGAACCAGGAGTTTAAACATGGAACGTAATGATGAGAGAATTAGAGAGAGAGAGAGAGAGAGAGAGAAAGAGAGATTGTATACAGTACAAACTCATATAGGTTACTTATACAAGGTTTAAACATACGTTCCCCTCTAAAGAACACCCTGTAACCACTTATGAACAAATCCCTCTAACCGGTCGGAACCTAACTCGTTTATAAGCTGGGGAGCAACTGTACTTACATTGTTGCATCTGTGTGTGCACATGCATCTTCTCAGGGTCGTCTTCTTCTCATGCAGTTCAATCTATATGTGTGTGTATTTATATTTTATTTACATCTTTTGTTATTTTTTATGTTTAAATGTTATTATAAGCATTTATAGCATTGAATATGTATTTATTGATATTATATACACATATACATGTACGTATATGTCGGTGTTTGGTTAGGGGGAGGGTGATCCTACTTCACGGATTTCGATGGTCATGTGGAGATCTCGGTCCCAATTAACTGCGGAAAGTGAGGGATCTCTGTACTGCGATGGAAGTAGAGGCATCTCAAACTTTGCACGCTGTGTGTTTTTGCTGTGCTTCTGCAGTTCGTTGCTTCTCCGCTGTCTTCACAAAGCTTTCTGTTCAATACCTGTTTTGGTAGTAGACTGTCCGTCATTCTGCCAACATGGCCTGCCCAACTGACCTGTGCTTTCTGAAGGAGGTGTGGTTGCTGGGAATGTCGGCTTCTTCAGAGATTTTGTCCTACCACTGTTTGGCATGTCTGCTGTAGACAGTACAGGTCTCACAGGTACAGAGGAGGGTGGTGAGCACCACTGTATGGTAGACCTTCAGCTTGATGGTAAGTCTGAATCCTCTCTGTTCCCACACATTCTCATGGAGTTTTCCAAAAGGCAGAGCTGGCCTTGGCAATTCTGTTGTTGACTTCTGCATCAATGTTCACCGCTCTTGAAAGTGTGCTGCCCAGATAGGTGAAGCTGTCGACAGCCTTGAGTTCCTGTCCCTTAACTGTGATGTGTTGGTCCTGGTAGGGCTGTCCTGGTGCGGGCTGGTACATAACTTAAGTCTTATTGGTACTCATGGTGAGACCGCAGTTATCACAGGCTCTTGAGAAGCAGTTCATTTCGTGCTGCATCTTCTGCTGTGTGTCGGCATTGAGGGCGCAGTCATCAGCGAACAAGAAGTCTCTGATGACAGTCTCCTTCACCTCGGTACCATCCTGCAGGTGCCTGAGGTTGAACAGTCCACCATCACTCTTGTACATGACGTACATCCCATCTTGGCAATCATGGAACGTGTCAGTCAGCATTGCTGAAAAGACCATGCTAACGAGCATCGGAGCAAGAACACAGCCTTGCTTCATGACATTTGTCACTGGGAAAGCCTCTGACATCCAATACTTTCACCATCATGCGATCATGGAACTGCTGGACGATCATGATAAACTTGCTTGGGCAGCCAAACTTCTCCATTATCTTCCATAAGCCATCTCTGCTGACCGTTTCGAAAGCCTGTCAGATCAACAAATGTCACGAAGAGGTTGCTGTGCTGTTCATTTTCTGTAACCACTTAATCCTAATTAGGGTCACAGGGAGGCTGGCGCCCATCCCAGCCGACTCTGGGTAAGGGCAAAGTACACCCTGGACAGCTTGCCAAGCCATCACAGGGCGGAAACACGCTGACGGCTTTGCAGCTACTCTTGTCGAAAGTCAGCAATGGTTCTTTTACAGGAACCTCTCACCATAAACATTGAGCAACATGGCCGGCCTTTGATAACCCAGTTAGTAACACTGGGGGGGGGGGGGGGGGGGGGGCAGTGACAACCTTGTGGAACCCCCAACCTTAGGATCAGCGATCCAGCACCCTATACCACTAGACCACCACTGCCCTTGGTAGCTGTGCTGCCCTTGACATTTTTCCTGGAGTTGTTGTGCAGCAAATATCACCTCAACTATTCCACTTTCGGCACAAAAGCCACACTGACCTTCTGGGAGGACAACTTGCTCGAGATGCTGGAGGAGACGGTTGAGCAGGACACAAGCCAAGATCTTCCCAGCTATGGACTGGCGGTCCCCTTTCCTTTTGTAGATGGACCATGGTGGCATATTTATGCTGTTGTGGAATCTTCCCTTCACTCCACATGGACTGGGAGAGGTCTGTCCGTCTGTCTGTCCATTTGTCTGTCTCTCCGTCCATCCCTCCATCCATCCGTCCTGCCATCTCTCCGTTTATCCCTCTGTCCCTCCGTCCGTCCCTCCATCCCTCGTCAGGTACATCTCAAATAATATCTTATCTCAAATAAGAACAGATTATTCTCTGTAATTTTGTGTCATTGTGCCGAAAGGTGGGATTTGATAGTGGGTGGAGAGGTGTGTGTGAGATTAATTGTATTAATTTTGATAATCAGGGCTTATACAGGAAATAAATAAAAATATGCTAACGGCTAACTGCTTTTATTCCGCTATAAAAATATACACATGTAGACCTTTATGCTGCTTTTTGTTTATGTTCTTGAATAAGCCGCACGTTTTTCACACACGTAGATATAGCCTCACTGGATTTAATAATTAACAGTAGCTGGTTGAGATTGTTTTGCCAAGTGCTGCGATTTCAGAAACATGTCAGGAGCCCGGCTGCTGTTTTTAGCGGCTCCCACATACACGCACACGAGAGAGAGAAAAACAGCTCGAGCAGCAGCAGCAGCAGCGGTGGGCGTGAGGCTTTTCCACATCCTCGGAGAAACAGCCAAAGCAATTGGAACAGTGTCAGTCAAGACATTTGCTCGGGCTACAGACCCACATTACCGATTGACTCCCATAGGACACGATGCAACAGCTTGCAGTGCTAGAATAATTCGGAAGGAACGTTTGGTCAAACTCGGCGTCAGAGGCGGTGTGGGCGGTAAAAATGCTGCAAAGTAAATCTGGGGAAACGGTCTGGTCATAAATACTAACACAGGAGAGTAAAATACAGGAAAATAAGCCCTGCCTCATTAGGGCGGAGATAGGCTTGGGTTAGCATGCTCTGTTTATTAGCTCACTAGAGGGCAGTGTGCTCTCCAGTCCTCCACCTGTTGAATACCTGCGATAAAAATGTGAGGTAGCATCATAACAACATAAAGTCAGATATTCAGCACTGAGGAACTGATGATAAATAAGTGATTCATACAACAGTTAACTGTCGCGGCTATAACGTGAAGCTCCAGCCCCTGAGATTCTGAAACACATGACACTGACGATATACAGTGGTACCTTGACTTACGAAATTAATCCATTCTGAGGGCGAGCTTGTAGGTCAAAATGTTAATTAGATAAAACAAAAATTCTCATTGCAAATAATAGAAAATCAATTAATCTGTTCCAACCCCCTCCCAAACTCATATAGCCTGCACCAAACTCGTATATTTCACCTAATATATTAAAGATAAACATGGAAAACAATAGATATTTAATATTATTATATATATAATATATTATATATTATAATATTATAATAATAATAATAATAATAATAATAATAATATATGTACATTAACATTAATAATGATGCATAATAAATAATAATAAAACTAAAATAAACAATAAGTCAACTAACCCTTCCAATCATCGACTGCGGTGAAGATATCATGTAGGCGTGAAGATGTCCCATGGGCGCGAAGATGTCACGTAGGTAGGCATGAGGTGGTGCGTAACAGAAAAGGAGGAGAAGGAGAATTTTGTGGCTGTGCATGCTGCAAATGCCAGCAAGGAAAGGCTTGTGGTGAGGTCCCAAAAGGCCAGCGCTTCTCAAATAGTCAATTGTCTTCCCATTGGGGGGGCGCGGTGTGATGCCAGGGAGGGGGCACGTATGACCCTGGAGAACATGCTTTTTTGCAATACTGTACTCGAATTAAGTGCAATTGTGCATCATCTACAGTAGGTGGCAGTGGCAGTCTCACTGTGTTACTGATGGTGCAGGGAAAAAGCACCAAGCAAACAATATGAAGTGCAATAAACACTATTTATAGTCGCGTGTGGGGTGTGAAATGTTTTTTTTTCTTCCTATAGGGGGCATCACAGAAAATAATTGAGAAGCACTGCACAAGGCATTCTCGGAGTGTGGAGGAATACATGCGAAAGAATAAAGGATAATCGTTTGGGAAAAGCCAGTTCCCCAGCCGAGCTCGTAAATCAAAATTTTGCTTGTTGTATGGGGCAGATTTTTGGTAGATCGAAACTCGTATCAGAGAAAATTCATTATAAAAAACACTCGTAAGGCAAGGTACCACTGTACTTCCCATGTGCACAAGATATTAATGTGAATGGACGTGTGCATGTCTTGCCCTGCGGTGGTCTGGTGATTTGTTCAGGGTTACCCTGGCTTCACCCAGTATTGGCTGAGATAGGGTCCACCATCTCTGTGACCCTGTTTGGATCAAGTTGGGTATTCAGGGATGGTAAGGGGGTGTATCCTTACAAGAACTTCATCAGAAACTCCAAGACTTTAACGACAACAAGGCCAAGTTTTTAATTAAAGTGTTTTATGCTGCTAATGTCCCTCAGAAGGTTTCACGTCCGTGCTGTCAGTGCCCGGGGTCATTGAGGTGTGAAGTTTCAGACTAGAGAGGACGTCTCAGTTGCGCCTCTTTCTACTTAAAATATTTTAAGTTTGGACCGTCACCGGATGCGGCACTTTCTCCATGCTAAATCAAATGTTTGCTGTGACACCAGCGTTTCATTATAACCGCGGGGAAAAGGCGGAAATTGAGTGCATTACAGCCGTCATGCAAAAGAAAAGAACAGCAAGGAGTAAAATGAGGTAATTTCGGCGGTGGGGCAAGATCATGCAGTCAGACCTCAGGTCACGTCAGCAGAACGAACCGGACAGCATTGTGCAGATCAGCCACGCCCATTTTATATTTATAACAGTTCATGGTGAAAATATCTGCAAGTGCATTTGAAGCTTTTACCTGAAATGCTGCCGTAAATTACACTCAAAACAACTAAAAAAGAGGAAGAAAAAGAAAGAGGTAGAGAAAATGACAAATGGTGATGAGGAGATTAGGAAGAGACGAGGAAGAAGGAGAAGAGGGTGAAGGAGAAGAGGGAGGAGTGAAATAACATAATGATGGAGAGGAGTAGGAG
>CM045743.1:44840142-44850142 GCA_024760905.1 Plotosus lineatus | reverse complement strand
GGATTTTTTACCTTCACTGATGATAGTAGATCAAAAACATGCAAAGAGCGCAAGCATATGCCAAACAGAAAAATAACATAACTTGCTGTAAACAAAAACATCGTCAAACTCACAATGTTAAAGAATCCTTTAAAAAATTATTTGATCCAGAATTTGATCCTCTCCAAAATCTAATGGGGTTGGTCTTCATTGTGCGAAGCCTCACCGCTGATAGAACTTTCATTAAATTAATTCATTTTCTGAACCGCTTAATCCTAATTAGGGTCACAGTGAGGCTGGCGCCCATGTCATCTGACTCTGGGTGAGGGCGGGGTACATCCTGAGCAGCTCGCTAGGCCATCGCAGGAGGACTTTCACATAAGGTTTTCCAACTAACACACAAACAAACCAAACGTGCGTCACAGTGGTAACTAAAATATTTAGTGATTTTTGGCTCGGACAGTTCTAAGAACTCATTGCGGGGAACTATACACTTGGGAAACTCGTCGAAAACAGCATTCCTTTAAAGGCTCCCTTTGTGTTTGCGTATACGGCAATAAATGTTTTTGACAATGAGAAAGGGGGGAGTTCCTTTGTCAGTTCTAAAAACAATGAAAATGGTTCCTCCAGCCCAAAGGTTCCTAATAAATCTCAGTATGAATGAAGAAACTGCACCGCTCCTTCATTAATAAAAATATTACAGTGATTGTTGTGGATTTGTTGTGGTTTCAGCGGTTATACCACGGGACCAGTGCCTCATAGTGGTTGACAATTTTCTTCCATCAGAAGAACACCGTGTGGTCTGTTTCCTCAGGCGTGAGAAGAAGTGTAGCGTAGAAATGCATTTCAAATGATTTTCAGTGTGTAAAAGAAAACATTTGGCCTATTTTGCTATCTGGGACGTGTGCAGCACAATGTCTTCGTGGAAGATGAAAGACTCGTGAGCGTATCTCGCGTTTGAGAGAGAGAACGGCGTTGGCATTGTGATGCAGCCATGAAGGAGAGAATGAAGAGTGGAATAGAAATAGGTCGCGCCAGTGCGACAGCGATGCGCAAATATTTATTTCTTTAGTGTGCGTGTCTTTACAGAGCGATCCTTCCTTTTTCCGCTTAGCACGCTTTCCCAATTCCCAAACCCAACCTTACACTGCGTTGGGTCTTGAGAACCTATGTTTCGCGTTGAAGTCGCATCACATTCGGTGCTCTAAATATGTCACTGGAAAGTTCTCTCAGCAGCCACCAGAGATTCTGTTTACTTGATGCCAAGTCGATTTTCTTCCTCACACAGAAGCTGTATATGAAGGGTGCGAAAACATTTAAACACGAACATCTACTGAAGAAATACACACACAAACACACACACACACACACACAAACACACACAATCACACACTTTTTCAATAGGAATGTGAGTATGCCTGTGTGTGTGTGTGTGTGTGTGTGTGTGTGTGTGTGTGTGTGTGCGCGCGTATGTGTGTTTGTGTCATAACTTTTACTGATGCACACTTTCAGTTACAGACAGGCGGAGCTTTCAGGCATCGCTTGGTTATTTGCTGTGGTTTCTGCTATTTCACAGCAGCCTCAGGTACACTGGGTGCTATATTCACTTTGAGCTAATGTAGCTCTTTGTACATATGAGCTAGGGGTTCTGGAATGAACCGTCTCCCCCCCACCCCCACACCCCAAGGAAACGGGAAATAGTGCATTATGACATCACTTCCTTTCAACTTTCTGTATAAAAATATCATAGTTCGCTTTGAAAAAAAAGGAGTCATGTTATTTAAAATAACTTAACACTAAACTAAAATTAATTTCTAAGCAACACCTGAGAGGCATTATTACAGGGCGGGACTTTGCATTTGGGCCTTCAGTGGGACTCAACGGACTTAATCCACCTCTTACTATCAGCATCATCACGCCATGATAATACAAACTATTAATAATATACAAAAACACAATATAACAGGGTGTGATACTGCACAGAGAGAGAGAGTGTGAGAGCAAGAGCAAGAGCAAGAGAGTGTGAGTGAGTGAATGAGTGAGTGAGTGAGAGCGACAGAGAGAGAGTGAGTGAGTGAGAGCGAGAACGAGAGAGAGAGAGAGTGAGTGAGTAAGTGAGTGAGTGAGTGAGAGCAACAGAGAGAGAGAGAGAGAGAGAGAGAGAGCGCGTGAGAGGGTAAGTGAGTGAGAGCAACAGAGAGAGAGTGAGAGTAAGAGCGGCAGAGAGAGTGAGTGAGTGAGTGAGTGAGAGCGACAGAGAGAGAGAGTGAGTGAGAGCAAGAACGAGAGAGAGTGAGTGAGTGAGTGAGAGCGACAGAGAGAGAGAGAGAGCGCGAGAGAGTGAGAGAATGAGAGAGAGATTCTGATATTATCTTTCAATGGTGCTTCTTGCTGGGTGCTGTCTGTAAATTGGCGCTGAGCCAGAAGTAAACAGAGTAAACCTTCCTTCTTCATCCTCTCCCTACAATGTCAACCTTTCCCGGAAATGTCTGCCTTGAAAATTGATTGATTTTTAAGAATTCAGTCCAAAACCAAGTCCATTTCGATGGGCGGCTCACTCTACTCTCTGCTGTAAAGCGGATCCTGTTCCGGTCCGTTGTGGTGAAGAGGGAGCTAAGCCGCAAGGTAAAGCTCCCTCTTCACCACAACGGACCAGAACAGGATCTGTTGTGGTGAAGAGGGAGCTTTACCTTGTGGTGAAGAGGGAGCTAAGCTGCAAGGTAAAGCTCTTAATTTACCGGTCGATCTAAACCCTCACCTACGGTCATGAGCTTTGGGTGGTGACTGAAAGAACAAGATCGTGGATAAAAGTTACTGAAATGAGCTTCCTTCGCTGGGGGCGGGGCTCTCCCTTCTAGAACATGCAGGAGGGATTATGTCTCTCACCCAGTCTGGGAACGTCTCGGTGACCTCCCGGAAGAGTCAGAGGAAGTGGCTGGGGAGAGGGATGTCTGAACCTCCTTGCTTAGGTTGCTGCACCTGCGACCCGACCCTGGATTAAGTGGAGGAAGATGATGAGGAAGATGATGAAGATGATTATGATGATGATGACCAAGTTGATTTCTCCTCCTCTGTCATACATTGTGGACGTTGAAACATTCTAACTTAAATGCATCTCGTGCAAATCACTACAGACTGTTAGTTTAGCGAAGAACAGATTGTATTTCTCTGACTAGCCAGAAGACAGAAAAACGCTGACATTATAAACCCACTCGCTGGCCTGTGAGGTGAAGCTGAAATTTGATTGGGTAAAGAAACAGCCACATTACTGATATAGTTTATGTGACACTGGCCAGCACTGCTAATTCTGAAGGTTGTGGACAGATTAGATTAGTTTAGATTGAATGCAGCCATGGGGGTGGGGGGGGGGGGGGGCACAAACCAGTGTCTCTCCCTCACGCCGGTCCCAAGCCCGGATAAATGCAGAGGGTTGCGTCAGGAAGGGCATCCCGCGTAAAACAAATGCCAAATAAAATATGCGAATCACAAGAAAGAATGACGTACCGGATCGGTCGAGACCCGGGTTAACAACGACTGCCATCAGTGCTGTTAACCAACAGGGTGCTGGTGGAAATTGGACTACTGTTGGTCGAAGATGTCGAAGAAGGAGAGGAGGGAGGCGTGTCCATAGGCAGAGAGAGAAGAGGAAAGGCATGAGTCTAGGACCGAAAGTAGGGACTTTGAATGTTGGAACTATGGCAGGAAAAGGTAGAGAGCTGGCTGATATGATGCAGAGGAGGAAGGTGGACATACTGTGTGTTCAGGAGACCAGGTGGAAAGGTAGCAAGGCTAGAAGCTTAGGAGCAGGGTTTAAGCTGTTTTTTCATGGTGTGGATGGGAAGAGAAATGGAGTCGGAGTCATCTTGAAGGAGGGGTTTGTCAGGAATGTTCTAGAAGTGAAAAGAGTGTCAGACAGAGTGATGAGTCTCAAGTTAGAAATTGAAGGTGTGATGTTCAATGTTGTTAGTGCTTATGTCCCACAGGCAGGATGTGAGCGAGAAGAGGAGAGATTCTGGAGTGAGATAGATGAAGTGATACAGAGTACCCCCAGAGGTGAAAGAGTGGTCATTGGGGCAGACTTCAATGGACATGTTGGTGCAGGAAACAGAGGGGACGAGGAAGTGATGGGCAGGTTTGGTATCCAGGACAGGAACACAGAAGGACAGATGTTGGTAGATTTTGCAAAAAGGATGGAAATGGCTGTGGTGAATACTTTCTTCCAGAAGAGAGAGGAGCATAGATAGGGTGACTTATAAAAGTGGAGGTAGGAGCACACAGGTTGACTACATCCTGTGCAGGCGATGTAATTTGAAGGAAGTCAGTGACTGCAAAGTAGTAGTGGGTGAGTGTTTTGCCAAACAGCATAGGATGGTAGTGTGCAGGATGATTCTGACGGTAAGGAAGGTTAAGAAGGCAAAGGCAGAGCAGAAGACAAAGTGGTGGAAGCTGAAAAAGGAGGAGTAATGTGTTGTCTTCAAGGAGGAGTTGATACAGGCTTTGGGTGGTCAGGAAGTGCTTCCAGATGACTGGACAACTACAGCTAATGTGATCAGGGAGACAGGTAGGATAATACTTGGTGTGTCATCTGGAAGGAAAGTAGATAAGGAGACTTGGTGGTGGAATGAGGACGTGCAGGAGTGTGTACAAAGGAAGAGGTTAGCTAAGAAGAAGTGGGACATTGAGAGAACCGAAGAGAGTAAACAGGAGTACAGGGAGACACAGCGTAAAGCGAAGGTAGCGGTATCAAAGGCCAAACAGAGGGTGTATGTTTACTTGTATGCTTGGTTGGAAAGTAAAGAGGGAGAAAATGATTTATACAGGTTGGCACAGCAGAGAAATCGAGATGGGAAGGACATGCAGCAAGTTAGAGTGATAAAGGACAGAGAGGGAAATGTATTGACTGATGACAGAAGTTTGCTGGGAAGATGGAAAGAGTACTTTGAAGAGCTGATGAATGAAGAAAATGAGAGAGAACAAAGAGTAGAAGAGGTGACTGTTGAGGACCAGGAAGTAGCAAAGATTAGTACGGGTGAAGTGAGGCGGGCATTGAAAAGGATGAAGAATGGAACAGCAGTTGGTCCTGATAACATACCGGTGGAGGTATGGAAGTGTCTAGGAGAGGTAGCAGTAGATTTTCTGACAAGAACATTCAACAAGGTCTTTGAGAGTGAGAGGATGCCAGAGGAATGGAGGAGAAGTGTGATGGTGCCCATTTTAAAGAACAAGGGAGACTTGCAGAGTTGTGGCGACTACAGAGGGATAAAGTTAATGAGCCATACGATGACGTTATGGGAAAGAATAGTGGAAGCTAGACTAAGGGCAGAAGTCAGCATTTCTGAACAACAGTTTGGTTTCATGCCAAGAAAGAGCACCACAGATGCAGTGTTTGCCTTGAGGATGTTAATGGAGAAGTACAGAAAAGGTCAGACGGAGCTGCATTGTGCCTTTGTGGATCTGGAAAAAGCATATGACAGGGTGCCGAGAGAGGAACTGTGGTATTGCATGAGGAAGTCTGGAGTGGCAGTGAAGTATGTTAGAGTGGTGCAGGACATGTATGAGAGATGTAAGACAGTGGTGAGGTGTGCTATCAGTGTGACAGAAGAGTTCAAGGTGGAGGTTGGACTGCATCAAGGGTCAGCTCTGAGCCCCTTCTTGTTTGCTATGGTGATGGACAGGCTGACAGACGAGGTTAGACAAGATTCCCCATGGACTATGATGTTTGCAGATGACATTATGATCTGTAGTGAGAGCAGAGAACAAGTGCAGGAAAATCTAGAGAGGTGGAGGTATGCTCTGGAAAGGAGGGGAATGAAGGTTAGCCTCAGTAAGACAGAATTCATGTGCATGAATGACAAGGACCCAAGAGGAACGGTGAGGTTACAGGGAGCAGAGATAAAGAAGGTGGGGGATTTTAAATACTTAGGCTCAACAATCCAGAGCAATAGAGAGTGTGGAAAAGAGGTGAAGAAGTGTGTGCAGGCAGGTTGGAATGGTTGGAGAAAAATTACCGGTGTGATGCGTGATTGGAGGGTATCGGCAAGAATGAAAGGAAAAGTGTACAAGACGGTGTTGAGGCCAACAATTTTGTATGGTTTTGAAATGGTGGCCCTGGGGAAAAGACTGGATGCAGAGCTGGAGGTGGCAGAGATGAAAATGTTGAGGTTCTCTCTGGGAGTAACAAGAATGGATAGGATTAGGAATGAGCACATCAGAGGGACAGCACATGTAAGACGTTTTGGAGACAAAGTCAGAGAGGCTAGATTGAGATAGTTTGGACATGTACAGAGGAGGGATAGTGAGTGTATTGGTGGTAGGATGCTGAGGTTGGAACGACCAGGCAGAAGGCCGAGAGGAAGACCAAAGAGATGATTCATGGATGTGGTGAAGGAGGACATGAAGGTCGTTGGTGTAAGAGAAGAAGATGCAAAGGATAAGGTGAGATGGAGGCAAATGATTCGCTGTGGCGACCCCTGAAGGGAAAAGCCGAACGGAAAAGAAGAAGTGGACAGATTAGATTGACGTGGTAGTAAACAGAAGCTGAAATCTGATTGGACAAAAAAATCTAACATCCACAAACACGCACTGAAAGCAGTGCAGCCGAGGGACGCCACGACGCGAAGAGAACAGACTGCTGGGAATCACTTAATACAATTTCATTCAACAAGCACTAGAATTTAACTTGTAAATGTAGGTCAGAGCTTCTGATAGTGTTTATCAAGCGGAGAAGCCTTTGCTGGCCAAGACGACCCACCACTGTATTATAATAATAATAATAATAATAATAATAATAATACATAAACAATAACATTTTATTTATGAATTATTATTATTATTATTATTATTATTATTATTATTATTATTATTATTACAGCAACTACTGGAGAACCTGAAACCGCCAGAAACAGCAGAGACACGCAAATGCCCCAGAATCACTTCTGACTCCAGATTACCCATGATTTAATGCTCAACGTGCATCTCTGTAACCTGAGGGAAATTTCAAAACATATGGGAGACAGTTTCTTAAGTGTAGGTGGAGCACAAACAAGCCAACGCAGTCAGAGTTACAGTATATCAGTTTCAACCAGTAAAGTACAGTTCAAAGGTCGATGCTAATTGGTCGGTTCGACCTTTCCAACCGCTTAAATTGTACATGTATAGCACAATTCAGAACAAGAACAAGTTTATTTTCTTTTACTGTGCATTTCTCAATCATTCATTTTTTTGAACTGTTCAATCCGAATCAAGGTCACGGAGAGGCTGGTGACCATCTCAGCCGACTCTGGGCAAGTACAGGGTACGCCCTGGACAGCTGTCCAGACCACCAAAGCTTTGCATTTCTGCTTTTTAAATTGTTCTTTCACACCCAAGCATTTCCGGGTAATATCTCATGAAAGACTTCGCCGTGGCCACCACCACCACCACCATTATCATCATCATCATCATCATCAAACTTTCTCCTTCGAAGTTTGTCCAGAAACCATAATTTGCCATTTCTGAACATTACATTAAGAGTTCATGGGTTATTTCCATTGTTGCAGCCGGTTCTTGAGCCATTATTTTTGGCTGGATCATGTGACACTGAAGGAGGGGGTTGTGACGATGACAACTACAGCCTACATTCTTTCTACGTGTTTGTATCACAGCAACATGCAGTCTTTCATTACATTACTGTTTCTATGGCAACGGCTCACTCCCCTGGATGTTTATTGTTTGGATTATAGCGGATTAATCTCTACAATCTGCTCAGTGTTGAATTCCTTACTAGTACGATGTCTCGTCTTCATTATCCCTCTTTTATTTTGTCAAGTGTTCAGCGGAAGTCATTTCTTCAGCCCCAGAGTAAACGACTGCGACCTTGTGGATAATGTAAGCTTTATTACTTGTTTTATTACTCACAGTTCTAAAAGGTAGATTAAGTTTATGCAACCTAATAAGGTTTAAACGACATTTATTGCCTATTTATTCGACGGATCTCTCTCTGTTCCCGAAGCCGTATGATGAAGGAATGATGAGTAAAAGTTAAGAAGTAATAAAATATGCAGAGATTAAACTATACAGTGTGTACAATACCATGTGATGATCACTTTTATTTATTACAGCTGTTCAGGTCGGGCCTTTGTTTTGGTCAGAAGGTTCGTTCATTTTCAAAAACCTCAGGTCTGAAATTCACACGCGGAGATTCGTAATTTAGCGTTTCTATAGCAATATCTCGTTTACAGGGACTCATGCTGCGGTATGATGATTTTTTGATGGGTCACGTTTTGCCAGAGGAAATTTGCTAAAAAATAGTTTATGGGTGTAAACTTCAAATTACAATTACGTACATGGCAAACTTCTATTTTTACAGTTTTTAGTCTCATATTGTCCTTTAAAGTTTTTGATTTAAAAAAAAAAAATCCTTATTTTTCTCATTAATATTAATCGTATTCGATTCCCACCCATCAGGTACTGCCTTCCCTATCACATGACCATGGTGGGGCCAAGGGATGCACTTGTCCCCTCCATGACATGCCATGCTAGCCACTGGCCTCTTTTCGAACTGTGGTGCCATGCGTATTTGTGGGCGGGTCTAACACATTCTGAGGAAAAGCGCTATCCGCCCCTTCAACAAACATGTTCATAAGCATTGTTATTGGCTGAATGACAGGGAAGTAAATTGTGCCATTCCTCCCTACCATTACAGCTCAGCCAATCAGCTCCCATAGATCTCCAGTCATGGCTGGCAGTGCCATTAAAACTGATTCAAACTCCGGGTTAATAGTTATGCGCCTTGTCGATGCGCCACTCGGGAGCTCCCAATGTAAATCCTTAATAAATAAAAATATTTTTAGTGCCCTGTGCTGTAATAGACGAGGAATAACACATTGCAGGGTGAAGTGTAATGAAAATTAATAAAACTCCAGAGTGTCAGCAGTAACACAGTACAGTAACAGAACACTAAAACAATTACGCGTCTCTGCGTTGGGGGTAAAGTTGGGTGGAGTTTTTAACCTGCGATCCCAGTGGCTCATCACAGTCACAGCTTAGTCCAAATCCTCTAGCGTGAAGTGAACAGAAGTTTATCTCCTCCTGGATTGGAGGTTAGTCATTCACAGTATACCGTCCCAGTACTTTAACCAGAATCCATTTATACCGCTGGATGGACAGACCTCGTCTCATGGATCTCAGCACATTTGGGGCTTCACAGAGAATCAAACCCACAACCATTTAATCATGAGCCCAGCACCCTAACCATGATAACATTGGTTTAGTGGATGTCTCTAAATTGAAGACTCTCCTGAACGTTCAGACTGAGGGACTATTCAGTAACACTCACACCATCCTTGGTGCACAATTGCACGTTATCCCGAGTGGGTAATGCGTCAGTGGACAAAAACCTTTGGATTTGCAATTGTCAGGTGTTCTGAAATCCTATTTAAAAAACCCCTCCCTCCCAAAACTTACAAAGAAAGCAACGCAGTACGACCTTAATGTCACTGAGACCCAACATCACCTTTTCAAAGTAATTTTTTCTATTAACGTTCACCCGCCAATACCTCAGCTTGGCGTATCCTCTGGCGTGATCTCCACAGATCCTGAAACACATCCATAATTAATATTTTTCCGAGTTTCTGAAGCCGTTCCTGAGTGTCTCGCTCATGGGAAAGACGAATGTTTTGTCTACTAAAGCAAATAGAAATCGTGATATATCGAATTCTCCCCTTTTTTTTAAATGGCAAGAATGCTTGTAATTACCCAAGTGGTGTTAAGACGGCTCGTTATCTCGGGACCTGGTGCACCATCTGACATTTGGAATCCGCTTGACATTTGAGCTTAAATTGATAGATTGATATGTTAAAGACTTAAAACCAGAAGCACAATTTCTTCTTTTCCAAAAACTGTTGGATTCTGATGGATTTTTTTTTTTTTTTTTACATGAACCAGAACATTAGACACAGCCAGTTGTGTGTGTGTGTGTGTGTGTGTGTGTGTGTGTGTGTGTGCGCGTGTGGGGAGTGTGTGTGTGTGTGTGTGTCTGTGT
>CM045743.1:44760142-44832642 GCA_024760905.1 Plotosus lineatus | reverse complement strand
CTTCTGTACTGAGATTTGATCCCTGCCACGCACTGGATTTGGACTTCACTGGTCACTGATCTGACATTGTGGAGATTTTGACTGGTATCTCTGGTGACAGATGGTAACTTTTTCCAAAAATGTTGTACCCTTATTCTACCCATTAACCTTGGAATTCCCAAATCAAATCTATAGGACCCATGTAGGGTATTGTCCCTACCAAGTTAGGTAAAAATCCATGCATGGGTGTGGTCAGGATTTTTTCACAGACAGACAGACAAACAATACTGTTTTTAAATGGAGGTTAAAAAATAAAGCTATCAAACCTCCCTGTCACTTCTTAATATTTTTGGACACCATAGAAAATCTTGAGCCAACTACAGAAGACTGAGGGCCGTTAGAAAGTGTCTAGTATCCCTACTTGATGGTCTGGCTAGCGGAGGGGGTGTTCACAACTCTGTCTGAATGTGTGCCGACATGCCGACCCTTAACCGGGAGGTACCTTGACCCCGTCAATGAGGATTTTGTGCCGGTGTGAAGAGCAGATTGCACTTGACAGGGCAGGAGAGGTAGGTGAGAGCCTGGCGGACATTTTTTTGCCTTTAAATGAGTCGTCCTGTCAACTTAAATCAGCTTCAGATCCTGATTCGTGTAAGGCTCCAGATTTGTATTTCCTTTAGATATTATTAATATTAGTAGTATAAATAACTGGCACAGACGGATAAGTTGGATGCACAGGGTCTTTCTGGATCGATATAGGGCTAATTCAGGGACCTCGTCTACATTTAAAGCCATCACCAGATCTCTAGATCTTAATAAAGCTGATCACCTTGATCATTAGTGTTAGCAATATGGAGAAACTTGTGGTGGGCACCATGCTGGGTGGTGGTTATCAAAAAGGTCCAGGGTTCTGTGTGATGATTGCATGTTTGCATCGTGCTTGCATGGGTTTCCTCAGGGTACTCAAGTTTTTTTTCACAGTCCAAAGACATGCACATTGGACCAATCAGCTGTCCACTTGGACCCAAACAGACTAGTGATGCAGATTATGGCTGGATGGATGGGTGACTGCAAGGATGGATAAATGAATGGACTGATAAATGGATGGAATATTCATGAGACCAAGATGGGTTGGTTTACATATTTTCAGGTTGAATCCTACTGCTCAGTCAGCTAAGTGGGAGAGTTAATAGACGGATGGAAGGATCAGTGGATGGGACTGTAATGTTTTGGCAATATTTTCATGGTGTACCCTGTGGCTTGCCTGAAGTCAGCTGGAATTGCCTCCATTTTCCCCTCAAGACCCTGACAGATAAGTGGTATATATAATAGACAGGACAGATGGATGGATGGATGGATGGATGGATGGATGGATGGATGTATGTTCAGAGAAATTGATGGATTGTTTATTACTTCTCCGTGGGCCATTCCCTACCGCTTGCCTAGAGTCAGCAAAGACTGGCTCTGGTTTCCCCTGAGGCCCAGACAGACAGGTGTTGTGGATAATAAGTGAATGGTTGGATGGATTGATGGATGAAAGGATGGAGGATGCTTTAGAGAATTTAGCCACCAATTTAACTGTGACTTACTTCCATAGTCTCGGAGGGTGAAGTTCTTGTTCCGGCTGTCTCTGGGTGACTTGAAGAAGAATCTGTGTCCTAAATTAGGAAGATCCCTGTCTGTAGCACTGAGGATCTGAATCACCTTCATATAAATAACACAAACATATTTTTCTTTCTGAATGATCAGCGGAAAAAAACAAACAAAAAACAAACAAACAAAAAAAAAAACAACAAAAAAAAAAAAACAAGACAAATCTTTATAAGAACAAGAGCATTAATACCTAACATCATTCGCGGCTGCCTACTGTCAGAGCTGCTGCTATGGAACATCAATCAAAACACACACACACACACACACACACACGCACACACACACACACACACCTTCTGACCAATCAGAACCCAGACTGGTTTTCCTCAGCGAGCTGAATTCTGAGTCTTAGCGCAGCTCTGTTTTTACTATAACTCAATTCATATCATCAACTAAATCCTATTTTAGCTGTTGTAAAAAAATGACTTTATGTGTAAAGCTGCTTATACACACACACACACACACACACACACACACACACACACAGGCAGAGATTTGTTTCTCTAAAGTTAACAGGGTGAAGAAATCTGGCAGTGGAAACAAAAAAGCTTGGCGGCATATGCAGTAATTTTGCTGTAGAGCGAGTGGCGTGAACCATGGTGTTTTGTGAATGTATTAACCCCCACTTGGCACTTTCTCATTTTGTTGGCTTACAACCTGCAATCTATTTTTGAAATTCCATGCAATCTTAAAATGCACAAGTGGTACGAGAGCAGATCCAGAAGTCCGTAGCCTTCTCTACTTCTCTATATCGGTTTTCGATTAGTACTTTTTCAAAATTACAATCTGACCCAATAATATTTGGTTGGAAACTGTTGGTGCTGGTTGTAATTCAGGAGAGATTGAGGTCTGTACCCTGTGCTCTACAGAATCCTGAGAAAATGGAGCAGACCGAGAGCCGTCAACGTGCCGAGGTAAGGGGATAGTTCATCAAGCTTCAATCAGATGTCTTTGTTGCTTCAGGACAACGCAACGGTTCTCACCTCGCTCGCAGCTGAGCGCGGCTCCGACCGTATACCACACCCGCCTCATTCACCTGATCTGCCCCCCTCAGAATTTTATTTGCTTTTCAAGTTAAAATTTTGAGGACGAAGTTAAAGTCATTGAGGCTATCGTTCACCCCCTTTGCTATGAAGCCCTTCCTGCTACCATTTTGCTCCCAATTACCTTTGGAGATCACATAAGGGTCACCACACAGCAAGGAGGTCCTGGTTTCAAGTCCCGGGCTCAGTGTTGGCCTTTACATATTCTTGTGTTTGTCTGGGTCTCCACCTTGTACTCTGGTTTCCTTTCACAGTCCAAAAAATGCACAGTAGGCTGAGTTGTGTGTGTGAGCTGGCCCTGAGATGGCATTGCACGCTGTCCAGGATATACCCCACACTTGACCAGAGTCGGCTGAGATGAGCGCTTGGCTCCCCATGAAACAAATTAGGATGAAGCAGCTTAGAAAATGAATGAATGGATTAAACCCCTCCCCCTGTGTGTAATATGTCACATGCTCTTAATGTACATGTTTATATGCATGGATTCTTGCTCGCGAACCAACGCTTGTGTATCCACAACACTTTAGCGATGTATTTTTTGTGGGAACAGAGCCTCATTCTTGAGCGATAACCCCTGTTCTAGATGGTACTATGATAAAGTGGAAGTTCTTTCCCAGCTATCAAGGTAGATCTACTTCAGTCTTGATTTAATTGAGTGAACAAGAGATTGGAGATTTGCGAGTCCTTCATCTGTCCTACATGACCCACCCAACGTAGCTGTGGCTTAAGCATCTGACTTTCAACAATAGGTGCACCACAGTGCTCTACGACCTCGACATTGGAGACCTTGTCCTGCCATTTCCACAGATGGATCGTGGGCAGCGTTGCTGGAAGTGCTTGAGAAGCTTGATGTGGTGACGTAAGGTGGTCCATGTCTCATAGCCATACAAGAGTGCGGTCAGAACCACCACCTTGTACAACTTAATTTTATTGCTTAGACTTATGCTCCGTTCATCCCACAACATAGCTCTACGGATTCCGAAATGAAATTAATTTATTTTCTAAGGTGCTCAATCCTAATTAGAGTTGTGTAAAAGCTGGCACTTATCTCAGCTGATTCTGGGCGAAGGTGAGGTACACCCTGGACAGTTCACCAGGCCATCGCAATGCCAACACTCACACAACCGTTCAGACTCACGCTCACACCTCAGGATGATTTGGAACAGCTGATCAGCCAAATGTGCATGTTTTGGACTGTGAGAGGAAACCAGAGAACCCAAAGGAAACCAAGATAAGAATGGGGAGAACATGCAAACTCCACATAAAAATGCCCAAGCTGGAAATCAAAGCCTAGACATTCTTGCTATGAGGTGGATGTGCTAATGCCACCATATATATATATATATATATATATATATATATATACACACACACACACACACACACACACACACACACACACACACAGTGGTACCTCACCTTACGAAAAACCCAACAAATGGAAAATCCAGGGTACGAAACGCATTTACATAAAATTTCCGTCTCTATACAAAACAAATTCACATTACGAAATGCACCATCTCAAAAATTTAAACAATGCACAAGTTGCTCCCCCATTATCAGGTGTACTCATTGCAATTTTACTTTTTTGGCTCAGGTTTTAACCTTGCATAAACATTTGTAAGATTATAACTCCGCTAAGAAGATATGGTCAACACACATACACACACACACACACACGCGTGCACACGCACAGACACACACACACACACACACACACACACACACACACACACACACACACACGCACAGACACACACACGCACACATACACACACAGGCACACACGCGTGTGATTCCCAGTGACAGTGATTCCCGGTGCAAGTGAAAAGAATATATATATACACACACACACACACACACACACACACACACACACACACACACACACAGTATACACAACACCACTAATGAGCAACACCACGAATGAGGAGGTGCCACAAAACAAGCAACATCATGAAGAATAAGATTCTCTCCAAACAGGATACGGGACAAAGTTATAGAGACTAGACATATCCATAATATGACCATAATTAATCAGTGGCAACAAAGAGACCAAAAAAGGCTCCATAGTAGAGACAGGTGCTTCTGTCTAAACTCCAGAACTTTATTTTATGGAAGAGCCAGAAAATTATAAAGCAAGTTTAGAGGTTGCCAAAAGTTATGTCCATATGGAATAATCATATGGACGAAGATCCTCTGGTCAGATGAGACTAAAATGTAACTTTTTGGGCATCAAGAAAAAGATGCAATGTCTGGTCCAAACGCACCACCTCTCAGACCTTTAGCAACACCATCCTCATAGTGAAGCATGGTGGCGGCAGTCTGATGCAGTGGGGATGTTTTTATTTGGAAGGGAACGGGGAATTGGTCAGAGTTAAGAAAATGACGGATGTCTGGTGATAAACACAGGACATGTGTGGAGAAGGGGCAGTTCTGTTTAGGGCTTTTAATTATTTATTGTTTGCTTTAACATATGCAGTATTTTGCATTTTGAGGGTTATTGGGAGGCTTAAGGCTGTGAATACTTTTACAAACCACTGCATCCTGAACTCCAGATCCTGAATGATTCATTCATTTATTTTCTAAACTGCTGAATGCTAATTAGGGTTGAGGGGAAGCTGGTGCCCATCTCAGCCGACTCCAGGTGAGGGCAGAGTACATCCTGGATGGCTCGCCGGGCCATTGCGGGGCAGAAACACGCTGACGGTTCTGCAGCTCCTCTTGACGAAAGTCAGCGATGGTTCTTTTATGTGAACCTCCACCACAGGCAGTGAGAGACACGGCTGGCCTTTGATAACCCAGTTAAAGCACTGGGGGGACAGCAGTGACGATCCGGTGATAGTGGGGCTTGAACCCCTGACCTTGGCTGGATGATCCAACACCTTGCCGCCGGGCCAGCATTCCTGAATGATTTAAAGTGAAAGACTTACACGCCATATTCAAAGACCTGTTGATTTTCATGACTGTTGAATTAATCATGAATGACTTGAAAACGTCCTGATTACCAGAGCAATGCTCGTTTAAGAGGCGTGGCGCCGTGGTGTAGTGGTTAAGCACATCTGCCTCTCAGTTAGAAGTACCATTGTTTGAGTCCCGGGGTTGGAGAGGGAGTGTCTGTGTGGGGTTCACTGTCCCACGGCCTGTGTGAGTTTCCTCTGCATACCACGGTTTCCTCCTGCAGTCCAAAGGCATGCACGACGAACTAACTGGCTGTTTTATTCTCCACTTAGGTACAAGTGTGTATATTCAAATGGTCGTGTCTGGTTGGCCATGTGATGGTCTGGCCAAAGGTTCAGGGTGTGTCCTGCTTTCTTTCACTCAGAGTCAGCTGAGATAGGCTCCTGCCTGCGGATGACCCTAATAGGATTAAGTGGTTTGGGAAATGAGTGGATGAGTGAATATTCATTTAGAAAGAAAAGAGTTATCCATAATAAAGCTCACATACACACACACACACACACACACACACACACACACTTACCTGGCCTACTTTTGCATCCTCACATACGAATGTTTCATGTGGAGAAGAAAGTTCTGGAGGAAATTCGTTGACATCCAATACCGTGATTACGACACTGACTCGACTGAACAGCAGCGGATTATCTGAAATATCCAACAAGACACGCCCACTCTGAGATACAACACTGACAGGCAGAAATGACTGACAGATGCACAACACTGATAGTTGCACAACACTGACAGATATAAATGACTGACAGGTGCACAATACTGACAGGAACACAACACTGACAGATGCACAACACTGACAGGTATAAATGACTGACAGGTGCAGAACACGGACAGGTGCAAAACACTGACAGATATAAGACACTGACAGGTGAACAACACTGACAGGTGCATGACAGGGACAGGTGCACAACACTGACAGGTGCACAACACTGACAGGTATAAATGATTGACAGGTGCACAACACTGACATACACTACTACATATTATCTAATTTTGTTTGTGTTATATTATAATGGGATGTAGCGTGTAGCTTGACTCACAGTAAGAAAGTCCTGAGTTTGAGTCTTTGGATTGGTGTGTGTGTGTGTGTGTGTGTGTGTGTGTGTGTGTGTGTGTGTGTGTGGAGTTTGCATGTTCTCCGTGTGCTTGTGTGGGTTTCCTCCTGCTACTTCGGTTTCCTCCCACAGTCCAAAGGCACGCACAGTTAACTAAATGGCTGTTCCAAATTGCCCCAGGTGTGAGTGTAAATGGTTGTATGTGTTGCTGTGTGATGGATTGGTGAGCTGTTCGGGGTGCATCTAGCCCTTGCCCAGAGTTGGCTGAGATGAGCGTCAGCCTCCCTGATAGGATGAAGCAGTTCAGTAAATGGGTGAGTGGGGGGGAGTTGATTAAATTTGTTTTATGTATATTTATATATATATATATATTGCCATTCTTATTGAACAAGTTGTAAATTAACCATTATTATTATTATTATTATTATTATTATTATTATTATTGTTATTATTATTATTATTATTATTATTATTATTATTATTATTATTATTATTATATTTGATATTGATAAGGTAATATAAAATGTCCTGCGATGGTTGGGCAAGCTGTCCAGGGTGTACCCGATCCTTGCCCAGAGTGGGCTGAGATGAGTGCCAGCCTCCACGGGACCCTAATGAGGATTAAATGGTTCAGAAAATGAAAGAATAATATAAAATCAAGGCGGCATCGTGTCATAGGGGTTTCGCACATCCGCGTCACAGCAAAAAGGCCCGTGTGGGTTTCCTCCTCGGACTTCAGTTTCCTCCCACAGCTCAGAAATATACACAGTAGGGTGTTCCAAATCACCCATAGGTGTGTGTGTGTGTGTGTGTGTGTGTGTGTGTGTGTGTGTGTGTGTGTGTGTGTGCAGTTAGATTTGGATTAAATCGCCTTGTATTTGGTTGCAGTTCCTGTTCCCTTCCACTAGATGGGGTAATTAGACTTTTAGTCTTTCCCAGCGTCGTTCCCTGCACCCTCAGTGGGTTTCCTTCACAAACACACGCAGCACTCACACGGTGCTCATACTGAGCGTCTCTATGAGCCGAAGACCTTTATGTGTTGTGTAATGTTATGTCATGATGATTAAAGCAGACCACGCCTCCTAACAAAGAGCCTCTAATAATTTACGTCACTTTGTTTCCGAGTCTTTTGTGTACTTACTAACTTTACTTGCCACAACCGTGATGTTGTGTTTCGGCGTCATTTCTCTATCCAGAGCTTCCCGAGATGAAATCATGCCTGTGATGGGATCGATGTCGAAGTAATTCTCCGAATCTGCACCCCACTCGATGGAGTACCTACAGACCAGAAAAATAAAAATGAACGAATTGTTTAGATTCTGCGTCATCCTTCATCCGCTATATCTTTGTTAGACCAGCACCACAGCACGCCGCCGCCACCATGCTTCACATTACCTAAAACGCATCTTATCAAACAGTGCTCCTGTTTTTCTACCCTGGGAATGGTTTGGGTTAATGTTATGGATGTTTTGGAAAATGTATTCATGATATTCATGAGAAAGCACTGCTGTCCACCCCCCCCCCCACACACACCAAACCCCACCCCACCCCATCCCAGTCCACAAATATATCAAGAATATTAGATATATTAGATTTTCTCACCACACACGGAGAGTGACCATTAAAGGGCTTGTACACAAAATTGCACAGAATTATGCCGCTGTGTCACGCTTGAGCCGCGGGTGTGCAATGATGTGTTATTGTATTCTTCACCTCACAGGAACACCAACGAATGTGCAATAGTGAAATATTAAAAAAAAAAAAAACAGCACAAGGGCCCGGCGTGAACCAAATCACTGCCGTTTCTGCCGTGTCCTCTTTATGAAATATTCATTCTGTTTATAAGAGTGTCATATTTTTAAGATCAACAATGTTTCTTGTTTACCTGAGGGGGGGTGGGGATTATGAAATGCTGCCGCGGGTCGGATGCTCTGATGCGCTCGAGGGGGTGTGTTTGTATAAACATGCAAGTGATTTATACGTAAAGTATCACATGAATGGGAGAAGAGCGGCGGTGGAGCTGTGTGAGGCTGTTCCTGTGTGTAGTTTGCATGTTCTTCCAATGGGTTTCCTCCAGGTACTCTGATCTCCTCAGACAGTCCAAAGACATGCACAGTGTGTGTGTGTGTGTTAATATATAATGACCTGATGAGACTATTGCCCGTGTCGGGGTCATGGGCGTTCACCGCTCCGATGGCGTTCCCTGCAGCTCCCTCTCGTGTCTCCATGCTGTACTCCGAGCTGCTGAAGATCGGAGCCTCCTCCACATCCGTCACGCTGAGCTTCACCATGGCCGAGTCACTGTGTGAGCCGCCCTGCAGGAAACGGGCGTCCATGTGCGGATCTGACGCCGATACTTTAAAACTGTATGTCTTCCTGCTTTCATAATCCAACGGCTGGAACAGAGGGACACGGCCAAAGATGTGAAAAACAGTATGGGGCGATCAGTCGGAATATTCACACAGTATTTAACAAAACTGAAAAGGAACCCGCACTGTTTCATGCAAAACCGTAAAGTTTGTGCAAACAAGAAAACACACGACACTACACTACACAACGCTACACTACACGGCACTACTTTATACTATACTACATCACTTCATGCTACGCTACACTATACCACTTTATGCATTGCTACATAAAACTACTTTATGCTATACATCACTTTATGCTATGCTTCACAACACCACTTTATACTAAGCTACACTACGTCATGCTACTCTACTTTACACCACGTTATGCTACGCTACACTGCTTCATGCTACTCTAAACTACTTTATGCTAAGCTATCTACACTACTTCATGATATGCTACACTACACCATATGCTATGCTACACAACACCACTTTATGCTATGCTACCTGCTACCTTACTTTATGCTAAGCTGTTCCACATCACTCCATGCTACATTACACCAGTTTTTGATACACTACACTACACTACTTCATGCTAGACTACACTACACTACGTTGTTCTGTGCGTCACTACACCATTTTACGCTACGCTAAACTACACTACACTACTTTATGCTATGCCACATAACACTTCTTTATGCCACACTACTCTACACTACTTTGTGCTATGTTACACTACACTACTTTATGCTGTGGTGCTCGACTTAATGCTACACTATTCTGCTCTACTTTATGCTATGCTACACTATGTTATGTTACACTACTTACTGCTATGCTACCATATTTTATGCTATCCTACAAGACTTTCTGTTCTGCTACACTACACTACTTTATGCTATACTACTCTATATTACTTTATGCTACATTACACCACACTACGTCATGCTACACTACATTAATTTGTGCTACGCTACACTATATTATGCTATGATACACTACTTTATTCTCAGCCGACTCTGGGTAAGGGCAGAGTACACCCTGGATGGCTTGAGAGAACATGCAAACTCCACACAAAAACACTGTCACCGAGCCCGGGACTTGAACCTAAATCCTCCTAGCTATAAAGGGGACGTTCTAACCACTACTCCACTCTGCCTCCTTTGATATAAGAGCTATTTTATATAAGGTACGTTTGTAAAATATTCTGAATAAAATGCTCTTGTGCTCAGCGTTCCGTCAATCCTGCCCCGAATGTGCTTGGCATGCAGTTTAATCTGAGGTGACTGAGGTTCAGGTGGAGATCTTTCAATCTTTAAAGAAGTAAAAAAAAATCAGCATTTGTGTTCAAACTGCTAATGATGGCGGTGGGGGCAAATAAAACCAAAACGACTTCCTCAGCGCCAAATGAAGAACAGCTGCAATGAAACAGCTGCCCAGATATTTTTAATCTGACCCATCGGAGAAGAGCAAATCCAGTAAAAGCAAAGGCCCGAGGCTCGAGCCCGCAGTTGGTTGTCAAGGCAATGAGAAATAAAATATAATTATTTCATGATCTGAAACAACAGAGTCTTCACAATCAATACCTTTAATAGAAAAGCTTGGCAGTATGAGAGGGATGGGGGCGGGTGGCGGAGGTGGGGGTTACCAAGCCATGTCAAGTACCTGAAAGAACTCATCACACACAGTGGGGCAACAAAAATGAACATTAATATCACCTGATATCCATGTTCTATTGGATTCAGGGGGAGTTGAATAGGTACCGCCCTCTTCAGTGAGTTTTATTTTTTTCTATTGATGGTTTTAATTAATTTGAACAAAATGACAAAACAAACTGCGAAAACATTTACATTTGATTGGTTAAAAATATTTGAGTCTTCTCTACAGCCTGAATTTGAATGCTTTTGAATAAGAGGTAGATGGTACCTTCTTCCTAGCCCCACCCATGATTAGGAGTCTGTGAAACTGTGTTCATTTTCAAATATATTCTGATTAGGATGTGCCCACCTCCTCAGCCCCTCCCTCAGCCCCACCTCACCTTTTCAGGTCCACCCCTTCAGCCTCTCAGTTCCAAACTCAAACCACCTACCATATCAACTCCGTATCCTAACCCTGCTCCCTCACCAAACTTCTAAACCCTGACCTCAGCCACAACCTGCAGACTCAACAAAACCACGGAATTCATTAATCCATTCTCTTAGCCACTTAATCCTGAATGGGGATGTGCGGAGACTGACTTCCATCTCAATCAACTCTGGGTGAAGGCGGGGTACACCTCACCAGGCCATTGCGGGGCCAACATACATGCATAACTGTGATTTGGAGCAGCCACCTAGCCTACCATGCATGTCTTTAGACTGTGGGAGGAAACTGGAGTACACCGGAAGAATCCCACGCAAGCACAGCACACAAAAAGAAAACACCTGATTTGAACCCACGCCCTTCTTTCTGTGAGGCAAACGCGCTAACCACTACATCATCATGCCACCTGTTTTAATTAAATCTTTATTATTGGGAGTAGTGGCAGTACTCATCAACTCACGTATTCATTTGCTGAACTGGTTGTGGAGGCTATCAGTCGACATTTGGCGAAGGTGGGGTACGTCCTGAAGAGCTCACCAGATTATTGAAGGGCAACACACACAACCATTTTCACTCACACTCACTGCTAGAGGCAGTTTGGAACAGACAGGTAGCTGACTCTGCTTGTCTTTGGATTGTAGGAGGAAACCGGATTATGTGGAGGAAAGCCGCAGGGGAACATGGAAACTTCACAGAGAAACAGTCCGAACTGAGAGTCAAACCCAGGACCATCTAGCTCTGAGGTTTATGTGCTAACAATAGATGTAGTGATGCTACTGCTACTACTACGACTACTACTACTACTACTAATAATAATAATACATTTTTGATTGGATTTGTTTCCTAGAGTCAGTCATGTGATCTCAGAGAGACTGAACAGCGCAGCAGTGTTTGGCATCGCTTTGGTTCTGGTTGTTGTACATGTCACATCCTGCTGTATCAACACATAAAAGCATGGTGTTGTCTTTCGTCTCTGTGTTGCATGACACCAGGGCATCTCTCCAATCACTTCCTCTGTTATCTCTGCAGGAGCGTTCTGTTCCTGAAACGCACATCATTGCATCATGGCCCGAATGAACCGGGCTGCACTTTAAATTCCACCCGTGTTGTCAGAAGCTGTTTCAGATTCTACGCTCTTCCTACACTACCCTCTGCTTACTAGCGAAGGATCGGTCACACCAAGATTTGAGACTTCACCCAGATGATGTGTCTCAGTTCTTACCGCAGCGGTACTGAATTCTGATTGATGGAGAGACAATGTCGATTCATTTCCTGACAGCAGTACAGCTGCAAGACGTAAAAGCACTTGTTACCTTGTTTAATACATTTTATCCACATCCTGTGTGTTTGTTTGTATGTACAAAAAGTTTCTATGAAATTTCTACGTGGCTTTGGACGAGAAGGACTGTGTTAGATTTGGGAGACAATCCGGATCAGATTATGTAATTTTTAAAATAACTCTTTAACATTGTGAGATATGATTCCTCGGAGGTGTGGTGGAACAGCAGACCCAGCAGAACATGCTATGTACTTTCCATTTTTTTTTTTTTTTCAGCTTGGCTGAGGCTAGCGCTCTCTCAGTGCCATTGTTGTCGTACGTTAGCATGTCTACAAGAACAGGCCATTTACGGGGAAGTGTAAGATGTTATGCCACATAAACAGGTTGTGTGTAAAAGATAAAGATGTTTAGATACACGGATTCTCCAGAGGAAAAGCTATAACTTTTAGTTTTATTTAGAGATATTTGCCCTCTGTGTTCCCCCGCTAGTTTGTCCATTTTTGTGCATGATAACTTAAAAATGTATTAATGGATTTAGAAACAATTATTTTCTCGGGTAAAGTGTGATCCAAATACTAAATCATTACAAATTAGAGCTGATATGTACATGGAATCATTATGTAAAAACAAATCCTGAACAATGCCTCTTCTTTAATGATAGGTAAAAAAATTAATTGGTTGGCCACTAGGGGGAGACATGTCATTATAAGTGTGTCAGGATATAATAATAATAATGATGATGATGATGATGATGATGATGATGATGATAAATCAGTTGTACCTTACACTCCATTAGTTCTCTTTAGGTTACAGCAGTAGTTTGACTTATGAAATTAATCCGTTCCAAGGGCGAGCTCGTAAGTCAAAAATGTTCATTAGATAAAACAAAAATTCCCATCGGAAATAATAGAAAACCAGTTAATCCGTTCCAATCCCCTCCCAAACTCATATAACGTGCACAAACATATGTATTTGACCTAATATATTAAAGATAAACATGTAAAAGCAATAAATATTTCATAATAATAATAATAATAATAATAATAATAATAATAATAATAATCATAATAATAATCATAATAATAATTATGTACATTAATACATGTACATTAACATTAATAATAATTAATAATAAATAATGATAAAACAAGTATAAACAACAACTCAAATAACCCTTCGACTGCAGGGTGTACGACTGCGGCAAAGATGTCACATGGGCGTGAAGAAGTCATGTGGGCAGGTATGAGATGGCGCATAACAGAGAAGGAGGAGAATAATTTTGTTCATGTGCACGCTACGAATGCCTGCGAGAAAATCTTGTGCTGAGCTCCCACAAAAGGTCAGGGCTTCTCAAATAGTGGGGCTTTTAGGATTTTAGAATTCAGTGTAGTTGCAGTAGGTGGCAGTGTCACTCTCACTGTGTTCCCTATGGTGTAGGGAAAAATCACCGGGCAAACGACATGAAGTGCAGTAAACACTATTTGTAGCGGCACGCAGGTTCCTGGGGAGGCGTGAAATAGTTTTTTTCTTCTCTAGGGGCATCACAGAAAATAATTGAGAAGCACTGCATAAGGCGTTCTTGGAGCGCAGAGGAATACACTTGGAAGTATATGAGGGTAATGGGCCCGGAAAAGCCATTTCCTAGCAGAGTTCGTAAATCAGCATGTTGCTGGTTGGATGAGGCCGATTTTTGGTGGATTGAAGCTCGTATCATGGAAAATTCATTATAAAGCACACTCGTAACTCAAGATACCGCTGTATACTGAAACTAATGTTTTGGCTTAGTGGGGATCTAAAGCTTGTGAGAAGGTTTCGCAGAGAGCTGCAGTGATCTCTGACCGCCTCTCATTACCATCTCCTCCAATCAAACACCCAAAACGTACAGAATCGAAATGCTGCTTCAGTTAGCGCTGATTGAAGGGCTCGATTATTTATTCATGCTGCGTTGTATAAGAAGTTGCTTGTGGGATTTGCGTCGTTTTTTTTCCTCCTTTTTTCCGAGTGCTATAAACACAGTGCATTAAAATCCAATCCGTATTTCAGCTGAAGTGCTTCTGAAGGCATATTAGATCAATCGCACGCGAACAGCTGCGTGAGGGAGTTCCTACCACGGCGTACGCTGATGGTTTACGGCTCGTTGATTAAAACTCACACATGGAGGGGGGATCCATTTTTTTCTTTTTAATGGAATGAATATCTGAGAGAATGTATACGATGAGGAATATTCATTTCGGATAAGTGAACGCACCCTTTTATCAACGCATTAGCGGCTAACAGGACACTTCGACGAGCTATAAAAGCACCACATGAATATTTAATAAACCAACAAGAAAGAATTGACGAAAAAAAATTTGATGAGGGAGCATTATTCTATCTTTATGAAGTAATTGGGGTTCAAGTTAGTTTGGGGTTATTAAATAAGTGCAGAATTTGAGGTCATGTTTCTCACTGTCTATGGTGTGATGTTCATATAAAAGAACCATTACTGACTTTCGATAAGAGGATCTGCAAAGCTGTCAGCGTCTTTCCGCCCTGTGATGGCCTGGCGAGCTGTCCAGGGTGTACTTTGCCCTCACCCAGAGTCGGCTGGGATGGGCGCCAGCCTCCTTGCGACCCTAATTAGGATTAAGCGATTACAGAAAATGAACTATTAATAATAATAATAATAATAATAATAATAATAATAATAATAATAATAATAATGTGTTCCAGTCCCGAATGTTCGTCTTATTCAGACGCCCTCTTCTTGTTCTGGCTTCCTGTCATCATGAAAAATGGAGAGAGAAAATGCGTGATGTGCATGTGTCAGGTTGTATCACGTCAGCTTTTTCTGCTGACTGCTCAGGTATCCAATGCTATGAAGTGAAAAGTGCACCGTTTCAGAAACAAATGGGACGGCAGGGAGAAGAAGAAGAAGAAGAAGAAGAAGAAGAAGAAGAAGAAGTTGACGATGGCATTTCATGGAAATAACTGCGACGCCTCAGACTCAGAGGGTATCCACATGATGAAGGTAATCAGGTGTTACAAGAGAACAGGGATTTCTGACATGCCTCAGGTGTCATCATACAGCTCATGAAGACACCCCAACCCCCACTTATATCTACACCAGGTCATTGTGTAGGAAATAAATTGTGTAAGGACCGTTGAGAACCCAACCGGCAAAGTTGTTGTTCGCGACCTGCAGTGTGTGCTATGATCAGCTAAGAAATCTTGCAACGCCTTCATGGAGACAGGTGAAGATGTCCTTTTAGAAGCGAGTAAGTATTAGCCTCCAATGTGACTTTAAAAACGCCGCTCTTTTAAAACGCTGTATAATAAACTGCTCGGTCAGTACAGAGAAATCCCTTCTTCAGGTCAGTCAGTACTAAAGTTCTTGGCCTGGGACTGGGACTGGAAGTGCACAAGGTTATTAAGTCGTTTTTATTATGCAGTTACCGGAGAGGGGAGGAGTCTCTAACTTTGACCCTATCATATAGAGAGAGATAGTCCATGTGTCACTGTGTTACATATTTGGTTGATTGTAATGAGAATATAGTAAACAGGAACCTTATTAATTCATTCATTTTCTGAACCACTTAATTAGGGACAAAGAGAGGCTGGCACCCATCTCAGCCGACTCTGGGCGAGGACAGAGTACACCCCGAACAGCTAACCGGGCCATCGTAGGGCAGAAACATGCTGACAGCTATGCTGCACCTCTTGTCGAAAGTCAGCAATGGTTACTTTTACATCAACCTCTCACCATAGGCAGTGAGAGACACGGCCGGCATTAGGGCACTGGGGTGGGGGTGGGAATGGGGGGCAAAAAAGACTCATAAATATTTAATTCATTTATATATTTTGAAGTGATTAAGCTTATACAGGATCACTCTGGGTGAAGGTCAGATGCGCCTTGAACAGCTTACATACAACCATTAATACTAGGGGCGAGCTGAGACAACCAATTTGCCTGATTTGCATGTCTTTCGACTGTCAGAGGAAACTGGAGTGCCTGGAGGAAACCTGCACAAGCACAGGAGAAAACATGCAGAAACATCCTCGACCCAGGGAGCTTCTTGGAGTGTAGCAGAAATGCTAACCGCTATGCCATACTTGTTGTTGTTGTCATCCTGGTAAAGAATCTGTGAATAATGCCTTCCTGTTTTCCCTTGATCTCAGATGTAAACGTGAAGCCGAGATTTGTTATTTAATGCTCCAGAAGCTTTACGAGATTGTAATTATTTTTTCTGTATTAATAACCGTTTAGCCCTGAGTCCACAATCCTTCTGCATTACCCACAGAATCCATTTCGCTTTGAGTGCTCGTGATTTTTTAAGTAGGAAGTTTGTGTCGCAAGCAGGTTTTGAAATGAACGAACTGCAATGAGGCAGAAAAAAACCCAAGTGAGAAAAGAACGGTTTTGAGCAGAAAATGTGACGTAGGGACTAAGATTTGGATTGGAAGCTGCTGCATTAAGCTTTCGCAACTCATTGATAAGAAGAATGATACAAATCAATCCTGGGTACTGAAGGAGCTGTGGATAGAAAGCAGATCCATAAATATAATTATTATTTCATTTTCTAGGCCACTTAATCACAATTAGGGTCACTGGGAGGCTGGTGTCCATCTCAGCCGACTCTGGGACAGGGTAGGGTACACCCTGGACAGCTTGCCAGACCATTGCAGGGTGAACACACATACGACCATTCACACTCACACCACACCCACATTCAGATTCACACTCACACCACACCTAAATTCAGATTCAGGTTCACACTCACACTACACCCACATTCAGGTTCAGGTTAACACTCACACCACACCCACATTCATATTCATATTCAGATTCACACTCACACCACACTCACATTCAGATTCAGATTCAGATTCAGACTCACACTCACATTCACACCTAGTGGTGATTTGGAATAGCCCCTCAGCCTACTGTGCATGTTTTTGAAATGTGGGAGGAAACTGAAGAAGTCTTCTTTTCCTTTCAGCTGTTTCCTTCAGGCGTTGCCACAACAAATCGTCTTGCATCTTCTTCCCTTACACCAACTGCCTTCATGTCCTCCTTCAGCACATCCATAAATCTCCTCTTTGGTCTTCCTCTAGGCCTTCTGTCTGGCAGTTCCAAACTCAGCATCCTACTACCAATATACTCACTATCCCTCCTCTGTACATGTCCAAACCATCTCAATCTAGACTCTCTGACTTTTCTCCAAAACGTCTTACATGTGCTGTCCCTCTTATGTACGCATTCCTGATCCTATCCATCCTTGTTACTCCAAAATAGAACCTCAATATTTTCATCTCTGCTACCTCCAGCTCTGCCTCCTGTCTTTTCTTCAGTGCCACTGTTTCTAAACCATAAAACACCACTGGCCTCATCACCATCTTGTACACTTTTCCTTTCATTTTTGCCGGTACCCTCCTATCACACATCGCACCGGACACTTTTCCCCAACCATTCCAACCTGCCTGCACACGCTTCTTCACCTCTGCTCCCTGTAACCTCACCGTTCCACTTGGGTCCTTGTCGTTCATACACGTATTCTGGCTTACAGAGGCGAACCTTCATTCCTCTCCTGTCCAGGGAATACCTCCACCACTCTAGGTTTTCCTGCACTTGTTCTTTGCTCTCACTGCAGATCACAATGACATCTGCAAACATTATAGTCTATGGAGATTCTTGTCTAACCTTGTCTGTCAGCCTGTCCGTTACCATAACAAACAAGAATGGGTTCAGAGCTGATCCTTGATGCAGTCCCACCTCCACCTTGAATTCTTCTGTCATGCCGACAACACACCTCACCACTGTCTTACATCTCTCATACGTGTCCTGCACCACTCTAGCATACTTCTCTGCCACTCCAGATTTCCTCATGCAATACCACAGTTCCTCTCTCAGCACCCTGTCATATGCTTTCTCCAGATCCACAAAGGCACAATGCAGTGCCCTCTGACCTTCTCTGTACTTCTCTATTAACATCCTCAAAGCAAACACTGCATCTGTGGTGCTCTTTCTTGGCATGAAACTAAACTGTTGTTCACAAATGCTGACCTCTGCCCTTAGTCTAGCTTCCACAATTCTTTCCCATAACGTCGTATGGGTCATCAACTTTATCTCTCTGTAGTTGCCACAACTCTGTACGTCTCCGTTGTTTTTTAAAATGGGCTCCAGCACACTTCTCCTCCATTCCTCTGACATCCTATCACTCTCTAAGACTTTTTTGAATGTTCTTGTCAGAAAATCTACTGCTACCTCTCCTAGACACTTCCATACTTCCACAGGTATGTCATCAGGACCAACTGCCTTCCACTCTTCATCCCCTTCAATGCCCTCCTCACTTCACCCTTACTAATCTCTGCTACTTGGTCCTCGACAGTCACCTCCTCTCTTTTTTCTCTCATTTTCCTCATTCATCAGCTCTTCAAAGAACACTTTCCATCTTCCCAACACACTTCTGTCATCAGTCAATACATTTCCCACCCTGTCCTTAATCACTCTAACTTGCTGCACGTCCTTCCTATCTCTATTTCTCTGCTGTGCCAACCTGGAAAATCATTTTCTCCCTCCTTACTGTCCAACCTAGAATACAAGTCATCATACTGTTTGGCCTTTGACACCGCTACCTTCGCCTTACACTGTGTCTCCCTGTACTCCTGCTTCCTCTCTTTGGTCCTCTCAATGTCCACTTCTTCTTAGCTAACCTTTTCCTTTGTACACACTCCTGCACTTCCTCATTCCACCACCAAGTATCCTTATCTACTTTCTTTCCAGAGGACACACCAAGTATTCTCCTACCTGTCTCCCTGATCACATTAGCTGTAGTTGTCCAGTCGCCTGGAAGTACTTCCTGACCACTCAAAGCCTGTTTCAAATCCTTCTTGAAGACAACATGACACTCTTCCTTTTTCAGCTTCCACCACTTTGTCTTCTGCTCTGCCTTTGCCTTTTTCACCTTCCTCACCATCAGCATCATCCTGCACACCATCACCCTAAGCTGTCTGACAACATTCTCATCCACTACTACTTTGCAGTCACTGACTTCCTTCGAATTATATCCTCTACATAAGATGCCGTCTACCTGTGTGCTCCTACCTTTGCTTTTATGAGTTACCCTATGCTCCTGTTTCTTCTGGAAGAAAGTATTCACCACAGCCATTTCCATCTTTTTTGTGAAATCTATCAACATCTGTCCTGGGTTTCTGTCCTGGATACCAAACCTGCCCATCACTTCCTTGTCCCTTCTGTTGCCTGCACCAACATGTCCATTGAAGTCTGCTCCAATGACCACTCTTTCACCTCTGGCGGTACTCTGCATCACTTCATCTCACTCACTCCAGAATCTCTCCTTCTTTTCTAGCTCACATCCTGCCTGTGGGGCATAAGCACTAACAACATTGAACATCACACCTTCAATTTCTAACTTGAGACTCATCACTCTGTCTGGCACTCTTTTCACTTCTAGAACATTCCTGACAAATACCTCCTTCAAGATGACTCCGACTCCATTTCTCTTCCCATCCACACCATGATAAAACAGCTTAAACCCTGCTCCTAAGCTTCTAGCCTTGCTGTCTTTCCACCTGGTCTTCTGAACACACAGTATGTCCACCTTCCTCGTCTGCATCATGTCAGCCAGCTCTTTAGCTTTCATAGTAGTGAATAGTCATAGTTCAACATTCGAAGTCTCTACTCTCAGTCCTAGACTCATGCCTTTCCTCTTCTCTCTCTGCCTATGGACATGCCTCCCGCCTCTCCTTCTTCGACCAACAGTAGTCCAGTTTCCACCAGCACCCTATTGGTTAACAGCACTGATGGTGGTTTTGTTAACCCGGGCCATGACCAATCTGGTATGGAGGTAATATTGATGCATGGCATATCAAATCTGGTGTAGGTTTTAAGTCGGATGCCCTTCCTGACACAACCCTCTGCATTTATCTGGGCTTGGGACCGGTGTGATAGAGAACACTGACTTGTGCCCCCCTCACGGCTACATTTAGAGGAAACCAGAGTACCCGGAGGAAACCTACGCAAACATGGGGAGAACATGCAACCTCCACAAAGAAACGCCCAGGCTGGAGAAGAAACCCAGAACCTTCTTGCTGTCAGGTGGGTGTGCTAATCACTATGCCACCGTGCCGCCCTTATTATTATTATTATTATTAATATTATTATTATTAAATTCCTGTGAAAGGTCATATGAGGCTGTGTGACGCTGTAATCTCTCCCTACACGACTTCCTATTATAGCTGCAACCTGATTCCCTAAAGCAAGGAGACACCCCAGAATGCACTGCTTCAGCATTTCCCCAAGGTGGCCATACAAAACCAAATACAGTGTGTGTGTGTGTGTGTGTGTGTGTGTGTGTGTGTGTGTGTGTATGTATATATATATATATATATATATATATATATATATATATATATATACATTAATAAAGTCAGGAAGGACAGTGGCAGGAATGTGGGTCTGTCATTGACCCTGTTCCCAGTTCTCAGCCCTGCAGTGAGGATTTCTCATTCTCATCTCCATTTTCCTGCCTGATTTTTTTCTGGATCAGCAGATTCCGTTCTGCAGAGTCAGGACTGGATGACTTTGTTCTCCAGATGCTCAGGGGGTTGAGTGCATGCAGCTTAAGGAATACTCATGGGGGGTGGTGGTTACAAAAACATATTTATACATATATGTTTTGCAGGGGCGGGAAAGGTAGGATAGTGTAGTACATGGCATATTCACCTCACAGCAAGTAGGTCCTGGACTCAGTGAGGGCGTTTCTGTGTGGAGTTTGCATGTTGTCCGCATGGGTTTTCTCGGAATACTGTGTTCCGGTTTTCTTCCGACAGTTCAAAGACATGCACATTAAGCCAGCTGGCTGCTCCATATTGCCCCTTGGTGTGAATGTGACTGGTTTTGTGTTTGTGTAGGCCCTATGATGGACTGGCGAGCTGATCAGGATGTACCTCGCTTTCAAAATGAGTCGGCTGAGATAGGCTCCAGCTCCTGCTAACCAATGTGCCAATGTGTGACAACAAACAAACACTTTGTTTCTTTATTTGTGTCAAGTCGGTCAGAAACAGTGTGATTGTTGAATTGCACGCCGTCTTGTCTGGACTATGTTCATTCATTCATTTTCTGAACCATTTAATCCTAATTAGGGACACGGGGAGGCAGGCTGTCTCTGGGTGAGGGCAGAGTACACTCTGGACAGCTCGTCAGGCCATCCTGGGGCAGAAGCACGCTGACGGCTATGCGGCTACTCTTGATGAAAGTCAGCAATGGTTCTTTTACATGAACCTCACACCACAGACAGAGAGAGACATGGCTGGCCTTTGATAACCCAGTTAACCGGACTGGGGGGTGGGGGGTCAGTGACAGCCCAGTGATAGGAGGGCTTGAACTCCCAACCTTGGGATCAGTGAGCCAGCAGCTTGAACACCAGGCCACCACTGCCGGGGGGATTATGATTGTATATTATGAATGAATAATAAGTCAATTATAGAATTTGTGTTTTGGATGATATGGATAATTATTCTGATCTCAGAGGGGGATATTATTCTCTCTGAGGGGATAACATGCCTTTAATTTGAATAATTTTGCTTCTCATACTTCACTTTGCTCAATAATCGCTTATTATCATGATTTTAATAGATTTGTCTATTTTTGCATGATTGTCTAATTGCTTCTCCACTATTATTTAAAAAAAAAAAAATATATATATATATATATATATATATATATATATATATATATATATATATATATATATATGTGTGTGTACTGCACATGAAACAATGTGAAGCTCCTGAGCGCTGCAGAATCGTGACATCGCTCTCTCTACAATGAGAACATGAGAGACGCAAACAGTCATCACGGAGTCACGGAACCCCACTGAGCTAAAGCGGCATGATGACGGAGCGATCCATCTCTCGAGAGAACGAGTGCACTTCAGCCTCATCCTCGAGCTTTTACCGAAGCACTTACTCACGTACGTGCATGCGAAAGCGGCTGCTGCCGTGAGTGGGCTCCGTCGGAGGATGTGTGCGGGGGATTTCTCCTTGTCACATCACATCAAGAGCGAGTAGAGCTGATCGCCAAGGACCAATTTATTTATTCATGCTATCTGAAGTCCAGAAGATGGAGCACTTTGTTTTTCTTTTTCTTTATTTTTTATTTTTTTGTTTTTGACAGAAATCACATGCCATGTCATTTTTTCAAAATACTTTAGTTTTGCATCTGTACATTTATTTATTTATTTATTTATTTATTGCACATTGAGGTGTCAGCTTGTCTTGGGGCTCACTGCCACCACCAGTAAAGAGATGATGGATTTGATTTTTGATTGGATTTGGCAGTGTGGAGAAAATAACAGTTTTATGGCTGGGAATGTATAATGCACTGCGTACACGGGGGTGGGGTGGGGGTGGAGTTTGGGGGTGGGGTTTGGGAGTGTAATAAGAGGCGCTCACCCTTTAGGCGACAGCAGAAGTGTGTACAATATGTCAGAGCTCTAAAACATGCTACAGCTACATAACAATGACACTATTTTTAATTACACAGTATAATCAGCAACGTTAATTAATCTTGTCAGATACACAAACAACGTCACTCGCAACAGTCCCGTGTTGAAACGACACCATGGGAACTGTAAAAAGGCAGGTAGTGGAGATTTAGTGGTTCAGGAAATCGATTACTGATCAGAAGGTCATCGGCTCAGTCCATCACTGTTGGGCCCTTGAGCAAGGCCCTCAACCCTCAAGTGCTCAGTTGAATAATAATTAAAAAATAATACTAACTGTAAGTCGCTGTGGATAAGCGCTTCTTCCATGCAGTAAACGTAACATCGACATAGTAATGAGGGTGTTGTCTTCGTGTCTGTGCTAGTGATGGAGTAATGATGGTGCTGATGATTTACTCACAGTGTTAACTTGGTGTCAGTGGTGTTGATGTATTCTTAATTTTTTTGGTGTTGAGGTAGTCAGGACGGTGTTGATATGTATTCACAAGAGAATTTACATAGTTTTCATGATGTTGACATAGTAATAAACACATAGTAATGGTGTTTATGAGATAATGATGGCGTTGATGTGGTAACCATGGTGTTGTGGGTTTAACGGTGTTGACATAGTTTTGATGGTGTTGAAATAGTAATGATAGTATTAGTGTAGTTTCAATGATATTGAGGCAGTATCGACAGTGTTGACGTGTTGACATATTAACGTCAGAATATACATAGTTTTTATGATGTTGACAATCACAATGGTGTCGGCATAGATTCAATGGTGTTGACATAGTAATTACATTGTTGTAGTTTCAATGGTGTTGAGGTCATAATGATGGTGTTGATGTATGAGTGACAAAATTTACAGTCACCCCTTTCCACTTCGCGATTCGAGCATCTCGGTCCTGGTACGTATTTTAATACAAAACAAAATAAAATATTCATAAAAAATTCAAAATTCGTGCTGAAACTCACACGTAAGCAAGTGGAAGGCAGGGACCTAAGGCAGGCTGCGTCCATTGTTTCCAAACGACAGACTGAAGTGCCCCTCCTCCCCAGTTCAGGCAGGGACCGCCCACTCAACTCAATCTCGCAAGCTGATTGGCTTAGACACGTGACGCTGTTGCCTCGCACATTTCCGCGGGATTTTTGTGATTTTGTGATCTTACAGTATGTGTTTGTGAACTTTCTGTACTGCGGAGAAGAGCTACAGTATTGTCAGAGGTGAGTACAGTACTTAAAGCATTTATATATAAATTCTATTTAAATATTAATACATTACAGTATTTACATATGCATATAACTTTGTAACGTTTAATATACACTTCTTGATATTGTATAGATGCGAAAACATAGAAATGAAATAGAAATTGAAAAGGTCTGGTCTACATTATCCGCGCGATATTCAAGGGATGACTGTATATAGTTTTCATGATGTTAACATAACAGTATCAGCATGGATTCAATGGTGTTGACCATATTAATAGTGGTGTTGACAGTTTTGAAGGTGTTGATGCAGAAACAACATAACAAAACCCAGTAAGGAGAAGCGTGGTGCAGACTTGCTGAAGGTAAATCTGGGCAAAAGCAAACTTGCAGAACGAATAAAGAAGCAGAGCATATGGTCAGGATTTATAAGAACCAGATGGACACGCTGAGAAGGGGGTAAAGTAAATGGTGTGATCTGATTGGACATACTACGGCCATAATAAGAACACATTGGACATAATATCTGTGTGTGATCATACACGTAGAACATGTTAGGCACAATAAAAACTGGGCGCGAACATGAAAACTGCATGATTTTCCGTTCTGGCCATGCCTTCTCACATGTGTTCACAAAAAGTCAGCCTGATTAGTGTATGGACGCCTGTTTATTTTCTGTGTTTTAAGTTCGGCTCTCGGTTGTGAACATTTTCACGATTGTATTTGCTGATTGCTGATCACCTGACCTCGTGCCTGTTCCCTGACACTGCTCTCCAACTGCTGTTTTGTATTTTTCTTGACGGTTCTGTGACGAACAAACTACTTTTGTATAGGCCTTGGGCATGTGCATCCTTTACCAACATGCATACCTTTCCACGTGTGCACAGGACAGATACGTTCATTCATTCATTGTCTTCCGCTTCTTCCAGGGTCGGGTCACGGGGGCAGAAACCTAAGCAAAGAGACCCAGACATCTCTCTTCCCAGCCACTTCCTCCAGCTCTTTCGAGGGGACACCGAGACGTTCCCAGACAAGCTGGAGACATTTCCTCCCGCGTGTTCTAGGTCGAGCCCGGGGTCTCTTCCCAGCTGGACATGCCCGAAACACCACACCAGGGAGCAACCTCAACTGGCCTCTCTCAATTCAGAGCAGCAGTGAATCTACTCCGAGCTCCTCCTGGATGGTCGCGCTTCTCACCTTATGTCTAGGGGAGAGCCCCTCCAACTTGGTGAAGTAAGCTCATTTCAGCAACTTATATCCACAACCTTGTTCTTGCGGTCACAACCCAAAGCTCGTGACCATAGGTGAGGGTTGGAATGTAAATCGACTGGTAAACTGAGAGCTTTGCCTTGCGGCTCACCAATTTCTTCACCACGATACAGGCTCTGTTTACTGGCTGATCCGTTTGTCTATTTCCCACTCCATCCTTCCCTCACTCGTGAACAAGACCACAAAATACTAAAACTCCTCCACTTTGGGCAGGACTTCATTCCCGACCTGGAAGGTGCATTCCTCCCTTGTCCGACTGAGAACCATGGCCTCGGATTGGAGGTGCTGATTTTCATCCCGCCCACGTTTGCACTTGACTGCGAATCATTCCAAAGAGAGCTGGAGGTCCTGGCCTGATGAAATCAAAAGGACAACATCATCCGCAAAAAAGCAGAGACAAGATCTGATAGCCACCGATCCAGAACCCCTCAACATCTCGGCTGTGCCTAGAAATTCTATCCATAAAAATTATGAACAGAATCAGTGACAGCCTTGGCGGACTCCAACCCTCACCGGAAACAAATTCGCCCTGTTGTTACCAATATGGACCAAACTCTGGCTCCGGTGATACAGCGATCGGATGGCCCGTAGCAATGGGTTCAGGAACGCCATACTTCCGGAGCACACCCCACAAGGTAGCCCAAGGGACATGGTCGAAAGCCTTCTCCAAATCCACAAAACACAGGTGGACAGATTGGGCAAACTTCCATCGCCTCCTCCAAGATCCTGTGGAGCATATAGAGTTGGTCAAGAGTGTTTGGGCCAAGACGACAACCACACTGTTCCTCCTGAATCTGAGGTTCGAATGTCGGTCGGATCCTCCTCTCCAGTACCCCTGCATTGACTTTCTCGGATAGGCTGAGGAGTTTGAGTCCCCAATAATTGGAACACACCATCCAGTCCCCGTGTTAAAAAGGGGGACTACCACCCCAGTTTGCCAATCCAGACGTACAGCCCTTGATGACCACGCGGTGTTGCAGAGACATTTCAACCAAGACAGTCCTACAGCATGCAGAGCCCAGAGATTTTCAGGGCGGATCTCATCCAACCCCGGAGCCCGACCACTGAGGAGCTTTTTGACTACCTCGGTGACTTCCACTGCAGTGATGGGCAGACCCCCCCCCCACACCCAAACCCCCAGGGTTTTCTCCTCCACGGAGGGTGTGTTGGTGGGATTGAGGAGGTCCTCAAAGTATTCCCTCCCTCTCTCAACGACATCCCCAGTCGAGGTGAGCAACTCCCAACCTCCACTGCAAACAGTGTTTGTGGAGAACTGATTCCACCTCTTGACGTGTCGGATGGTGGTCCAGAACCTTTTTGAGGCCAACCGATAATCACTCTCCAGGTCCTCATTGAACTCCTCCCAAACCTGAGATTTTGCATCTGCGACAACTTGGGCTGCAGCACGTTTGGCCTGATATTGGCAAATGTGATTTGATTATTTTTCAGAATTAAAACAAACAATAAAATCGAATTTAATCAGTTTAACCCTATACATTTTTTTTTTTTTTTTGGTCAAACCTTTTTAAGCACAACAACGCCCTCCTGCGTGTGTGTGTCAGTGTCGACGTCAAACATGGAGCCGCTGTCTCCTGGTATGATTCTGTACTCCACCTGTGCGTTCATCCCCAAGTCCAGATCATGCGCCTTAATCTTCCCCACCGAGGAACCTACCGGCGTCGACTCAGGAACACGCAGGTGAAACACACCTGTCAGAATGAACCAAAAGCAGGGTGTGATTCACAGGAAGAAAAACAAAAAAAATGCGTAACAAACCTGTCAGTCAGTATATGACATAAATAGGATGGCAGTGAGAGTCGGAGTCTGGAGGTAGTTAGTGCTCATTATCGACTAATCACTTCAGCAGCTCTGGTGGAGTGTACGGAGCGTCGCAATCACATTTGCAAATCCGAGAAAGCTGTTTGTATTTGTGTCAGTGAGACCTCCAGCTGGATTAATCACAGACAATCATGGATCTAATGCCCTGAAACGTGCCGGGTCGCTCTTCATGTTGGATCCTTTCTGTAAACAAAGCCGTTTCTTGTTAATTACAGCATTCAAGCGCTCAGATAATTGTTCACGTCTGCTTTCACTCATTCAGCTCATGTTCCTGCTGAACGTAGATATTCCTTCTTAAATCACCTTAAGGTCTAAAATGCTAAAAGATTCCTATTGGGATCACCCACATGGTGTCGGCATTCACCCTGAATGTCATACGATCCCATGGGGTTTCAACGACACCCCCAGCACATGCTGAGGTTGCTTTTTTTGGCTGACTATCAGTACCTGGGACGGCACGACAACACAGAAGTTAGTAAATATACCTGACAAGCAGGAAGTTCCTGGGTTCGAGGCCCGGGCTTGGTGAGGGCGGGCCTGTGTGGATTTTCTCCCTATGCTTGTGTGGGGTTTCCTCCCACAGTCTAAATACTTGCACATTAGGTTTCAGATTACTTCGAGTTGTAATTGTAAATGATTCTATGTGTGTTGGATCCACAATGTTCTGGTAAGGTATTCAGGGTGTGACCCCCACCTTCACTTGCAACCCCTTTTCAGAGATAAAGCAGCTCAGAAAATATTTAAATTGGTGAAGATTGAAACAGATCATTCATTATTATCCCTCAGAGGATACCTCAAACTGACACACCCAATGACACGACCACTCCCACTGCATGCAGCCAAACACTAACTGACAGAATTTTCAACGGAAAATTAACACGGCATGGAAAAGTAACATTTCAGATAATTTTTCATTCTTTTTTATTTTTTAATCCAGAATAAAATGAAAGCTTTGAAATGTCATGAAGGCGAATCCTTACAGGTGAATACAACAATCACCACTTCGGCTGTTTCTTTTCCCTTCAAAACATTTACTTAAGATTAAAAAATAAGTACTGTATTTAGAAATTTAAAAAATATGTATTGGCTTAGGTGGAAATAAAAGCATTTTGCTTCTTAAATAATGCGGATAAATATACAGGTATACCTTGGCTTACATTGTTAATTGGTTCCAGGAGAGACAACGTAAGTCGAAAATGACTTAACTTGAATTAGCTTGTCTAGGGGGGCGTGGTGTGATGTCAGGGAGAGCTCGTATGACCCTGGGGAACATGCTCTTTTGCCATACTGTACTAGAATTAAGTGTTTTATTATTTAATGCTTTTTTATTTTTAATGTTAATAAAGATACAATGTTATGCAGAGGTGTATTCATAATTTTCTAGATAAAAAATACTATTCATAGTCGTGCGTGGGGCACTGGGAGTGTGAAATGCTTTTTTTTTTTCTTCCTAGAGCTTCCTAGAGGGGGCATCACAGAAAATAATTGAGAAGCACCACTCTAATTTAAAAACATTATGAAATAAAGCCTTTGAGAGCTTTTTTATTTTTCCATATATTTTTTGAAAACCAACATATAATCAAGAACGACTTATGTCGAGTTATACCTGTATATAGATTATAAGGTAGGTAAAGTCCGTGGGCTTTTTACACCCAAACCATAGCGGCTCATCAGGCCGATGCTTATCCCCGGTTTCTGTAGCATGAAGCAACTAGGAGTTCAACGCCTCCTGGATGGGACGCTAGTCCATCGCAGGTTACCTTCCCAGTATATTTTTACTGGTACCCATTTGCTTACTGTACCCATACTGCTGGGTGAACAGAGGCACACTTGGGGTTAAGACCTTGCCCAGTGCTCTTAGCACAGTGAGGGTCTCAGTGGGATTTGAACTCATGACCTCCCGATCATGAGACCAGCACCCTAACCACTGCACCACCGGCCCCACGTATTTTGATTATATCGATATATAAATTTAATTAAGAATACATTATAATGTGTTATGATCTTTTAAGCTATATTGTTGTATAAAATAACTACCATATAAATACAAAGATTGTCAACATTTTTTGTCAACAAAGTACTCAAATTTTTAGAAACATTCTTTTAATTAGAAATAAAAAATATGAGATAAAAGTTTTAATCAAAATCCAATATATTTCAGACATATAATATTGCTAATTAGTGGTATAGGGCGCTAGATCGCTGATCCAAAGGTTGGGGGTTCGAGTCCCATTCTCCACAAGGTTGCAACCCAGTGCGGCTAACTGTGTTATCAAAGGCGGGCCATGTCTGTCACTGTCTATGGTGAGAAGTTGATGTAAAAGGACCATTGCTGACTTTCGTAAAGAGGAGCTGCAAAGCCGTCAGCGTGTTTCTGTCCCTCGCTAAAAAGGGTTGTGACAGGAAGGGCATCCGACCTAAAAACCTCTGCCAAATCAAACGTGCGAATCAGATGATTCACTGTGGCGACTCCCGAGTAAAAGGGAAAAAGCCGAAAGGAAGACGGACTTCATTTTCTGAAGTGATTAATTTTTATTAGGGTCATGGGAAGGCTGGTGCCCATTTCAGCCGCCTCTGGGAGAGGGCCAGGTGCACCCTGGACAGCTCGCCAGGCCTGCCAGGGTAATCTATTCAAAAGTCTGCAATGGTTCTTTTACATGAACCTCCCAACACACAGACAGTAAGAGAGAGATATGGCTAGCCTTGGATAACCAAGTTATTGGCACTGGGAGGACAGCAGTGACGAACCGGTGATAGTGGGACTTGAACCACTAGCCTCAGGATCAGTTATCCAGCACTTGTTTACACTTTATAAATTCTGCTTCCTGAGCCTGGAAGCCTCATGGTCATGTCTATGGACTGTTGAAGGAAACAGTAAAGGCCGTAGGAAACCCGCTGTGAACAGCCCGCCAGACCATTGCAGGGACAACACACACATACAACTATTCATACTTACACCTCGGAGCGATTTCTAACTGACGGTCAGCCTACTGTGTACACTCTGTGTGAACTGTAGGAGGAAACTGGACTACTTGGAGAAATCCCATGTAAACCCGGGGGAAATATGCAAACCCCCACACAGAGCGCGGGAATCAAGCCTCCTAAGCCCAGGAATTGAACCCAGAACCGTCTTGCTGTGAGGTGAATGCGTTAATCGCCGTTTTAATAATGCATTTAGTAAAAATCTTTTAAAGGACAGATGGCGGACTGAGACTAAAAAGTGTGCGGGGCTAAACTTTTGAAACGAATGCATCAGGAAGTACACTTTAATATGTGACCCATCAGGGCCTATGACGTTCGCTCAGGCTGTACCCTGCCCTTGCCCTTGCCCAGAGCCGGTTGAGATGGGCTTTAGCCTCTCCGTGACCATGATTAACTTTTAGCAGCATAGAGAATGAATGAAAGACTGAATGTGACCCATCAGAACCGAGAGGTTCTCATTTTGAGTCATTGGTAACATTTCGTCGTGGATATCCTGAGCTTTACAATGAAACCTCATTTCCTAACAAGCAAGTTTTGGAGACATGAAACAAAACCTGCCTGGAACTTTCAACCTTTTAATACATGCGATTTAATACGCAGTTTTCTAATGATGGGTCACATGTACCTTCAGGGTTTGGAGTCAGAGTGAAAGAAAACATAGAGATGACATGAAATCAGAATTTCCAGCTGGAGCATGATACGTCGAGAGCTTGTGGACGTATGATGACGTACTTTTAGCAAACCTCGGTGGATTATCGTTGACATCCGTCAGGGTGATATTGACTGTAGTGGTTCCAGCCAGTCCCCCCAGCTGTCCGCCCATATCTTTGGCCTGGATCATGACCTGGTACGATTCTTTGATCTCTCTGTCCATGTTGGGTAAGGCGATCCTGATCACACCTGAATAGAACATAGGACGGAGAAGGGAGGGATGATAGAGAGCAGATGAAGACGGTTGGTTGCGCTTTGCTTTACTCTAATTCAATTTTGCTTGAATGGCTGAGTGGAGATGGAGAGATACAGGGTTTTAATAGCTGTTCATTAATCAATGTCCCAAAGAGCTGAGACGCAAAAAGGTGAGCGGTTGACATTCCGCTAAAGGCTAATCAACTGTAATAGTTTCTGTCTCACAGGAAGCACCGCTTGATCAGAAAAAAAAAAAAAAAAAAAAAAAAAGGCAGGTCGACAAAATGCCGTGAGACGCTGGAGGAGTAAAAATAGAAATTTATTTCCAGTCTCGGAGACTGAAAGCAAATCAGGAACCCCGTACGAGCGTCCGATTTCACATCCAAGCCCTACAAGTCTGTTTCCTAATTATAGGCGGAGATTAAGCTGCGCTGAATGAGCGATGTACCGATGAACTATATGGATACGCACCAGTTTTGGGTTCGACTGAGAAGTAGGGCTGGCCATGTAGGACACTGTACACGATCAGGGCACTGTTTCCATACGTGGGGTCGTCTGCGTCAGTGGCTGTGATTCGTGTCACATACGTACCTGTACAAACAAACGTACGGAAAAAAATATAAATCTTTTACGAATACATCTGTGTTATCAGTCCTGATCGACAACGAAGAGCTGAACACGTATAAAATTCGACTCCGCGCGACAAACCAACCTGCAGAACATTTAGCAAAAAGACATAAAGAACTAAACTCGAAAAATAAGTGTATCGCCTCTTAGTTAGTAACCTGAATTCAGGCTGTATCTGAAAAATAAAATATAGTGGTACCTTAACTTATGAAATTAATCCATTCCGAGGGCAAGCTTCTAAGTCAAAATGTTTGTTAGATAAAACAAAATTTCCCATCGGAATTAATAAAAAAACAATTAATCCATTCCAACCCCCTCCCCAACTCATATAACCTGCACAAACACTCATATTTCACCTAATATATTAAAGATAAACATGTAAAAACAGTAAATATTTCATAATAATAATACATGTACATTAACATTAATAATAATTAATAATAATAAAACAAGAATAAAAAATAACGCAACTAACCCTTCCGATCATCGACTGCAGCAAAGATGTCATGTGGGCAGGCAGGAGGTGGAGCATAAAAGAAAAGGAGGAGGAGGAGGAGGAGAAAGAGGAGGAGGTGAATTTTACTACGCTACGTCTGCTAGCGAGAAAAGGCTTGTGGTGAGCTCCCACAAGGCCAGTGCTTCTCAAATAGTAGGGCATACCCTCCTTGGGCGGGTGCAGTGTGATGCCAGGGTTGGGGAGGGGGCTGCGTATGACCCTGGGAAACATGCTTTTTTGCCACAGTGTACTAAAATTAAGTGTAATGGCACTTCCTCTACAGTAGGTGGCAGTGGCGCTCTCACTGTGTTCCCTATGGTGTAGGGAAAAAGCACCGAGCAAATGATTTAAGTGCAGGAAACACGATTTATAGTTGTGTGTGGGGCGTTGGGGGTTTGTGTGAAATGTGTTTTGTTCCTATAGGGGGCATCACAGAAAATGATTGAGAAGCACTGCACAAGGCGTACACGCGGAAGAATATGAGGCTAATCGGCCCAGAAAAGCCATTTCCCCAGCAGAGCTCGTAAATCAAAATGTTGCTGGTTGGATGGGGCAGATTTTTGGTGGATCGAAGCTCGTATCATGGAAAATTCGCTATAGAAAACATTCGTAACTCAAGGTAGCACTGTATTATCAACTATTTGAAATATGTTGGTATATTTGCCTCCCAGCAAGGAAGTCTTGGGTTCGATTCCCGGACTCTGTGTTTTTTATGTGGAGTTTGTACTCAAACCGACATCAAAACTTTAATAAAATAGTAAATTAAAGTTTAAATTTCTTTTTAATTCCTAAAAAGTTGAATAATGAAACATAAACAGTAATGTTTTTAAATTAATTATTAAATACTACAATTATTTATTGAAGTAATTTTAATTAAAAAAAGGTTAAATATTACATCTTAATTATTAAAAAAAATAATCTGACATTTAAACATAAGTAAATTACACACAATTCTACACTTTAAAAAAAAATAAGATGATTTTGGACTGTCTTCATAAACTATTTATTTATTAAATTAAAATTTATTTCTTCATAAATTTTGCACTAAACAAAGTAAAGAGCAGCTATGAATTAATTATTATTTCCTTTGCTTCTTTTTATTGAGGGTTTTTGTAATTATTGCTCAGGGATTTTTTCCCCATCAATATTATATTGTTTTTTGTTTTTTTTTTTTGAATAATTTATGGTTAAATAATCTGAATCAATTCTTTTTTATCGACCTTTCAATTGATTTTCAACTATGAGAAAACCAAATAAAAGTAATAATAACAATAATATACTGGACATAAATCAGAAGAAATTTAATCAGATCTAATCATGATTGAAATTATCGAAAACACTCTCATATGGAGGATTTGCAAGATAGCTGTGCTTTGAGCCCTCAAGGTGACTCAAGGTCGTAGGCTACTCTTCATTCATTCATTTTCTAAACCACTGAAGCCCAATGAGAGTCACAGGGAGGCTGGCGCCCATCTCGGATGACTCTGGGCGAGGGCGGGGTACATTCTGGACAGCTCACCAGGCCACCGCAGGGCCACCACTCACAGAACCATTCACACCCACCCACAGGCGAACAGAAAGTAAACCTACTGTGCATGCTTTTGGACTGCGGGACCTTGTTGGACCTTGCTCTGACCTTCGCCTTTCACTTTGACAGTTTAAATTCAAAACAACTCCAGGACTAAGGTTGGGTCATGTCCCCACCCAGTTTGGGGTAAATCTGGGTGTGGGAGTGTGCCTGGGATTTTGTTTAAAGAAACGCTGGTGATTAAACTGTGATATGATATAAATTGGTAGAAAAACTGGATTAGGTTCCCATAGAGAGGCAGGTGGTGGAATTGGAAAGGAGGATCTCTGGGATTTCGGTCAAAATCTGTCATTTCACTATGTTTTATTGGATGGTTTATAGAAGCAGTGGAAATAAAATGAGCTGCAGAGAATATAAAACTGTGTGTGTGTGTGTGTGTGTGTGTGTGTGTGTGTGTGTGTGTGTGTGTGTGTGTGTGTGTGTGTGTGTGTGTGTGTATGTATATATATATATTGTTTTTGTGTGTGTACAGAGAGAGAGAGAGAGAGAGAGAGAGAGAGAGAGAGAGAGAGAGACCTTCTGAAGCTTCATGTAGGTTAATATTCCACTATATTCTGTAGGACATGAAGCTTATAGCATTTAAAGTTCAAAAAGATGTAATATACAGTATATTTATATGGGTTTGATCAAAAAATTGGTGCATTTTCCGATGACCCAAATTCAGACTTCAATAAATTTTTCTATATATGAGTTTAATTATGAATCAAGGCTTCACAATCTTTAGTACATGCCTGGGAGACAAAATCAAAACAAAATATGTACATTTGGTGAGTACAATTTTTAAATCATTAAAATACACCCTAGTTTACACCTTTTTCATGCTAAATTTTGAGACAAGAGAAAGACCGCATTATTTTCACATCCCAGTGAACCTCTGCTTAGCTTTCCACAGGTCAATGCTGTAAATGAATCGGAGAACAAGTGCACACTGAACTACAGAATCTGTATGTGTCTGTTGGTAAATAAGCACAGTAATCCATGTTACATGGTGTACCTTGTGCTCCACCAATCACTGATGGATCTGAATTTATTGACTTTAGATAATAAAGAAAAGCTGAACATGGGAAGCTCCATCAATCAGTTCAGTGTCGCTAATTACACAATTATTATCTAAAGTTATTCTTGGTGAACAAAAGGCTGTTCATTCTGTCCATGTGAGTCTCCTACTGATAATTTGATGATGCTGCTCCTCCGAGGAATATAATTCTGCGTCTACCAGGCTTTACTGCATATCGGCCTGAGACATTAAAAAATATAAAATGGGAAAAAATATTTTTATTCTAAATCTGCAGAAAATATTAAAGGTCAGTACCACACATTTCAGTGTCAGTTTCATGATTGGCCCCAGATGTATATGTATGTGTTTATATATATATATATATATATATATATATATATATATATATATATATATATATATATATATATATATAGACACACACACTGTATTTGATGTGATAAGCGCCCAGGGTGCTTTAAGAATTGGATTCGGTGGGCATTAAAATATTACCAGTGGAGTGGAACTGTAAGTGCTTATTGAGTGCCATTGAGGCGAAAACATGAATAATAACAGACAGAACAATAAAAGTGTTTAACTGGTACTTGTGTTATTCATTTTGTGGTATCAACCAAATTACTTAAATAAAAGCTGAAAATAAACAGAAAACAGCATAAATAAATTAAAAAAACCTTTTCCCTCCTGTTGCTGTTCCTTTAAACATTCAAGTAAAATCGAGCCAATCAACACAAATATCAACTTTAACACATGGCACGGTGAACCAATGAACATAAACATAAACAAAACCACAATGCCAGGAACATCTTTAAATGTACAAAGTTAAGTGAGCAGGAGAATCAGATGAAAAATCCTCGTCATCACTTTCTGTATCTGGCTCATCGCTCCATTCATTCAGAGCCTCCCATAGTTTTGCTGTAGCAGTTTTTAATGGTTCATTGGTTGTTGGACATTTACCAAGAGAACTGTTTTTTAAAGTACGGCGGAACAATCAAATGTGTTGTTACTGATGAACATTATAGACATTCCCCAGTGGCAGGGGGTCTTGAAATACTGTATAAACTCACTTTTACAGGCAGCGAACGCCTCCTTTTACCATTACAGAGACTGATCGAATAAAATTGGTAAGTTTGATCTACCATTTTGCTCCCAGTACACATGGGCGGTTATTAGACATGAGATAAAAAACACAGGGGGGGGGGTAATTACGTTGAATAAGGTGTATATATATATATATATATATATATATATATATATATATATATATATATATATATATATATATATATCCCAGTGTAGCTAACTGGGTTATTAAAGGCGGGCCATGTCTTTCACTGTCTATGGTGAGAGGCATGTAAAAGAACCATTGCTGACTTTCGTAAAGAGTAGACTGCAAAGTCGTCAGCGTGTTTCTGTCTCTTGCTAAAGGGTTGTGACAGGAAGGGCATCCGACTTAAAAACCTCTGTGTAAAAATCAAATGTGCGAATCAGATGATTCGCTGTAGCAACTCCCAAGAAAGGGAAAAAGCTGAAAGGAAAAGTATATATATATATATATATATATATATATATATATATAATGTGTGTGTGTGTGTGTGTGTGTGTGTGTGTGTGCCAAAAAGAAAAATAATGAAATTAAATTTCAGACCTAACGTTTTGGTCATGTGACTCACTAATGCTCAGCCACCTGGCCCGAGAGCAGCCGGAAAGATGGAGGATGTTTATCTTGTGCGAATCGATGATAATTACTCCAGACATCCTGCGAGAGGAAAACAGGAATCCATTTTTTCAGTTGAATACTTATTTAGCACTATTCCAACAGATTGTTTTTGGCGGTTGTGAATGTTTTCTATGAAACAGGAAGCAGCGGAGCTTGGCGGATTGACACACAGGATTTTTTTTTTACTGCAGGTTCCTTTAATATAAACATCAGATTGTGTTTATAGTTATTTCACATTGTAAATAAATAATAAAAGATACAAGAAATAAATTTAGTAATAAAATGACCAAATTAATAATTTATAGAATATCTACATAGGTATAGTCTGTATTTCTAAAGTAGTTTATGGTGACTGAAGTATTAAATAAACAAATACAGTTAATACAATTTATGTTAAAATATCCTGAATTTTAAAAGATTAAAATATTCATTCATCATCCTCTTCCTCTTAATCCTCAGTCGGGTCACAGGCCAGCAGCTTAAGCGATGAGGTTCCAGATGTCCCTGTCCTCTGCCTTTTCCTCCGGCTCACCTGGGGGATACCAAGGCGTTCCCAGACCAGCCAAGAGACATAATACCTCCAGCATATTCTAGGTCAAACCCGGGGTCTTTTCCCTTTGGACACGCCCGATGGACAGGTGGTGGATCCATGGGTGGGCGGACCATGGCTCTTTTTTGTGCTGGGCCCGGATGGGCTCCATAGGCAGAAGCCCGACCACTAAGCGCTTGCCTTTGAGCCCCTCCCCCATGCCTGGCTCTAGGGGGGACCCTAGTGACCCGTGTCCAGGCAAAAGAAACTGTTTCCTTGTGATTTTCTTCAAAGGGGTCATTTGAACCGTGTTTCGTGTGAACCTTAACATAGGACCTTTTTGCCTTGGGTGACCCAACTCGGGCCATAATGCCCCAGCAACATTTCAGGTAAAATTTCCTGCACTTTTTTTCTTTTATTGAGGATAATTAGTAAAATTAAAACATAAAAAATGAAATGATTTTTATAATTTAATAAAAAAATAATAATTACTGAGTTTAGTTATAATCATGTATTAAAGATGCTATACTGGGCTCATGCTTGACAGGTTGTGGGTTCGAATCCCTGTTAGACCCCCTGCATATTAAAAACTCTGGGCAAAGTCTTAACCATGAAGATCCTGCTTTTGTTTGTTTTTATTATATTTCTGTGTATTATATACTAAAACAATTATTCCCCTAATTCTGGGTTTATATCACTGAATAGATATCATTTCTATTCCTCAGTGTGCACCTGGTGATCGGTGAAAATATTAAATTATATAGGATTTCTTTGAGTACAAACAGGTTTAATTGAAGTTTAAAAACGTAATAATTGCTAAAAGCCTCATTTTTGTGGATGTGAATTTGACCTGAATTTTACTGAGAGAAATTCGTTGGTTCGGATGTGAAAATGTTCAACCCACCTCATCCTCGATCTCTCTCCTTCACCCCGATAGAAATTTATAAAACTAACCTCACAGATTGTTACCAAAAATACACGTAACTGAGTGCACAGCCGATAAGACAGACATGGAGCTTGTTTGCCAGAGGATCGCTCACAGGGGAAATGAGAAAGTGGGTCAATAACCAAGCTCCAGGTCAATTCCCTGCAAATGAGAGTGACACAAGCAGCTCGAGCTGCAGCGCGGTCGATGAAGACGTCGACTTTTTTATGAACCGGCTCATTCATTAAGGTTTTTTTTTTTTTTTTTTTTTTTTTTTTTTAATTACAGCTCTATGGATTAGTGCAGTGGTTGAAGATTATAGTATCCTGCCCCATTTTTACCCATTTACCCTTTATCTTTAGCACTTATCCTTCAGGATCATGGAGAAACCGGAACCAGTCGCACCTGAGTTCAAGTACGAGGTGGAGTTACACCCAGAATAGGTCGGTGGTCTATTACAGAACCAATCAAAACAAAAACAACCATTCACACTAACATTAAAGCAATTTAAAGTAGTCAGATTACCTTATGTATTTGTTGTTCTGGACCTTTGGAGGAAACCAGAATTCCAGGAGAAACGAGAGAACAAATAGAGAATTGATAGCTCGCATAATGTTAACGCCAAAAACTATGCCACATTCTTTGCAAAGCAAATCAAATGAAATATGGAAACAAACACATATCTGTTAAAAATAAGTGTTCGTTTCCGTATTTCATTTGATTTGCTTTGCAAAGAATGTGGCAAAGTTTGTCGTGTTAACATTATGCTAACTACCAGTTACTGTCAATAGCAATGACCATGTTTGCTAGCAAACTAGCTCGTAAGGATGGGGGTGGAGTTGGGGTGGGGTGGAATGAGGGTTGGGCTGTGGATGGGATGGGGTGGGGTGAGGCTGGGGTGAGGGTGGAGTGAGGGTGGGGGTGGGGGCTTGGCAAAATCCAATCACATTATAAAGTTATCTTGGGGTAAAATTCTGAAGAAATGCCTCTTTCTGTGCTTCATTATCAAGCAGCACCACGTGGAAGTGGAAACACTCCAGGAAATGGTCTTTGAAGAAAGATATAAATAATATGATGGTGCAAATAATTGAATTTCGTCCTAAACGGAGTCTCAAAGGAAACACAGTTAATCTATACCAGGACTTTACACGCCGCGTGGAGGAGGAATAAGACCTCAGCTTTCAAAATACCTCCACCGAAAAAAAAAAAAAAAAAAAAAAAAAAAACACAAGTCCTGCTGGAGTGGAGAAATTAAAATATTAGTTGAAAAAGCGGAACATTCAGTGCACGGCTGAAAGCAGCCCAGAGGACTAAACCATTAAAAGTATTTTAGAGGAGATTTTCTGACATTGGTTTTTTGTGTAGGAGGAAAAGAACCGAAAGCAATTTCCACACGATGACTCAGTGCTCTGAATGGGACCACAGGGCAACACAGGAAATACTCCGTCTCTGTTTCCTCCTGCTCGGTTCCTACTTTTGTGGCTTGAACAGTCCACAGAATCAAGCTTTAATACTGTCAGTTTAAAAATAACTGCATTTACGAAATATATGGTTTTCTTTAATTGTGCGGATAAATAACGTTCGCGTAACAGCAACAAGGCTCTGTGTGGGGTTTCTTCTCCTGCTTGTACGGGTTTCCTCCAGGTACTCCGGTTTCCTTCAATAGTCCAAAGACATGCACAGTAGGCTAACTGACTGTTCCACTTCGACCATCAGCATGGGTGTAACTGACTGTGTTACCTGTGATGGTCTGGCGAGCTGTTCGGAACGTACCTTACTTTTGCCCAGAGTTGGCTGAGATAAGTTACAGCCTCCCAGGGACCCTAGTAAAATTAAGAGGTTTGATAAACGAATGAACCGATAAACTACAACTGAAGGCCATTCATTAATTTTTATGAAGCGCTTAATCCTACTAGGGTCGCTAGGAGAGTGGAGCTTATCTCAGCCTTCTCTGGGCCTATGCTATGCATGCAGTATGGCTTCTCCTGATGGTCCAGACTCTGTAGGACATGGATATCTCTCATGCTGGGCTCAACAGTGAGTATGACCCCACTCCTTCTCCAGATAGCGTGCACTTCACCGAGTACACCCTGATCAGCGTGCCAGTCAAGCCTAGTCAATGCTATGCTAGACACAACTAGGGGCAATTGAATGGCCAATTAGCCTAACATGCAAGTCTTTGGGCTGTCAGAGGAAACTGGAGTACTTGGAGGAGATATACATGAGAACATGCAAACCCCTCACAGAAAGCCCGGGACTCGAACCCAGGACCTTCTTGCTGTGAGTCGGATGTGCTGGCCACGACACCACTGTGCCGTCACATCTGAAACGCAACTTCGTTAAACACTATAGACACGCATCAAGAAATATTCCTTGTTGTGAGTGAAAGTGATTTAGAAAGGTCATCTTACCTACAGGCGACATCTCGGGGACACTGGCTTCATATGGACCTTCCAGGAACTTGGGCTCATTGTCGTTGATGTCTTGGACCTTGATGATGAACGTGGACTCGGGTTCGAGGGCTTTTCCTGTAAAGACGTCGACAGCCTGCGCTCTTAGCATGTAGTATGGCTTCTCCTCGCGGTCCAGACTCCGCAGGGCATGGATATCTCCTGTGCTGGGCTCGACAGTGAATATGGACCCCACTCCTTCTCCAGATAGCGTGTACTTCACCAAGTTATCTCCTCGATCCAGGTCACTGTGTAGCTGCAAGGTTCATCATAATGAGACACTTCAGCGGAAATCACATTACGCCGACGGGGAGAAGTAGGACAAAAAAGTGCTCACGGCTCGGAGGTAGCAGATTCACGAGCCGGCCAAGGCTCATCAAGCACAACGAGGTTCTGTCCTCAGCCGTCATTTCAAGAGCTGAGATGATGCTAAAGGCTCGAGTCAGTAACTTTTAATTCAGGATCCTGGGGTAATATCTGGTAATGTTTCCGTAATGACTTATATCCACCATCTGTGAAACATCTGGCCTTATAACAGACACTGACACCAACAAATCACAAGAAAGCGTCTCCACCAACTTTGTCTGCCGTGTTGCTTTTCATGCTTTTCTTTTGGAATAGGCAGAACCTGAGGTAGATTTGGGTCAGGGGCATTTTGGACTTTTTTGGGTGTTTCCAGCAGTTTCCCAAGTGGTTGCTGTATTATTTCTTTGGGTCACTGTTGTTTTTTATACATTTGTATGTGAGCTATGAAAATGGATCCCACATAGAATTGTTATCCGGCCTTTCCAAAGTGTGCCCCGTTAAGATGCCCGTTTTAGACCCATGTATACTTGGTGCCCATGTAGCACAGGCATAACATTGGGAGGGGTTAACATGGGCTCATATGACACCTATTTCTTAGTGCACTTGGGTCCTATTTACAAGCACTGCATAGGATGGTGCTGGGCGACATGGTGGTATAAGATGGCGACCTTCATGAAAGGAGACCCAATTTCTATGTAGCTATAAACAGCTCATTCTGTTTCCAAAAAAAAAAAAAAGTGAATATTTTTTATTATTATAGATTAATGAGAGTTTTTTATTAAATATTATATATCCTATAACAAATTTTATCTGGAAATATTTTCTTTAACACCAGACGTCTACATTTTGGACTGAGGACACCAAAATAACATTATTATAATGCAGCACTTCCTGGTTTGATTGGATACAAGGCCCATTTCACCCCCCCCCCCCTCACCCCCCCCCCTTCCTCCTTCATAAAAAAAATAAAATAATGAATAAATAAATAAAACTCAAAATAGTTGTAGTTCAATATAGTGTGTGGTTTACCCGGGCTTAGACACGAATAGGGAAAACTGCCGGAAACAGCCGAAACAATCCTGAAGGCTTGTGCGGATGTGGATGTCCAATCATTCAGGAAAAATCTCATGTACTGAAGTTTCAGTCATGTTTCCTTTCATCTGAGGAAATCTGTGTATTTTACGGTATTACAGCAGTACCTTGACTTATGAAATTAATCCATCCCGAGTGCGAGCTCATAAGTCAAAATGTTATGTTAGATAAAACAAAAATTCTCATTGGAAATAATAGAAAACCAATTAATCCGTTCAAACCCCCTCCAAAACTCATATGACCTGATACAAACAGGTATATTTCACATAATATATTAAATATAAAAATGTAGAAACAATAAATATTTCATACTACTACTACTACTACTACTACTACTACTACTACTACTAATAATAATAATAATAATAATACATGTACATATTAATTAATAAAAACTAATAATAAAACAAGAATAAACAATGTCAACTAACTTCCAATTATCGACTGTGGCGAAGATATCAAGTGGGTGCGAAGATGTCACATGGGCAGGCATGAGGTGGTGTGTGTCAAATAAGGAGAATGTTGTGTGTGTGCACGCTACACATAGCAGCAAGGAAAGGCTCGTGGTGAGCTTCCACAAGGCCAGTGCTTCTCAAATAATGGGGCGTGCCCCCCTTGTGCGTATGGTGTGATGCCAGGGGAGCACGTATGACCCTTGAGAACATGCTTTTTTGCCATACTGTACTAGAATTAAGTGTAATTGTGCATCATCTACAGTATGTGGCAGTGGCTCTCTCACTGTGTTCCCTATGGTGTAGGAAAAAAGCACCAAGCAAATGATTTGAAGTGCAGTAAACACTATTTATAGTTGTGTGTGGGGCGCTGGGGGGGTGGTGAAATGTCTTTTTTCTTCCTATAGTGGGCGTCACAGAAAATAATTGAGAAGCACTGCACAAGGCATTCTCGGAGCGCAGAGGAATACACTCGGAATAATACGAGGCTAATTGGACCTGAAAAGCCATTTCCCTGCAGAGCTCGTAAATCAAAATTTCACTGGTTGGATGGGGCGGATTTTTGGTGGATCAAAGCTCGTATCATGGAAGCTCGTATATTATATATAAATAATATAAAGTATAAATATATATATATAAAGCTCGTATATTATAAAAGACACTCGTAAGTCAAGGTACAACTGTATTACTTCACGCCTTGTATCTGTAATGGTTACCGAGGTGTGTATTCGTCCGTTGTACTGGTGGTAAATCCAGGGTGGACCCAGACTCCATCCTGTTACCTCTGGGAACTCCATTATAGAGCACCACACACCACACACAAACACACACACACACACACACACACACACACACACACACACACACACACGTTCACACCAAGGGGCAATATAATCGGGGTAATGGACTGAAGATGCTTTCTCCCCTCTTCACAGTCTGAAGTTTTACACAAAGATGAACGAAAGGCTATCCAATCACAGATTGTCTTCAACACACAAACCATGTCATGTGATGGTAAATCAAAAATAAACCCTTCAGTAAAATACAAAGAAATCATCACTCAGCCGTCTGCGCTGGATTCATGGGAGCTGATAATCCTCCTAATCCTGAGGTCGTAGTGGGGATGAAACAGACTCCCTGCCCTGCCTTATTTATACCTTTAATCTTTTATCAAGGACATCATGAGGGGCTACGAATCAACACCCACCTTTGTTTGTTTCCATTCACATCGCTGACTACGTTGGCCATCAGTTTGTGTCTCTGTGCGATGGTTTGTTTTTTTTGGTTCAGTCTCTTAATGATGGTAACATGATGAATTTTCATTTTAAAGGTCAACCAGAGAGAACAAATTGTCCCGCTGAGATAATCTATCCTTGGTGTAAAAGGCTGATTGCCCCTCATATGAAAGCAATTACTCACACAGTTTCATTTATATTCCGTAATCGAGGATCAACCTGTTTAACGCCTGCTGAGCGTTATACTGATTCAGCAAACCCTCAGCACACCAGTGTTGGCTCATCACCCCATTTTTGAAGCTTAATTATTTTTTTTTCAGCCACAATTCAGCTGAGTCTGTCCTTGTCGAATCGGGTTTATGGATTTTTAGGGCAATTAGAATCGACAGCTCTAATTTCCCACATCTCAATCAGAGCGGGAAGGAGTGTATTGGATATTTGAGTATGGATGCAGTTCTCCCTCCGGAGGAGAAAAAAAAAGGGGGGGGGGTTAAATCTAGGACATCATCTTTAACACAATGCGCCCAATTAGAAGAAATAACGGAAACATTCGTCCTTAAACACTTTTACCGTGTAAAGCACATACGTCAACGATGGGGGTAATGCAGTAAATTGGCCTCACATGGGTTTTAGTTTTATTTCCTCATCTCACTGCTCAGACCTATAGTTACTACATATGACCGAATTACAAGGATTTGCGATATGTCTGGACTTTGACTTTTCAAGGTCACACTAAAAGTCAAATATAATTATCTTGTTTGAAAGAATATACAGTGGTACCTCGAGTGTCTTTTATAAAGAATTTTCCATGATACAAGCTTCGATCCACCAAAAATCTGCCCAATCCAACCAGCAAAATTTTGATTTATAAGCTCTGCTGGGGAAATGGCTTTTCCAGGCCGATTAGCCTTATATTCTTCCGTGTGTATTCCGCCGAACTTCAAGAACACCGTGTGCGGTGCTTCTCAATTATTTTCTGTGACGCGCCATATAGGAAGGAACCCCCCCCAGCATCCCTCACACGACTATAAATATTGTGCATAGTTTCCCTACACCACAGGGAACACAGTGAGAGCGTCACTGCCACCTACTGTAGAGGATGCACAATTTCACTTAATTCTAGTACAGTATGGAAAAAGCATGTTCCCCAGAGTCATGCGCACCCCCACTGACATCACACCACACCACACCACACCCCCACCCTTTGGGGCGCCCCACCATTTGAGGGGCACCGGCATTGTGGGAGCTCACTACGAGCCTTTTCTTCATTGACATTCATAGCATGCACATGCACATGCACACAATTGTTCTCCTCCTTTTCTGTTACGCACTTCATGCCTGCCCATGTGACATCTTCACGCCCACGTGACATGACATCGTTGCCACAGTCGATGATCGAAAGGCTTAGTTGACTTATTGTTTATTCTTGTTTTATTATTATTAATTATTATTAATGTTAATGTACATATATTATTATTATTATGAAATATTTATTGTTTTTACATTCTGTCTGTCTCCCTTTCGGCTTTTTCCCTTTTACTCGGGTTCGCCACAGCGAATCATCTGATTCGCACGTTTGATTTTGGCAGAGGTTTTTATGTCGGCTGCCCTTCCTGTCACAAATCTTTTTAGCAAGGGACAGAAACACGCTGACGACTTTGCAGCTACTCTTTACGAAAGTCAACAATGGTTCTTTTACATCAACCTCTCACCATAGACATGGCCCGCCTTTGATAACCCAGTTTGCCACACTGGGGGGGACAGTGACAACCCTATGGAGAGTGGGACTCGAACCCCCAACCTTTGGATCAGCGATCCAGCGCCCTGTACCACTAGACCACCACTGCCCATTTATTGTTTTTACATGTTCATCTTTAATATATTTGGTGAAATATACGTGTTTGTGCAGGTGAGATGAGTTTGGGAGGGGCTTGGAACGGATTAATTGTAATTAATTGGATTAATTGGTTTCCTATTAATTCCGATGTGAATTTATGTTTTATGTAACGAACTTTTTGACTTACAAACAGATTAATTTCGTAAGTCAAGGTACTGCTGTATCTGGTGAACATCTCATTTCCTGTTAGTGTTCCATAGTAAAAACATGCATATCTGTTCTTTTTTAAAGATGTTTTTTTAAGTTATAAGTACTTTATTTCCATAACTTTGTGACCTTGAACTGATCTTCAGCTTTGACCTTTACATTCTAAATTATATAATCTCCAGCGTCCTCCCACAGTCTAAAGACACACTTTGTGGGCTAACTGGGCGATTTAAAACACCCAATTATGGTCTGGCGATGGTCTGATGAGCTGTTTGGCTGAGCTAGCCTCTGGCACGTGAGACTCCTTCCATAAATGTAACTAGAGAAATAAGAATATTTCAATCCCAGAATCCAAAATTTAAAGGTGTTGTGGACCCACTCAGGATATTCAGGAGAATGCTGTATAACTGGAAGTTCTTGCCATATTTATCAGACCTCCGACTACAACAAGAACAAATACACCGCGAAGCCATAACAAGTGCAAAAATTTACATTTACAGCATGCAATTATAGATTTTTTCCTGGCACTGCTGCAATTTGAACTCACATCCATTCAGTGACGATAGTAGAACCTTAATCACTGAGCTACCACTGCCACCGCTTTTCCTTGAACTCTCAGCATGTTGTAAATTTACAGATTACTTAATTGCCCGTGCTGTGCGTCATAATCACACTCCTGAAGCACTCTTCACTCCAAAAATACAAGTTTAAAAGATGGAAAGTGTCCTTCAATTCGATCTGGAACATTTTCACCAATGGTTTTCTGATAGGAGTTGCACACAACCAAAAAAAAAAAAAAAAAAAAGTAATGCTAATAAAAAAAGAGCTGTTCAGGACTAAAACACCCAGCAACAAGCTGGAAGAGGGAAATGATCAAAAACAAGGGGTGTTTATTGTTAACCTTAATGTTGTGGAACACGATTTAACAAATACAGAAGGTCCTCATTATTCACGAGAATTACGTTCCTCCCCCACCTGCGGATCCCGGAAATCCGCAAATTATTGATGTGGTTTTAAAACCCTATGCATGATATTACATGCGCTAAAATCTGCTTGTTAAACACATTCTCTTGCCAGTGTTACTCATTAATACAGTACTAATGCAGTAAAATGTAGTAATGATTAAGTAAAAACTTTTTTAATTTTGTACTGTGATAATATTTATAAATAAATAAAGCGCTCAGGCTCCTTACCAGAAGCTAGAGAAGATGCAGGGCATTTGAGTGACATCATAGGGCTTAAATAATCATTAAAAACACACGAAATAAACGTGAATTCACAATTCAAGCAATCACGTTGATAACATCCACATGAAGGAGGGAAAAGAGAGGTGTACACATTATCTGCAACCAATCAGCAGGAAGGAGAAACAAAAGCTCTCAGCCATTGGCTAAATTTGAATCACGGACCGGTAATTTCTGGGGCTGTCGCTAATCCCCGAGTATGCGGGGCCGCGACCGGTGAATGGGGACGGTGAAAGGGCGGGGGCCTACTGTATTATTTTTATGTCCTTTTACATTTATTAAAACAAAACAGACAAGTTTAGTTACATAGTGCAAACCTCCACCAAGCCCAACATTGCTCCATATCAATCAAAATGTCAAAAATCAAAACTTTGGAAACTTACAAGATCGAATCAAACACCCCCTGCTGAACCTGCTGTAGTATGACGCTTCCAAAAAATTGCCCTTTCTTACAATTTAAAAAAAATATTTTTTAAATTCCTGGAGACTCTGTCAATCGAAACATTTCACACATTTTTTTGTTGTTGTTTTTATGTGGTGTCAGCTGTATAAATTTACCATGAGTGTGGCATTACTATAGAAACACAACTGTATTCAAGCACTAAGTCAATTAATGTAAACCTGTACATTATACAAAAATCAGTCAGCTTCTTCTGACCAATCAGAGTCATATTATCGACTCACCGAGGTTAAATACACTTCCACAGAGAATTCCAATAAACTCTCAAACTGACCACTGTTATATTTACAGAGGGTCAGGTCTCAGTTCTTTCAGTTTCTGCCTGAGGTTTTTTTTTTTGGATAATATTTCTGTTAAAATAAGAATTTAAACGCTTTTCTGTTCTGATAGTCTTCCAATTTCCCCTCTGATTTTTCATCCCACTCCATTTTCACTCCGTATAAAATGCTCCGATTTCTGTAACTGGATCACACCGGGCTGCCATCTTTGATCATGCTCCATTTTTCACAGCTGTTTCGTTCATCTCGGTTTCTCCACAACTTCTGATTAATAAAAAGCACCATTTAAATCCCAATAACGGAAGTCAAATGATCTGTAAAAGTCATCATAACGTGTTGGTGTATAAATTGCACACAGAGAGCAGAGGAATCCCGTCGGGGATTCGAGTCATGACCCTCTCATTGGAACATGAGCTCTTGAAACTTTAAACTTAAAAGATGTGTCAGAAAGACTGTATTTAATGCACCAAAAGGAAAATTAAGAAAAAGGACAAAGAGGTGAGAGGGTGGGCGGAACCATGCTTATCAAAAAAGGGCTGTGGGCGGAACAATTATAATGTGTTATAGACTGTAGGATGGAACTCTGAAAATCTGTGATTTGTCATTGGCAACTGTGATCATCAGTAATTGGTTTTGGGTGGGTGGGAACATGGTACTCAATAATTGTGGGCGGGACTATTCTTATGTATAATTGTTATCGGTGGGAACATGGTTACTTACATTTACAGCATTTGGCAGACGCTTTTATCCAATGCAATTCTTATTTTTATACAACTGAGATTAAGGGCCTTGCTTCAGGGCCCAATAGTGGTCATAGTGGGGATTGAACTACTGACCTTCAGATCAGTAGCCCATCGCATTACCCACTATGCCACAAGTGCTCTGGATCCAATTATCAGTGACTGTTGATGGGTGGAACCATTAGGAATTGGTTGTTAGTGGAATGATGTCTAATCGTTATTTGTTGTGTGAAGAAACAATGTTCAGTGATTAATTATGGCTGGAACCATGGTAGTCAATGATTGGTCATGGGTGGAACCATGGTGGTTAATGATTGGTCGTGGGTAGAACCATGGTGGTCAATGATTGGTCTTGAGTGGAAATATGGTGGTCAGTGATTGATTGTGGGTGGAATCATGGCGGTCAGTGATTGGTCGTGAGTGGAACCATTATTCGTATTGAATAACTGTGGATGGAACCATGGTGGTCAATGATTGGTCACGGGTGGAACCATGGTGGTCAGTGATTGGTCGTGGGTGGAACCATGGTGGTCAGTGATTGGTCGTGAGTGGAACCATGGTGGTCAGTGATTGGTCTGAGTGGAACCATGGTGGTCACTGATTGGTCGTGAGTGGAACCATGGTGGTCAGTGATTGGACGTGGGTGGAATTATTATTATTAATGAATAGCTGTGGGTGGAACCATGGCTCTTAGCTATTTTTTGTGGGGGTTTTTCTAATTTTTCAGCGTTTTATGTTTAATATATTGTACTATTCTTGTATTTTATATTTTATAAATCTGAGAGAAATATTTTTTTCACATTATCGTATACTTGAGTGTATGTATATATGCAGGCTCTCTTCGGTCTACTGAATTCTTGATTATGCTCCGATAGCGGTGTTAGAGAAAAGTGCCTTTGAGAAAAGACTACAGTAGTAGTATCTATATCTATCTATATATATATATATATATATATATATATATATATATATATATATATATATATATATATAAAATTATTTAGAGGATAAATTTGTTGAAGCAAGATGCTACAGCTGCTAAAACATGTGTATGATTCCTGGTATTAATAAAAGTCCAGCTTGGGTTTTGTTCAGCAGCCAGTTGGCAGCAGTTGAATGTGAGTGTGGCCGTAAGTCAGCACGTACAGTTGCCTTTAAATCCTACTCTGAGACGACTTAAAAACTAATGTGGTGTGGACTGTTTAACTGCAGCACTTACAAGAAACATATACCAGAAATAAATACTACAGTAGTACATAAAGTAATTGCAACTTTGTCAGGATGCAGTTCAGCTTTCCACCAATCAGAAACCCGTCCAATAGAAACAATAAATACTGCATCCATGGGGAAAGCATATGACAGGGTACCGAGAGAGGAACTGAGGTATTGCATGAGGAAATCTGGAGTGGTAGAGAAGTATGTTAGAGTGGTGCAGGACATGTTTCAGAGATATAAGACAGTGGTGAGGTGTGCTGTTGGTGTGACAGAAGAGTTCAAGGTGGAGTTAGGACTGCATCAAGGGTCAGCTCTGAGCCCCTTCTTGTGTGCTATGGTGATGGACAGGCTGACAGATGAGGTTAGACAAGAATCTCCATGGACTATGATGTTTGCAGATGACATTGTGATCTGCAGTGAGAGCAGAGAACAAGTGGAGGAAAATCTAGAGAGGTGGAGGTATGCACTGGAAAGGAGAGGAATGAAGGTTAGCCTCAGTAAGACAGAATACATGTGTTTGAATGACAAGGACCCAACAGGAACGGTGAGGTTACAGGGAGCAGAGATAAGAAAGGTGGAGGATTTTAAGTACTTAGGCTCAACAATCCAGAGCAATGGAGAGTGTGGAAAAGAGGTGAAGAAGCGTGTGCAGGCAGGTTGGTGTGGTTGGAGAAAAGTGTCCGGTGTGATGTGTGATAGGAAGGTAACGGCAGAATGAAAGGAAAAGTGTACAAGACGGTGGTGAGGCCAGCGATGTTGTATGGTTTAGAAACAGTGGCCCTGGGGAAAAGACAGGAGGCAGAGCTGGAGGTAGCAGAGATGGAAATGTTGAGGTTCTCTTTGGGAGTAACGAGGATGGACAGGATCAGGAATGAGCACATCAGAGGGACAGCACATGTAAGCCATTTTGGAGACAAAGTCAGAGAGGCTAGATTGAGATGGTTTGGACATGTATAGAGGAGGGATAGTGAGTAGTAGGATAGTGGGTAGTAGTGGGTAGTAGGATGCTGAGGTTGGAACTACCAGGCAGAAGGCCCGGAGGAAGCAGCACATGAAGGCAGTTGGTGTAAGAGAAGAAGATGCAGAGGATAGGGTGAGATGAAGGCAGATGATTCGCTGTGACGACCCTTGAAGGGAACAGCCGAAAGGAAAAGAAGAAGAAGAAGAAGAAGATGGGGAGTGCTGAGCGTCCGTGCTCCTCAGTGGAATATAACTCATGCAGCTTCTGCTGTCTGACTTTGAAAGCATTCACGTAGAGGCTGCTCTACAAGTAATCCATGTCTCATTTTCCTACTTTGCACCAATGACTTGATGGTTATTGTTATTATCCACACTGCATTTTCAAATAAAAAAGACAGATTATAAAACATGATCAATTACACAGATATAGAATTATTACCTCCAACAAGAACTGTAAGCGATGTTTTTGTTTGTGTGTTTGTTAGCACGATTTCAAAAAAAAAAGTTCAGTACATTAAAGTTTAGTTATTATTGTGGTGAAATTTCTATCAGGTCTGGACCGACAGAAAGAAAGTGGTAAATTTAAAAGATGATCAAATTCTGGATCTCAGAAGATTTTAAAATATTATTTTACATTGTATGATGGGATGATTTTTAGAAGTGTGATACTACTGCAGCCCAGAAGGGGTGCTGTTCATGTTTTGTTTTTTACAAAAAAAAAAAAAAAAGTAACGTTTGGCTTTTAAGGGCAGTGGTGGCCTGGTGGTAAGGTGCCGGATCACTGATGAAAAGGTTGGGGGTTCATGTTACCGTCCCCCCAGTGCACTAACTGGGTAATCAAAGGCCGGCCGTGTCTCTCAGTGTCTGTGGTGGAAGTTCATGTAAAAGAACCATTGCTGACTTTCATAAAGAGGAACCGCATAGCCGTCAGTGTGTTTCTGCCCCTCAATGACCTGGCGAGTTGTCCAGTGTGTACTCTGCCCTTGCCCAGAGTCGGCTAAGATAGGTGCCAGACTCCCCGTGACCCTAACTAAGACAAAGCAGTTCAGAAAATTAGATTTTTTAGAGATTATCCATATTATTTTCTGGATCTTGGATTTTTTTTAATGATTTCTTGTTTTTTAATGATGGGCTTTGCACTCTCTGAGCATCATTCAGCATTTAAAACAATTGCTGAGGCTGATCTGTGTTTGAATTTCCATGTTTTCCTTCACATCTCCATTCATCTCTTCACTCATTGTTCCCACCTTACAATCACAGCCTTCTGATCACCTTCACCGCTCTGACATGCTCGATACCATTCACTTTTTAACCAAATTACCGGAGGATGAAGACGATCAACTGAAGCTTGATGTGGTTTTTGCCACCAGCTTTCTTTGGGGAGTTAAATTTCAAGCCCACAGATTCTTCCCCTAATATAAAGGAGGACTTGATAACCTATTCTCTGCAGCTCTGATGTGAACAGTACCACATGACAATCCTTCCTCCGCCCTGACATGACTCGACTAGACCTAACGTGATGGTTCAATTAAGCCCTGATCCCACTGAAGCCCAGGGTGCGGCTTTCTCAACAACTGAGCCTTGATATTCAATTTAGAACATCTGAGAGAATATAAAATCCCTTTAACTCGATGCCTTCGCACTGAATGCACAATCAATACTCTCCACAGATACAAGTTATCCCGCCAACCTAACCTGTCACAAGCTACGGATAATAGCGTGTCCCTCACGGACCATCAGACTGTTGCGGTCACTATAAATCAGGAAGCGATCGCCAAGCCCAATCTGATGAAATTCTCTGCCTGGGTTTTGCGTTTCCACCAGCATCAACGCAAAAAAAACCCAAACAGCTCCGATTAGCAGTGATGCATATGAACCAGAAACATTAAAAAAAAAGAGTAAAAAAAAGAGTTGTATGATTATTAACCTCGAGATTGCAAGTTCAAATCCGGGTTCATGCCACAGCCGTCCGTAGCCGGGAGTTCATGGGAACTGATTAGCCGAACTCTCATGGGAGGGATGACACACACTCACTTCCCTGTCACTCACAGTGATCACTAGCCAATCATGGGCGGGATGGCGGGAGAAAATGAGGAAAAATAATAAATAAATAAAATAAGACTGATGTACCAGTGGCCGGGGGCACGGTGGCACAGCGGTCAGCATGTCAGCTTCACAGCAAGAAGATCCTGTGTTTGGGTCTTAATGGTTTCTGTGTGTAGTGGTTTCTGTATGTTCTCCTCGTACTTGTGTGGGCTTCCTCCAGGTCCTTTGGTTTCCTCCCACAATCTAAAAACATGCATGGTACACTGATTGGCTGTTCCCCGTCGCCCCTAGGTATAAGTCTGAGTGTGAATGGTTGTACGTGTGTTCGCTCTGCAATGGTCTGGCAAGCTGTTCAGGGTGTATCCCACCTTCACACAAAGTCGGCTAAGATGGGTGCCTTTCTCCCTGGGACTCTAACTAAGATGAATGAAAGATTCACCAATGGGTGTGCAGGAAACCATCTCCAAAATCCACCGGAATTCTGGTGGGATGGCAGCACTACTCCCAGCGACTATCCTCACGTATGAACCAGCCACGTGGGGTCTGTGTTTTTTAGCCTGAAGAAATCCACACCTTTGGGAGATTGATATGTACATTTAAACGTACAACCGAAGCTCAGGTTATAAATTTAATAGTGTCTGGCTGCCTCAAGATCAAAAGTGGACATGAGCACCTTCACTATCCTGACAAGTTTGGGAGGGGCATATGGTGTTGCCCTTTTGGTTACGAGTACCAAACTGGGTGTGGAAATACAGCTAAGAATGATGGAGTGTCGCATCCCCGTTTCATCATGCTGCAACCTTCACCTTGACCTTTGACCCCAACACGGAAAGTGCTTGTGGCAGGGCATCTGTGCTCCATAGGCATACTGCAGCGTTTGTAAGGCTCTTGCATGAAAGCTGAGTGTCACCACTGGCGTAAGCCGGTTCACAGCCACGAGCTCGCGTTACATTCATTACTACGGAACTCGATCGACTTTATTTCGTTTACTGTGTCAAACAACCAAAAAATAAATTTAAAAGTTTGGTATGTTTACCAACAAACCCAAAAGGACCTAAAGTTTACCTTTCCAACATACTGGGGTTCAGATCCCATATATTCCTCCAACACGAAGAACTGGTTCCAGACCCAACCTCGTTTAACTCTCTGAATCGCCGCCATGCCGTTCCTCCGGTGGTCCTTCAGACCCCCGTGGTGCTCTTTCCCCCAGCGCTGCATCGGAGAAACGAAGCTCTTGTCCAGGAGACACCAGAGGAACAGCAGAACGCAGTTCCCCATGAGCATTATAACCGTTTCGCCGTGGACCTTCAGCTTGGAATCCTCGGTAATAATGAGCTGGGGACTGTGGACGGAGATGAAGACCGTGTCTGGGGTAAAACTATGCCATGGTGCTTCGATGACATTGATGAAGATTCAGGTCTGCTGAAATGTTTTTTTTCCAGCGCTGCACCTGGAGGAAAGAGAAGATTACATGGATCAGAACATTCTCGTTCTGAGTTTCCGAGCACGTCCGGGATGATCTATTGGGTTGGTTCAGGTCATCCATATGTATAGAGGAGAACAGGATTGGACGGCGCTTCTGTAATGTCCTATTTTAGTTTTGTCTTTGAAGCGGTAAAGCGTATCTTTTAGTCCCTTTGGGCTGAACCGGATATCGGAAAAACCTCTGGATAATTACATAGGATTCCAGAATTTAATAGTGGGAGGCTTGAGAAAGATAAAAATAGGAGTGAATGTAGTTCTTAGGGAGCTTGTATTATTTATTTATTTATTTATTTTTGCAGGGCCCTTAGAGTCCGTTAGGAGCGTAATGTATTAGCTGTTTGCAATGCATTAGTCTCTAAAATGAGCCTGCTTCAGGATCGACGATGCTTATGGCCTGATTATGCAGATGGTTTATCGTGAGCACTAAAAAAAAAATAATAATAAAAAATTTAAAAACATGGAGCAGAGGCTCAGGGTCAAAAAGAAAGACTGTACAGACTGTAACTGCATAATTTTGGTCCAGGACACCTTGGAACATACTGGTGGACCAAGCAGAAGGTCTACTGGGATGGAGATTAAGAATAAAATTCAGGTTATCGTGGCTCTGTGTGAAGAAGAAATGCAAATATAGCATCAAAAACACCAAACATCACTCAATAGTGCTGTTATATTATTATTATTATTATTATTATTATTATTATTATTATTATTATAAGAATAAACAATAAGTCAATTATCCCTTCCGATCATTGATTGCGGTGCCATGTGAGCATGAAGATGTCACATGGGCAGGCATGAGGTGATGCGTAACAGAGAAGGAGGAGGAGAATTTTTTGTGTGTGTATGCTACGAATGCCTGGGAGTAAACGCCCATGTAAGCTCCCACAAGGCCAGTGCTTCTCAAATGGGTGTGTTGGGGGGGGTGTTGTTCTGACGGACGGACAGACGGGGGGTTGATCCTGAGGAACATGCTTCTTTGCCATACTGTACGAGAATTAAGTGTAATTGCACATCTGTTACAGTAGGTGGCAGCGGCACTCTCACTGTGTTCCCTATGGCGCATTGAAAAAGCACCGAGCAAACGATATGAAGTGCAGTAAACACTATTTATAGTCATGCACGGGGCATAGGTTCGGGGGGGGGGGGGGGGAAATGTTTTTTTCTTCCTATAGGGGGCATCACAGAAAATAATTGAGAAGCACTGCACAAGGCGTTCTCGGAGCGCAGAGGAATACACACGTAAGAATACAAGGCTAATCGGTCCAGAAAAGCGATTTCCCCAACAGAGCTCGTAAATCAAAACTTTGCTGGTTGGATGGGGCGGATGGATCGAAGCTGGTGGATTGAAGCTCATATCATGAAAAAATTCATTATAAAAGACACTCGTCACTCAAGGTACCAGTGTGTATTATAGAGTTATATAAGAGTTTAGGGAGCAGCAGTCATGTCTCTCGTCTGATAGCGTTCACAGGTGTCTAGCAGAGAACAAAAGACTGTATCCGTTCGTTACTGCTCACGTGCGTTTCTTGTCCATTTTTTCTGGTTGGCCAATAGAGACATGAACTCCAGGTGATAGGCTGCACCTGGTTGTATGGCTGTGGTGCTCCGGCTGTGAGTTTAGTTCAGAACGTGTACGTTCCTCGGCCTGCACGTGTCGGTTTACATGTGTTGGCATGTGGTGGATGTGATTCACGGCCGGATTACCGAATGACATGCAGCTGGTAAAGCAGAAGTGTGATGGACGTAGTGCATGTCCAGTAGGCAGATCACTGATTGAAGCGTGCATGGGAACTGATGAATAAAAGATGTGTAATTTGGAGGGGCCACAGGATAAAACTGTCCCCATTAGGGTCAGTCTAGTATAACCAGAGTAGATCTTTCCTGGGTCACGGTACATCCTCCAGGGTATTGTGAACGCTGAGAGCAGCAAAGGCGACGGCTTTCATCTGTTTTGTCAGTTACGACGTACGGTGAGGACGGGCTGCCACTTCAACCAGCTGTGACGTGATTTTTACTTCAATTTATTTATCAAAACATTATTAATAAGGCAATAATGTACAAAATATTTTTTTATATTTTTAAAATATCTTTTCAGCCAGGGGTGGCCCGGTGGTAAGGTGCCGGAGTACTTAAGTCGGGGGTTCAAGCTCCACTATCACCGTGATGTCACCACTGCCCCCCCCCCCCCATTGTTAAGCAGTTCAGCAAATGAGTGGGAGGTTGTGTCTCAAACCATAATGAACTTCACCATTCATGTCTCGTATCCGCAATAAAACAAACATGTGGGTATTTTATCGATGATATCTTGTTTGTGAACACCATCCAGGAGACGCAGGTGATTTTCTTTTATCACGCCGCGCCTTTAAAGATGTCAGTCGCCTTCAAGTCGAATCTGGAGAACTTAAAAACAAAATATATTTTGCTAATCACCAGACAGCCACAAATAGCCAGTGATGACAGCCCTTAAACAGCCATTGAGCTCGTGTTGTGCGTCTACAGGAACACCGCGCCGTAACGTCCCAGCAGAACGGGCTTACATCTCATTACAGCGCCGCGCTGCTGACGGATCCTGCATCCCGATGAATATTCTGACAGCACTGCAGCTGTGAGGCACAGATTTATATTAATGTGCTCGTTCTAATAGCTGATCGTTTCTATGGTGACGGTCCATTCATACGGACGTGTACGCGGAGCGCGTGGCGTGGATTAGCAATGCTAGCAGTGTCAGTATAGAAACACTGACTGATAATGTAAATAAAACCCATTTGTGATGTACGTTAAGGTCGTCAGAATGAATGATACGATTCTGAAGAACACAACATCTGTCTGATCTTAAAATCCACCAGAGTCTTCAATAAAAAGGAATAAAGAGAGGAGTGTGTGCTTTTATGGCGGAACCCCCCCCCCCACACACACACACATCCCTCTCTCGCTCTCTCTCTCTCTCTCTCTCTCTCTCTCTCTCGCTCACACTCTCTCTCTCTCTCTCTCTCTCTCTCTCTCTCTCGCTCACACTCTCTCTCTCTCTCTCTCTCTCTCTCTCTCTCTCTCGGAGTCCTGGTTGATATGTAAGAAAGACATGCATTGTTATGCTGGAGCGTGAATATCAGGAAACCGCTTCAGGGCCTTTCACATTAACAGTCCAGAGTAGTTACAGGACTAAGCTGCTTATTGCTGAATAAACATCTCGCGTTTCAGTGGGCCACGGCTGGACGAATCACTGAACCCGCACTGTCACATTCAGTTAGAGGAAAAAAGAACCTATTGTTCGCCAGAAGCTTTCGACTAAGCAGAAAGTTCAGAGGTAAGGAAAGGGGCATGATCAGTACGGTACAGCCACGCAGCTGAGATTAAATCCACATTAATACAATTACTGGCTTATTCAGATCCTTTATTCTTTTATAAGAATAAAACAAGGCGCAGTCGTGCTTGACAAAAAAATGTATCACCTGCACTGCAGATGTGCTCCTCTGGTGTCTGTATGTGGAGTAAGACAGTGGAGGTAATACTGGAGGATGGAAATAATCCCGGGTGGTGGGATGAACACGAGTAACAGTTCCTGCTTCACAATGAAAAGTTCCATCCTACAGTTAAAGAGTTCCACCCCAAGGATGAAGAGTTCCATCTCAAAGGTAAAGCGTTCTTCCAAAACGATCAACAGCTTCACCCAAAGGATGAAGATCTTCAGACCAAGATGAACAGTTCTACCCCAAGAGATGAAGCATTCACTCCACAGGTGAAGAGTTCCATCCCGAGGGTGAAGACTTTATGCCCAGCACGCCCGCCGCACATCAAGAAGGTCCCGGGTTTGAGTTCCAGGCCTGAATGATTCTGTGTAGAATTTACATGTTCTTCCTGTGAGTTTCCTCTGAGTAGTCTGGTTTCCGAGGCAATGGTGGCCCGGTGGTAAGGTGCTGGATCACTGAACCTAAGGTCAGGGGTTCAAGCCCCACTACCACCGAGTTGTTACTGCTGTCCCCTCCAGTGCACTAACCTATCTGTAATGGAGGTTCATGTAAAAGAACCATCGCTGACTTTTATCAAGAAGAGCTACATAGCCGTCAACGTGGTTCTGCCCCGCGGTGGCCCGGTGAGCTGTTCAGGTTATACCTCATCTTTGGCTCACATAGGCTCCATTCTATCTGTGATGAATGTTTAAATGCTAAACTTGTGTGTTACGCCCACACTGTCAACGCTGGTGATCTGAACACATAATCACATTTCCCACCAATTAGAATCCACAATTCAACAAGATCTTCTAACCTCCTGAATGATTGAAACCGCTGGAACTCCGATTGCAGCGAGTTCCAATTAGCAGCCAACATCTCTGTGTTAAGAGTTCATGGAAATCACACTAGCCAGCAGGGATTAGCATGTGTGGAGTCAGCACTACAGACACATGCTGCCTCTGGAACACAGTCAACACAACGCCGGCACCAATCGACAGATTAATGCCCGCGTTTCTCCAAAAAATATCAACTGATGATGCGTTTTATTTTTGCACCTCATATAATTATAATGAAGATGTAGTCCAGAGAGAGAGAGAGAGAGAGAGAGAGAGAGAGAGAGAGAGCAGATTGTTGGCTTATCAAGTCTGCATTTATTTTTATTAGCTCTACATGGCGCTGGCTGGCCGCCTGTCTGAGAATGATTACCGCGGAGACACGTGGAGTGTTTGTGTCTCACTTCACCGCCATGATTTAGTGCCGTATTCACTTATAATTGTGAACTAATTCCTCCCGTTGTATATACAACAACAAAATGAGAGGGGAAGGACGCCGAGTCTTATTACCGTCACGTGTTAAAACCCGAAGCTGGGAGTTGATCCTGTCCGAGACTGCCACCCACCTCATCACAGCCGTATCCACTTCCTACCCGAGCAGCACTGTTTGGCACATCAGACTCACAGCAAGCAGGCTGGGTTTTATTCGTGGGCTTGGGGCATTATATGCTTGCGTGGGTTTCCTCCTCCAACTCCAGTTTCCTTCTACAATCCAGAGACATACACATTAGGCTAATTGGCTTTTCCAAAACGTCCCAAGGTGTGAGACTGAGTGTGAATAGTTGTACCTGGGATGGCCTGGTGCACTGTCCTGAGTGTACTCTGCCTTTGCGCTGATTTGGCCAAGATGGGCGATAACCTCGCCGCGACACCATTAGAATTAAGTGGTGTAGAAAATGAGTGAATGAATGAATTCTCACCTGACAAACGTTGCCTCTCTATCACATCTGACCACCACCAACCAGGAAAAGGTGCTAGCATGCACATACCCCCGCCTCTTTATGAACCACTGCGTATGCGCATTCAGTAAGTGATGTCCGCTCATTCATACAAAATGGTATCCCTTCCTCCCATGACAGCTCGTCCAATGAGCTGCCTAATCACGGATAGCTGCGGCAACAACCCCGATTCGGACTTGCGATCTTGCGGTTAACAGTCACACACCTTGTTGATGTGCCACCCGGGAAAGTCTGTATACAACAGCGAGGTCTGTGTGCAGATAAACAGCTTTTTAAGGGTTGGAGATTTGCGCCCACTTGCGGTCATGTTCTACAGTTAAGGATGTCAACAACATTGTCTTCTTTCAAACCATTTGTATTTATTTATTTATGTCTTTATTTATTGTGCGAAACGCTGCTCTGCGTTCAGGAAAGCGCTTCTGTTTCACATGCACTTTGTTTGAAGAGCTCACTGACCTTTTCGAAGCCTGGCGTGTCGAGAGCTCAGAAGAGACCTAATTAACACCTGAAATAAAGCGCCATGCTGTTTACTCGTGCTGCTGTCACTGCCAACAAGCTGAGAGGCAAATCACTCCATTTGCTCGTCCATAGAGGACAAGATCTCACCTTCATATCCAAAATCAAAGCCGCAGTCGACCCGTGAGTGACGGGATTTGCTGCTTCCTGGGTTTATATTTAGAACTTTATGTTTTAATGTCACTGATGATGTTTTTTTTTTTTTTTAATGAAATCCAGTGGTGTAGGGTTTTGCGCACCCTTGACATTCCCAGGTATTTTAAGCGAGGCTTGGGTAAAACAGAATTCAATATCCATCTGGTCATTTCAGATGCTGGTACGGACCAGTGAGCTGAGAATCTGGGGTCTGGAAGTGGAGGATGGGTCGGCCCACGGGAGAGAAAAGCCATCCTGAGCTTCTGTGTTGGTCAAAACCACAAGACTGGAAAGAAAGAAACCCGCAGCAATCAGTGAACACATGATTTAGCTCAACCTCCTCCGGTACAATGGTTTATTCATTCCTTTGGGAAATGTGAACTGGACAAGAGAGAAATTATAGTCAGGCTGCAGGATTATTAATTAACCTTGATGGGAAATTGTGGGAGAAAGTAAAATAAATAAATAAATAAACTCCAACAAGCCAAAACTTCAATCTGAGTGTCCATTCGTAATAAATGTCTTCCAGGTGCATGTGAGCTCACGTGATGTACAGGGTCTGATGGGTAATGTAGTTCAATGGCGTTTAAAGGTTAACACGGCAGCTTTACGAGGTGGAGATTATTATAGCAGTGGATTTACTGCAGTTTTAAAAGCTCCATTAAATCAAAACGAATGTGGAGATCTAAGTTTTAAAGCCCTTTTCACACGGCTTTATACACAGTCCACACAGAGTAGAAATCAATACCCGCTAATCCTGCAGGGTTGGGGGGACCTGGAGCCAATCACAGCAGTTCTGGTTAGAGGCGTGGCTCCACAACGAGGAGCTCCTGAATCAACCGTCCACATTCACATTACCAACAATAGGAGACTTATGGAAGTCAGGTGACTTGACATGCATGTCTCCGTACTGTTGGAGGAAACCGTAGAATGAAGAGGAAACCCAGAGGAAAACATGTGGAGCACATGTACACTGCGCAATAACATCATAAGCAGCCAGATTCTAACCTTCTACCTCTGGAAGGGCTAATCAGTGAGCCACCATGATGCTCAGACAGGCCGTGCAGTGAAGAGGTCATATTGAGGTCATTTAGAGGTCAATGGCCAATCTGTGTTTACATTTACAGCATTTATCAGACGCTCTTATCCAGAGTGACTTCAGTCATCTTTTTTATACACCGAGCAAGTGAGGGTTAGTGGTGACAGTGGGGATTGAACTGCTGACCATTGGATCAGTTACTTGCCTGAAGCCACCACTGCCCTGCATGCATTTATCGTGGTATATTAATGAGATTGAACAAACAAACAAAAATATTTAAATAAATTTGTTTTGCGAAGTATAACGATTATAAGGAACTAATTTAATAAAATTAGTTTCAGGGGTCACTGTTCTCAGAGGTCGTGGCCCAGACGTGGCTCTTTTGATGACTGCATCTGGCTCTCAGATAAATCAAGTGGCCTTTCTTAACAGAATAACAAATACATAATTTCGCTGTCCTTTAAATAGAAATACAGAAAAAAGCCATCAAATAAAACAAAAACATAAATAAATCTCACGCATTTCAGTCTGTCTGTCTGTCTGTCTTCCTTTCGGCTTTTTTCCCTTTTACTCGGGAGTCGGCACGGCGAATCATCTGATTCGCACGTTTGATTTGGCAGAGGTTTTTACGCCGGATGCCCTTCCTGTCACAACCCTTTTTAGCAAGGGACAGAAACACGCTGACGACTTTGCATCTCCTCTTTACGAAAGTCAGCAATGGTTCTTTATTTCTCATGCAAATGATCAAAACGAAATTCATACCGGATCGGTCAAGGCCCGGGTTAACAACGACCGCAATCAGTGCTGTTAACCAACAGGGTGCTGGTGGAAATTGGATTACTGTTGGTCGAAGACGTCGAAGAAGGAGAGGCGGGAGGCGTGTCCGTAGGCAGAGAGAGAAGAGGAAATGCGTGAGCCTAGGACTGAGAGTCTACAAGCTTAGGAGCAGGGTTTAAGCTGTTTTATCACGGTGTGTATGGGAAGAGAGATGGAGTAGGAGTCATCTTGAAGGAGGGGTTTGTCAGGAATGTTCTAGAAGTGAAAAGAGTGTCAGACAGAGTGATGAGTCTCAAGTTAGAAATTGAAAGCGTGATGTCACCGTTGTTAGTGCTTATGCCCCATGGGCAGGATGTGAGTGAGAAGAGAAGGAGAGATTCTGGAGTGAGTTAGATGAAGTGATGCAGAGTACCCCCAGAGGTGAAAGAGTGGACATTGGGGCAGACTTCAATGGACATGTTGGTACAGGCAACAGAGGGGATGAGGAAGTGATGGGCAGGTTTGGTATCCAGGACAGGAACACAGGACAGATGTTGATCGATTTTGCAAAAAGGATGGAAATGGCTGTGGTGAATACTTTCTTCCAGAAGAGAGAGGAGCATAGGGCGACTTATGAAAGTGGAGGTAGGAGCACACAGGTAGACTACATCTTCTGTAGGCGATGTAATTTGAAGGAAGTCAGTGCCTGCAAAGTAGTAGTGGGTGAGAGTGTTGCCAAACAGCATAGGATGATGGTGAGGAAGGTGAAAAAGGCAAAGGCAGAGCAGAAGACAAAGTGGTGGCAGCTGAAAAAGGAAGAGTGTCGTGTTGTCTTCAAAGAGGAGTTGAAACAGGCTTTGGGTGGCCAGGAAGTGCTTCCAAATGACTGGACAACCACAGAAAATGTGATCAGGGAGACAGGTAGGAGTGTACTTGGTGTGTCCTCTGGAAGGAAAGTAGATAAGGAGACTTGGTTGTGGAATGAGGAAGTGCAGGAGTGTGTACAAAGGAAAAGGTTAGCTAAGAAGAAGTGGGACATTGAGAGGACCAAAGAGAGTAAGCAGGAGTACAGGGAGACACAGCGTAAGGCGAAGGTAGCAGTGTCAAAGGCCAAACAGAGGGCGTATGATGACTTGTATGATTGGTTGGACAGTAAGGAGGGAGAAAATGATCTATACAGGTTGTCACAGCAGAGAAATAGAGATGGGAAAGACGTGCAGCAAGTAAGAGTGATAAAGGACAGAGAGGGAAATGTATTGACTGATGACAGAAGTGTGCTGGGAAGATGGAAAGAGTACTTTAAAGAGCTGATGAATGAGGAAAATGAGAGAGAAAAAAGAGTAGAAGGGGTGACCGTTGAGGACCAGGAAGTAGCAAAGATTAGTAAGGGTGAAGTGAGGAGGGTATTGAAGAGGATGAAGAGTGGAAAGTCAGTTGGTCCTGATGACATACTGGTGGAGGTATGGAAGTGTCTAGGAGAGGTAGCAGTAGATTTTCTGACAAGAATCTTCAACAAGGTCTTAGAAAGTGAGCAGATGCTGGAGTGTGATGGTGCCCATTTTTAAGAATAAGAGAGACATACAGAGTTGTGGCAACTACAGAGGGATAAAGTTGATGAGCCATACAATGAAGTTATGGGAAAGAATAGTGGAAGCTAGACTAAGGGCAGAGGTCAGCATTTGTGAACAACAGTTTGGTTTCATGCCAAGAAAGAGCACCACAGATGCAGTGTTTGCTTTGAGGATGTTAATAGAGAAGTACAGAAAAGGTCAGAAGGAGCTGCATTGTGCCTTTGTGGATCTGGAGAAAGCATATGACAGGGTGCCGAGAGAAGAACTGTGGTATTGTATGAGAATGTCTGGAGTGGTAGAGAAGTATGTTAGAGTGGTGCAGGACACGTATGAGAGATGTAAGACAGTGGTGAGGTGTGTTGTCGGCATGACAGAAGAGTTCAAGGTGGAGGTGGGACTGCATCAAGGATCAGCTCTGAACCCCTTATTGTTTGTTATGGTAACGGACAGGCTGATAGACGAGGTTAGACAAGATTCCCCATGGACTATGATGTTTGCAGATGTCATTGTGATCTGCAGTGAGAGCAAAGAACAAGTGCAGGAAAATCTAGAGAGGTGGAGGTATGCCCTGGAAAGGAGGGGAATGAAGGTGAGCCTCAGTAAGACAGAATACATGTGTATGAACGACAAGGACTCGAGAGGAACAGTGAGGTTACAGGGGTAGAGATAAAGAAGGTGGAGAATTTTAAGTACTTAGGCTCAACAATCCAGAGCAATGGAGAGTGTGGAAACGAGGTGAAGGAGCGTGTGCAGGAAGGTTGGAATGGATGGAGAAAAGTGTCCGGTGTGATGTGTGCTAAGAGAGTATCAGCAAGAATGAAGGGAAAAGTGTACAAGACGGTGATGAGGCCAGTGATGTTGTATGGTTTAGAAACAGTAGCCCTGGGGAAAAGACAGGAGGCAGAGCTGGAGGTAGCAGACATGAAAATGTTGAGGTTCTCTTTGGGAGGAACGAGGATGGATAGGATCAGGAATGAGTACATCAGAGGACAGCACATGTTATATGATTTGGAGACAAAGTCAGAGAGGCTAGATTGAGATGGTTTGGATATGTACAGAGGAGGGATAGTGAGTATATCGGTAGTAGGATGCTGAGGTTGGAACTACCAGGCAGAAGGCCCAGAGGAAGACCAAAGAGAAGATTTATGGATGTGGTGAAGGCGGACATGAAGGTAGTTGGAGTAAGAGTAGAATATGCAGAGGATAGGGTCAGATGGAGGCAAATCATTTGCTGTGGCGACCCCTGAAGGGAACAGCCGGAAGGAAAAGAAGAAGGTAAATTTCCCTCGTTGTGATCAGCTCGTGCATGAAACCAAGCAGAGCTGGCAAGCAAAACACAAATGGACAGAATGAAAAAAATTCAACCCACAAACCAGCTGATTGATAAAACTTGGGACGTGCTTCCTGTCACATCAACACTGCAGTGTGAGTCATGCCTTAGTGACCGTGTTTGGCTCCACATGCGCACGCGAGCAGTCCTTCTCACACCTGAAAAGCATCAAGACCAACCTGCGGTCACGTAATAGATGGAAGCCTAAACGCCTGCATGAAGCTGAACCTCAGCACATATCAACCAGACTACAAAGTCATCAGCAAAACCATACAGCACCAGAAGTCGCATTAATAGTAAGAAGTAATTTTCTCATTAATAAATAACTTCGTTATGACAATGTTGTTTAAAATAAATTCAGAGTCATATTATACTCTAAAATTGTTGGTCTCAGTATTTAAAAAATATGCTTCGCTCTCAGAGGATTAGATTTTTTTTATTTATGTTATTTATTTTTTTGGCTCTCTTCGTCAAAATGGTTCCCGACCCCTGACGTCGATGAATATCTTTACTTATTAATAATAACATATAATATAAGGTAAATTGAGCAGATTTGTTATGTCACATGTGTGTATCGACCTGGTAGCCCTTCACATTAATTGGTACCCAAGAAGTAGCTCTCATCTTCAAGAAGGTTGGTGACCCCTGATGCATATTATTCTGAGTTATCGAGGTGCTTAATGTACATTATTCCGAGTTTGTGAGGTGGATAGTGTACATTTTTCCAGTTTACGAGATGGATAATGTACATTATTCTGAGTTTTTGAGGTGGATAATGTACATTATTCTGAGTTTTTGAGGTGGCTAATGTACATTATTCTGAGTTTGCAAGGTGGATAATGTTTATTATCCAGCGATCAGGCCAATCAGATTGCACTGATCCCGTGTAGTATATATTAATATACTTTATAAACCGATACCAGATATAGTTTTTAAGAATTTATGAATAAACCCATAATAAGAACACAATTTAAAGTATATTTGTTTTCTAAAAACAAACACAATCCTCATGAATCCTCTTCTTCTTTTCTTTCTATCCAATTTGTGTTATCTGTGTCTTCTCTGTCCTCTGTCCTCATTGTCCTCCTCCTTCCTCTCATCACTCACTTCCTTTCTTCTCCACAGCCTCCACATCCATCGTCTCCGCTTCAGCTCCTCAAACTCTTCGACTTCTCCCAGTTTTTAAAAGTAATAATTCAGGGAGTCGACATTGCCGTCACGTTTTCTCCGTGTTTTACACAGACAGACAGCTTGTTAATGGATCTCGGGTCCTGGTCGCTGTCTCAATTTCAAATTTAGTCTTATTCTGCTTTCCAGGTACAACCAAAAGATGTCAGAATATAAATGAATGTAACCCCCACCCTCCACGGGCGAGATGATAGACCATCACCTGACAGGTAAAACCTAGAAAATGAAGCTAATTTCATATTTATTTATTATAAATATAAAGAGATAAAAAAAAGACGGACAGCACAATGGCGTAGGGGTTGGCAAGTCCGCCTTACAGCAAGAAGGTCCTGGGTTTGATTCCCAGCTCAGGTGTTTCTCTGTAGAGTTTGCATCTTTTTCCAGAGCTTGTGTGGGGTTCCCCCGGGTTCTCTAGTTTCCTCCCACAGTCCAAAATCATGCACAGTCAGCTAACTGTCTGTTCCAAATCACCACTAGGTGTGGGTGTGAGTGTGAATGGCTGTGTGAGTGTTGGCCTTGTGATGGGCTGACGAGCTGTCCATGGTGTGCCCCGCCTTTGCCCGGCTGAGAATCGAATCGAACCCAGGATTTCCTCCTCCTCCTCCTCCTCCTTCTTATTCTTATTGCTCTTGTTTGTTATCATCATCATCATCATCATCATCATCATTATTATTATTATTATTATTATTATTATTATTATTATTTACTTGTTGTTGTTGTTTGTTGTTGTTGTTGTTATTATTAGGAGCCGTAGTAGTAGTAGTAGTAGTAATAATATTTTTTTCTCCTCAAGCCAGCCGGCTAAATAATGTTACAGAACCCTGAGACGTGGTAAATATTCAGGAAGTAATTCCCCGCTGAAAGGAAACATCCTCGTAACACGGCATCCTGTGTTTAATGATGTCAGAAGGACACTGAAGGAATTTTCTGGAATAACGTGAGGGTTATTTATTGACGGCGTCCTCTGTCCTTTTGTCTCTGACACAATGTCATCCCTTTAAGTTTAAAAGGCGTTTGGAGCCGCGTTCCTGCGATAAAACTCTGTGCAGCAGTAAAAGTGTTCCTGATCATTAACCACCGAGCAGAAAGTTCCAGCACTGATGAACGTCTACAAAAACCCAACAAGAACTTTTTGCTCTAATGGAACCCGACCCGAAGCACAGAGCTCCGCTTTTAACTCAGGTGCAAAGCAACTTCTCAGAAATCCCCGCGATGACATTTCAAAGGCTTCCACCCCTGCAAAGAAGAAGTGCAAGGACAAAGCGAGTCCCAGAGCGAGAGCTGTGAGTCACGGCGCTCGTGGCAAGGTGTCACGGATCGTCCATGGCTACAAAGGCAAATCCGGCCCCGGTTTCACGGCGGGAGATTCACTAGACGAGCCGCTCCGGCATCTTTTATTCCACACTTTTGCTTGGATCCTGATTTAATCCTCCGAGCGATGAAACTTGTGCAGGTTGCTGGTTCTCGTCTCGTTGTTTTATTCAAGATTCGTCTCCTCGTGATGTTCGCATTGTGTATGTTTGTGTTTATAAATTCATATTTCATCTATCGCTCTATTTACACAAAACATCAATTATTCAGAGGGTTGAAGATGAGTGAACAGAACACACACACACACACACACACACACACACACACACACACTCACTCTCTCTGTCTCTCTCTCTCTCTCTCTCTCTCTCTCTCTCTCTCTCTCTCTCTCTCTCTCTCTCTCTCTCTCACTCTCTCACTCTCTCACTCTCTCTCAGTACAAAATCTAACACATCTTTAGGCATTATGTTAGAGTGCAAGAAAGATGGATAGATAGAAAACAAGATAGAAAAAGTCAGAAAAACAGTGGCAGATAGATTGAGATAGAGGGAGAGATGGAGTGATTGACAAAGCAGGAGACAGAAGAGGGGTGGGAGGGTGAAAGAGCAAGAGAGAGAGAGAGAGATAGAGAGAGATAGAGAGAGAGTGTGTGTGTGTGTGTGTGTGTGTGTGTGTGAGAGCGAGAGAGACAGAGCAAGAGAGCACTGGGCTAACGGGAAGCCTCACCTTGTCCCTCAGTGTGAGTCTGAGGGTGTTAGTGTATTGGCCCTGTGATGGACTGGTGAATTGTTCAGGGTGAACTCTAAGATCATTTCTACTTGTATTCCTCTGTTGTGTTTATTTTGTTCTGTACTTACAGTTACAAGGACAGCATAAATACACAAATATATATATATATATATATGTGTGTGTGTGTGTGTGTGTGTGTGTGTGTGTGTGTGTGTGTGTGTGTGTGTGTGTGTGCCCGTTCCCACAGAGCCTCGAACACCATGCCTAATCTCGAATGTACAGAATCAGTGGGCCTTCTAGATAAAACTCAAACCAACAGCCTTGGTATTTACAAAGTAAACACACACACACACACACACACACACACACGGCCAAGGATATGCTTGTTCACAATGGTTCTCAGTGGGACCGTTCCTCAGGAGAACCGTCAGAAAATGGTGATGGGGAACAAAGCCGATTGTGTGGTAATGCGGCACAATGTTGAAGGAATTAATTTTCATGAAAATATGGAAATGTCATGTAAGAGAGACAAGAAAAGAAAAACACACACACACACACACACACACACACCTCATGTACAGCTGGTCACTTATCCAGTGATCATTGATTAATCTGTACATCTTTTGAACCATTTTATCCTACCAGGGTCGCAGGGAGGTTGGAGCCTATCTCAGCCAGCTCTGAGTAAAGAGAGGGTATGCCCTGAACCGCTTGCTAGTCCATCACAAGGCAACACACATACAACCATTCACACTCACATCAGGGACAATCTGGAAGAGCCAATTAGTTTAATGTGCACGTCTATGGACTGGCGGAGGAAACCAGAGTACCCAGAGGGAACCCACACAAAGACGGGGAGAACAATATGAACCCCACACAGAAACGCTCTCGCCGATCCCGGGAGTCGAACCCTGGGCCTGCTCGCTGTGAGACGGACATAGTTAGCATCCTCCAGCTGCAATGATTAAACATTAAAGATATGCAGATAATGAGGAAACGTTAATTCAACCGGAGCTCCTAATTACAAATAACAACCGTAACAAGCTGCCCGACAAATAGTGGTGTACATTTATTATTCTTACCTCACACAAGTTCACCACTGCAGAGGATCTTCGTGTTCTTTCAAGCAACACGCTCCATAGCACTGTTAAAAAAAATAAATAAATAAAAACAGTAAGGACCTCAGAGCTTTTATTCTGATGCCTCATGAAATTCAACAGGAAGCGTCTGGCCACAGTGATTCCTCACAACTCGCTTTGACATGATGACACCGCTTGCAAAGCTCACTGAGCTAAACTGGCCACGGTGGAACATTCTGGAAGATAAAAGATTGTTGCGGGGCTGTGTTCCGAATCTAATTTAATGCATCATTAGTCTTCGAAGGCGGGGACTTTTAAGAGCTACATGGTAAACCAGTTAGGATTACATTACAATGTTATCGAATTCACCGCTAACCGCAAACATATATACGAGAAACAAAGCACCTTTGATATAAAACAGAAGGAATATTCCTGCAGCTACATTAGCTATTTCTCCAAAACACAACCTGATCCCGCACCATAAAATATTAACTTTTGAAATGATTATTTGCTTAAAAAAAAAAAAAAAAAAAGTAGCAACACTTCTATGAAGTCAACAGTTCAATTAAAAGTATTAGCACTTGTAGGAACACTTCAGCACCTCAGGAAAAAAAAAAAAATCCTATTACAGTGGTAGGTTGACTTTTGAGTGTTTTTTATAATGATACGAGCTTCGATCCACCAAAATTTGCTCCATCCAACCAGCAAAATTTTGATTTATGAACTCTGCAGAGAAAATGGATTTTCTGGGCCAATTAGCCTCAATTATTTTCTGTGATTCCCCCTATAGGAAGAAAACAAAATATTTCAAGCCCCCCCAGTGCCCCACGCATGACCACAAATAGTGTTATTGTTTGCTCGGTGCTTTTTCCCTACACCATAGGGAACACAATGAGAGCGCCACTGCTCCCTACTGTAGAGGATGCACAATTACACTTAATTCTAGTACAGTATGGTAAAAAAGCATGTTCCCCAGGGTCATGCAACCCGCCCCTGGCATCACACTATGCCCCCCTTGGGGGGGGGGGCACACCCCACTATTTGCGAAGCATTGGCCTTGTGGGAGCTCACCATGAGCCTTTCGTTGCTGGCGTTCTTAGTGTGCACATGCACAAAATTCTCCTCGTCCTTCTTCTCTGTTACGTACCACCTCATGCCTGCTCGTGTGACATCTTTGTCGCAGTCGATCATTGGACAGGTTAGTTGACTTATTGTTCATTTTTGTTTTATTATTATTTATTAATAATTGTTATTAATGCTAATGTACATGTATTATTATTATAATGAAACATTTATTATTTGTACATGTGTATCTTTAATATATTAGGTGAACTATATGTGTCTGTGTCAGGCTCTGAGTTTGGGCAAGGGATGGAACAGATTGGTTATCTATTATTTCTGGTGGGAATGTTTGTTTTATCTTATGAGCTCGCCCTCAGAACGGATTAATTTCATAAGTCAAGGTACCTTTGTAATCACAATCTTTTTTTTTTTAAGTTCCCTATGAGAGAATGGGCCAGTGGTGGCCTGTTGGTAAAAGGTGCTGGATAGCTGATCCTCAGGTTTGTGGGTTTGAATCCCACTCTCCACAAGGTTGTCACTGCCCCCCTCCCACATTAACTGGGTTATCAAAGGCCGGTCATGTCTCTCACTGTCTATGGTGAGAGGTTCATGTAAAAGAACCATTGCTGACTTTCGTAAAGACGAGCTGCAAAGCCATCAATGTGTTTCTGCCCCTTGCTGAAGGGTTGTGCCAGGAAGGGCATCTGACGTAAGTCAAATCAAACGAGCTGTGGCGACTCCTGAGAGAGGGAAAAAGCCAAAAAAAAAAAAAAGAAGTTCGAGTCGTGTGGTAGTAAACATGATCCCAGTAACCGACACTAAACTAGCAGGCAATAGTTAAGCTTGGAACTCAGAACATTCTTTCTGTGAGGTGAAAATACTCACCATGTAGCTATAATGTAATGTATACTAACAAAAATTAAACTGCAAAAAATAAAAATACAAATATTTATCGGAAACTAAACTAACGAGGAAAAAGCTGACGTACTTAGCGCTAAAGTATTAACCATATTGACCATCCCTGAGAGTCAGCAGCCAAGGATCCGTCCTACAGAACCCATGTCTTCGGCTGCTACCCAACTCACAATGCACGTGTCCCCTATAGCCACTCCCAAAATTTGTAGGTCCACGGGCGGGCGGATCCGTGTCTACTTTTCGCATTGAGCTCAACAGGGCTCCATGGGCAGAAGCCTGATCACCAGATGCTCGCCTTTGAGCCCCTCCCCCAGGCCTGGCTTCAAGGTGGGGTGACTTGCGTCCAGGTCCGGGGTCTAGGATCATTAGGACAGATAAAAACCCCTCCACCACAATAAGGTGGTGATTCAAGGAGGAGTCGCGAGCTTTGGCTCGTGACTGAAAGAACAAGACTGCGGATACAAGCGACTGAAATGAGCTTCCTTTGCCGGGTGGACTGGCTCTAACTTAGAGATGGAATGAGAACCTCCGCTGAAGACCTGGAGAAAGTGGCTGGGGAGAGGGACATCTGGACCTCACTGCCCCCATGATCTGACCCCGGAAGAAGTGGAAGATGATGATGATGATGATGATGATGATGATGATGATGATATTATTGATGTGCGTTGACTTGACCACTCAAAACGTACCTAGAAGCTTGTGAAAATTAATGTATCAGCTAACCTCAATAGAGTAAACAAAGCTAAATTAGCGAGACAGTCATGAAAACCACGTAGCCACTGTGTCCATACCAACATACATTAAAATGTTTGTTCAAAAGTCAGTAAAATCTGAGCTAATTAAAAAATGCTAATATAGTCAGTTTTAACACAATAACGAGTGTAACTGTCACTAGAATAATTACATAGAAACACGTAAGTGTGAACGCATCAACCAAAGCTAGCACAGTAAACAAAATCTAGTTTAAATAGTAAGTACTAGTAATGAAAACGCTAACCTAGCGAGAGCTCAAACTGTGAACCAAAGCTAACCTAGGCTGTGAAAGATAGGATCATATACATAGCTATTATGTTAAGTTAGGCCACGCCCACCATTTCAGCTTATATCACCATAATATCCATCTATCCATTTGCTGAACTCCAGGTGAAGGTGTCATCTTGAACGGCGCGCCAGGCCATCACAGGGCCAACACACACATAACCATTCTTGCTCATGCCCACAATCATGGCCAATTAAGCCTACTGTGCATGTATTTGGACTGTGTGAGGAAACCAGCGTACCCGGAGGAAACTCACGCAAAGACAGGCAGGACATGTAAAGTCCACACAGGGACACCCTCGCCAAGCACTGGACCCGAACACAGGACCTTCTCGCTGTGAGGTGGACCCGCGAACTGCTACACCTGCGCGCCTCCTATCAGAGTAATAGAGGTGGTTTCATTTAATATTCGAGTTCATTGACACCTTAAGCGTTTTCGTTTCGTCATTGTCATGTCGTGCTATAATGTAAATAATTGTTGTTCAAGTTTCTCGTACGTTACCGACTCACACCGCAAATGACTTTCAAGACGTCCGAAATGAAAAAGGGCTCAAGCTGTTCACATTAATTTTCCTGCAT
>CM045743.1:44737642-44755142 GCA_024760905.1 Plotosus lineatus | reverse complement strand
CTGATGAACACCATTTGTGGTGCCAACTGGTGGACAGACCACTGACTCATCATATCCAAGATGAGCCTCCATATCCAGTTGAGGAGACGCCTCAGGGGCAGAAGGTCACCAAGCCTTGTTGTTGAGAAACTGAAGAACCTTCAGACTGGATGTAAACTGCAGGAGGCTCTGGACACCAAGCTACCACATGACCAGCCCACCCTAGATGGTGTCGAGGAACAATGGGCGCAGCTCAGAGACACCACCTAATCTGCTGCATTGAAAGTCATCGGCCCGAAGAGCAACAAACACCAGGACTGCTTCGATCAGAACGACGATGTAATCCAGTCCTTCTGGAAAAAACATGTCATCTCCTCCATGCGCACTAGTGCGACCCCAAGTATGCTGCAAAGAAAGCTGTCTTCACTTCCATCTACAGCAAGGTGCAGGCCAGGCTTTGCTCCATGCAGGATGCCTGGTTGAGTGCCAAAGCAGATGAGATCCAGGAGCATGCAGACAGGTGGGACACAAAGAAGCTCTACTATGCACTCAAGGCCATCTACAGTCCACAGGCAGCTGAGCAGAGGGGAAGAATCAGATGCCTGATTGATGACATTTGTAGAGCTGATACTGGACAAGTGGACAGAGCACTTCAGCATCACGTTCAACCAGCCATCCTTCATCAATGACATCGCCATTGATTGTCTGCCCCAGGTTCCCATCAAAGACAAGCTGAGCTCTGCCTTCCTTTTCAGAAAAAGAAGTCTGGAAAGCAGTGGAGCTGCTTTCAAATGTGAAAGCCCTTGGTTCTGACACCATCCCGGCAGAGAGCTACAAAGCCGGTGGGCAGAACTTGCTTACTGAGCTGACAAACATCTTCCAGTCCATGTGGGAGACTGAACAGCTCCCACAGGAGTTCCAAAATGCAACCATCGTCCAGCTCTACAAATGAAATGCCAACCGCCAGTCTTGTGACAACCAACTCGCTCCTGTCCATTGTCAACAGAATCCTGGCATGCAACCTGCTCAACTGGCTCCTGAAGGACCTAGAGCAGGGTCTCCATCTCAAGAGTCAGTGTGGTTTTCACGAAGGCCGTTGGACTATTGACATGATCTTCACTGTGTGTGTGCTGATTCCAAGAGAAGTGCATAGAACAGCACCAGGACATTTATACTACCTTTGTTGACCTGACCAAGGCCTTTGACAATGTTAGCAAGGATGGCCTTTGGAGAATCATGGAGAATTTTGGGTGCCCAAATACATTTATCACCAAAACAGTTCCATGAGGGCATGAGAGCCCGTGTCCTGGATGACAGCAAATGATCGGACCCCTTCCTCATGACAAATGATGCTAAGCAGGGCTGTGTCATGGCTCCAATGCTGTTCAGTAATGTCTTTTCAGACATGATGACGTGCAGCCTTGGCATTAACATCTGGTAGAGGTATGATGGCAGGTTATTCAACCTCAGGCACCTCCACATGGTCAGCAAAGTGAAGGAGATCATGATCAGAGACCTTTTTGCTGATGACTGTGCCTTCAATGCTAGCTGGGGGGGGGGGGGGGGTGCAGGTGCAGCTGGACAGACTCTCCTCAGCCTGTGCTAATTTTGGTCTGACCATTAGCACCAAAAAGACCAAGGTCATGTACCAGCCAGCCCCAGGGGACCCATATCATTAACCACACATCACTGTCAATAGCCAAAAACAACCAGTTGACAGTCTTGCCTACCTTGGAAGTACTATGTCCCATACAGCCACCATTGATACTGAAATCAACAGCTCCCTGGATATGGCAAGGGGTATTTTTGGGAGCCTCTGTGAGAGGGTGTGGGAGAGGAGCAACATCCGGCCTGAGACCTTCTTCTTCTTCTTCTTTTCCTTTCGGCTTTTCCCTTCAGGGGTCGCCACAGCGAATCATCTGCCTCCATCTCACCCTATCCTTTGCATCTTCTTCTCTTACACCAACGACCTTCATGTCCTCCTTCACCACATCCATGAATCGTCTCTTTGGTCTTCCTCTAGGCCTTTTGCCTGGTAGTTCCAGCCTCAGCATCCTATTACCAATATACTCACTATCCCTCCTCTGTACATGTCCAAACCATCTCAATCTAGCCTCTCTGACTTTGTCTCCAAAACGTCTTACATGTGCTGTCCCTCTGATGTGCTCATTCCTAATCCTATCTATCCTCGTTACTCCCAAAGAGAACCTCAACATTTTCATCTCTGCTACCTCCAACTCTGCCTCCTGTCTTTTCCCCAGGGCCACTGTTTCTAACCCATACAATATCGTTGGCCTCAACACCGTCTTGTACACTTTTCCTTTCATTCTTGCCGATACCCTCCTATCACACATCACACTGGACACTTTTCTCCAACCATTCCAACCTGCCTGCACATGCTTCTTGACCTCTTTTCCACACTCTCCATTGCTCTGGATTGTTGAGCCTAAGTACTTAAAATCCTCCACCTTCCTTATCTCTGCTCCCTGTAATCTCACCGTTCCTCTTTGGTCCTTGTCATTCATGCACATGTATTCTGTCTTACTGAGGCTAATCTTCATTCCCCTCCTTTCCAGGGCATACCTCCACCTCTCTAGATTTTCCTGCACTTGTTCTCTGCTCTCACTACAGATCACAATGTCATCTGCAAACATCATAGTCCATGGGGAATCTTGTCTAACCTCATCTGTCAGCCTGTCCATCACCATAGCAAACAAGAAGGGGCTGAGAGCTGACCCTTGATGCAGTCCCACCTCCACCTTGAACTCTTGTGTCACACCGACAGCACACCTCACCACTGTCTTACATCTCTCATACATGTCCTGCACCACTCTAACATACTTCTCTGCCACTCCAGACTTCCTCATGCAATACCACAGTTCTTCTCTCGGCACCCTGTCATATGCTTTCTCCAGATCCACAAAGGCACAATGCAGCTCCCTCTGACCTTCTCTGTACTTCTCCATTAACATCCTCAAAGCAAACACTGCATCTGTGGTGCTCTTTCTTGGCATGAAACCAAACTGTTGTTCACAAATGCTGACTTCTGCCCTTAGTCTAGCTTCCACTATTCTTTCCCAGAACTTCATCGTATGGCTCATCAACTTTATCCCTCTGTAGTTGCCACAACTCTGCACGTCTCCCTTGTTCTTAAAAATGGGCACCAGCACACTTCTCCTCCATTCCTCTGGCATCCTCTCACTCTCTAAGACCTTGTTAAATGTTCTTGTCAGAAAATCTACTGCTACTTCTCCTAGACACTTCCATACCTCCACTGGTATGTCATCAGGACCAACTGCCTTTCCATTCTTCATCCTCTTCAATGCCCTCCTCACTTCACCCTTACTAATCTTTGCTACTTCCTGGTCCTCAACAGTCACCTCTTCTACTCTTTTTCTCTCTCATTTTCCTCATTCATCAGCTCTTCAAAGTACTCTTTCCATCTTCCCAGCACACTTCTGTCATCAGTCAATACATTTCCCTCTCTGTCCTTTATCAATCTAACTTGCTGCACGTCCTTCCCATCTCTATTTCTCTGCTGTGCCAACCTATATAAATCATTTTCTCCCTCCCTACTTTCCAACCGAGCATACAAGTCATCAAACGTGCTCTGTTTGGCCTTTGACACTGCTACCTTTGCCTTACCCTGTGTCTCCCTGTACTCCTGTTTACTCTCTTCGGTTGTCTCAATGTCCCACTTGTTCTTAGCTAATCTCTTCCTTTGTACACATTCCTGCACTTCCTCATTCCACCACCAAGTCTCCTTATCTACTTTCCTTCCAGATGACACACCAAGTATTCTCCTACCTGTCTCCCTGATCACATTAGCTGTAGTTGTCCAGTCATCTGGAAGCACTTCCTGACCACCCAAAGCCTGTTTCAACTCCTCCTTGAAGACAACCTGACACTCTTCCTTTTCAGCTTCCACCACTTTGTCTTCTGCTCTGCCTTTGCCTTCTTCACCTTCCTCACCATCAGCATCATCCTGCACACCACCATCCTATGCTGTTTGGCAACACTCTCACCCACTATGACTTTGCAGTCACTGACTTCCTTTAAATTACATCGCCTGCACAAGATGTAGTCTACCTGTGTGCTCCTACCTCCGCTTTTATAAGTCACCCTATGCTCCTCTCTCTTCTGGAAGAAAGTATTCACTACAGCCATTTCCATCCTTTTTGCAAAATCTACCAACATCTGTCCTTCATGCTCCTGTCCTGGATACCAACCCTACCCATCACTTCCTCGTCCCCTCTGTTTCCTGCACCAACATGTCCATTGAAGTCTGCCCCAATGACTACTCTTTCACCTCTGGGGGTACTCTGCATCACTTCATCTAACTCCCTCCAGAATCTCTCCTTCTCTTCTCGCTCACATCCTGTCTGTGGGGCATAAGCACTAACAACATTGACCATCACACCTTTAATTTCTAACTTGAGACTCATCACTCTGTCTGATACTCTTTTCACTTCTAGAACATTCCTGGCAAACTCCTCCTTCAAGATGACTCCGACTCCATTTCTCTTCCCATCCACACCATGATAAAACAGCTTAAACCCTGCTCCTATGCTTCTAGCCTTGCGACCTTTCCACCTGGTCTCCTGAACACACAGTATGTCCACCTTCTTCCTCTGCATCGTGTCAGCCAGCTCTCTACCTTTTCCTGTCATAGTTCCAACATCCAAAGTCCCTACTTTCAGTCCTAGACTCATGCCTTTCCTCTTCTCTCTCTGGCAACGGACACGCCTCCCGCCTCTCCTTCTTCGACGTCTTCGACCAACAGTAGTCCAATTTCCATCAGCACCCTGTTGGTTGACGGCACTGATGGCGGTCGTTGTTAACCCGGGCCTCGACCGATCCGGTATGTGGTTCTTTCTTGTGATTCGCATAATTTATTTGGCATTTGTTTTACGCCGGATGCCCTTCCTGACGCAACCCTCTGCATTTATCCGGGCTTGGGACCGGCGTGAGGGAGAGACACTGGTTTGTGCCCCCCCCTCACGGCTGCATTTGCCCCCCCCTCACGGCTGCATTGCCCCCCCCTCACGGCTGCATTTAAGGTACGTGTATATCAAGCTGTAGTTGTCACCACACTCCTTTTGGCTCTGAAACCTGGACTCCATGCAGGAGACATTTAAAGATGCTCAACCGATTCCACCTTAGTTGATTGCATAACATCTTGTGCATCCAATGGTACAACAGGGTCCCAGACACCTAGGTCCTGCAACAGGCAGGTATCCCAAGCATCACTACCATGATCCACAAAGCTCGTATCAGATGGAACGGCCATGTTGTATACATTCCGGAGAGCCGTATCCCCAAGTAGCTCCACTATGGAGAGCTCAGCCAAGGGTAGCACATTGCTGGTTTTTGCTGGTCTAGTGGTTAAGGAGCAGGATCGCTGATCCTAAGGTTGGAGTTCGTGTCTCCACAGGGTTGTCACTGCCGCCCCCCAGTGCAGCTAACTGGGTTATGAAAGGCAGGCCATATCTCTCATTGTCTATAGTGAGAGGCATGTAAAAGAACCATTGCTGACTTTCGTAAAGAGGAGGCTGCAAAGTCGTCAGAGTGTTTCCGACCTGGAGAGGGATGGGCTCTGCCAGGCCAAATCAGCCCACCGACATTAGTCTTCAGGATTGAAGTTGTTCGGTTTACCATGAAGAAGAAGAATCAATCAATCTAATTTAAACTAATCAAGTGTGTGTGTGTGTGTGTGTGTGTGTGTGTGTGTGTGTGTGTGTGTGTGTGTGTGAGAGAGAGAGAGAGCGAGAGAGAGAGAGAGAGAGAGTAAGTGTGTATCCATTGCACTTTTTTCTTTAGGGATGCTGTGAGTTGGGCCTCTGTTTAAAAATTTACTCAGGTAATATTCGGCACAACACGTCTGAGTCATGATGATAAGTGACCACTCTCTCTCTCTCTCTCTCTCTTTCTCTCTCTCTCTCTCTGTCTCTCGCTCTCTTTTCTCTACTCTCATTTTTAACACAAACACTTGCACTGCTTTTTAATGTTTTATCGCTTTTGACTTATGGATCCTTCAGCGTGGGCGCTGACCTATTTTATAAGAACCTTGCTCTGAAAAACCTACTGTGTCCAAGGTGCTGCTCGTCACAACACACACACACACACACACACACACACACACACACACACACACACACACACACACACACACACACACACACACACACTCACTCACTCACTCTCTCACACACAGAAACAGAGAAACAAATACCTGGTAGGAGTGGCCTAATATTCCAATAAGGCTTACTGTTGATTGACAGCTGTATGGATAATTGTACCCTTGGATGATAAAGTGTGTGTGTGTGTGTGTGTGTGTGTGTGTGTGTGTGTGTGTGTGTGTGTGTGTGTGTTGAATATCTAATGAAACACACATGTAGCTCACTCCTGTAATGAAAAGTTATAATTTAAGGAAACTTTCTCATTATTGAATTTTTTTTTGTGCCAACTTGCAGAAACCGAGTTCGGAAGAATGGAATAGTTGCCCTTTGGTGGAATTAAGTCCTTCTCAGGGTGCAATAAATCACACCGATGGTGCTGAATGAATCAATTTGCATTGACTCCACCCTGTAATTTTTGCAATGTATTTTCAGTAAAATGAAGGGAATGGATGTAGTGTGTGTGTGTGTGTGTGTGTGTGTGTGTGTGTGTGTGTGAGAGAGAGAGAGAGAGAGAGAGAGAGAGAGAGAGAGAGAGATTTGTGGAAATATTGGGGAAAAGGTACATTTTGCAGATGTGTAGCTTTATTTATTTGTTTGTTTGTTTATTGATTTATTTATTATAATGAATTACATGTTAAATTTCAAGCCGAAACGCAAACCTGGCAACAAGAAATGAACTCTCGTTCTCTATATATACTTATATAGCCATTCATTAGTGGAACCGTTTAACTGCACCATGGTCGCGGAGAGGCTGGAGCCTATCTCGGTCGCCTCTGGGTGAGAGTGGGGACCATGGTCCCTCTGCAGGATGATGAATATAAAAAGGTGGATCTGTTGGGCTTTACTCTCGAGCCTCGTGGCTCATCAGAGTCGGTGTTGATTCCCGCTATCAGTAGCGTGACGCAACCAGGAGTTGAACTCAGGAGTTCAGCCCAGCGCAATAACCACCAGCAGCCCGTTCTCAATAATTTGTATTATCCTTTCTTAGGCTCGCAGGAAGGCTGGAGCCTATTTGAGCCAACTCTGGGTAAACGCTTTGTACTGCCAACGCACACACATCCATTGACACTCAGTCTCACCCTTGGGGGCAATTCAAAACGGCTAATTAACCTAACGCGCATGACCTGGACTGTTGGAGGAAACCTGAGCACCCAGAAACTTGGTGGGAAGAACATGGACCCCACACAGAAACGCCCTCACCGAGCCCGGGACTCAAACCCAGACCCTTCTTGCTGTCACTGAATGAAAGTGTTGTTGTTGTTTTTTTTTTAATCCAATTTCTTCCTTTTTTGTGTCATTCAGAGTTGATCGCAGCAATTATTTTAATAACTTTAATGTTTGGATCACATCTGTTCCCTGCATACGGATCTGCCGTCGTTTCAAAGTAAAAACCTTCTTCAGTAAGTCAAGTGGATTAAAACCACCCAGAACTGTAAATGGCTACAAAATCCGCAAAAGTAAATTTGACTTGTTTAGAGTTGAACATCGTCATTCAATCTGAATAGGTCTCCTCCCCGGCCGTCCCCGCACCAGCCTTTCTGTCGCTTTTCCATTTAAAGCCCTGGGTGCAAGAAGCACTTTAAACACAAAATAAAACTTTTGAGATATTAAGGGTCAACATTTTGAACACATGCTGTAGATACTTTTAAAAGATAGTGTATGTATGTGTGTAAACACCCACCGTACGCACCCATTGTATACACCCATCGTATATATACACACACACACACACACACACACACACACACACACACACACACACACACACTGTACATGCCAACGGTACACACCCACCACACATACCTATCGTACACACCCACGGTACACACCCATCGTATATACACACACACACACACACTGTACATGCCAATGGTACACACCAATCATATACACCCTCCCCCCACCATACACACATATACACACACTGTACACACCCAGTACCACCAACCATACACAAACACTGTGCACACACACACACCATACACACACACCATACACACCTTTGCATACGCCTACCGTATACACACACACACACACACACACACACACACACACACACACACACACACACACACATACCATACACCCACTACCATGCACACCAACCATATCCTTCCACCACTACCCACTGTAAACACACATCATATACACCCACTATCATCCACTGTATACACCCACTGTACACACCGACCATATACACTCACCTCCACCCATCACACTAACACACACATACACATACACACATACACACACACACCACACACACCCACTGTACACATCCACCATATACACCAGCAATATTCACCCACCATACACACCAACCACACCGTACACATCCACTGTACACACCAAGCATACATACGCACCCACTACCACCCACCATACACACCCACTGTGCACACCCACCATACACACCAACCATATACACTCACCATACACACTAACCACAAACAGCCACTACCACCCATCATACACACCAACCATATACACCCACCAAAACCCACTTTACACACCCACCCTACACATAAACCACACTCACACACACACAGACACACACACACACACACACACACACACACACACACACACACACACACTATGCACATGTAACCCTAGTAAATATCAATAGATTGATAATGTTATAGAATAAATATTATTAAAATCATTCCATTATGACTCATTTAAAGAAAAAAAGAGTAAAAGCAGTTATAATTCTAAAAGGTTTAAATAAATTTATATATGTGAAATGTTTTGGTCGACTGAGAAGAGTAACAGACCGCGATGGGAATAAAAAGTGAATGTTTTTGCGCGTTCCTGTATTATGTTGTGAGTGTAAAGCAGAAACCTGTGTGTGACGTGTAACTCAAGAGGGTTTGTACAGCAATCCGTTAAGAGATCAAGAATCCGGGATCGGGTTGCGGAGGCAGCAGCTGAAGCAGTAAGGTCCAGATGTCCCTCTTCCCAGTTCTTCAGGGGGGGGGGGCACTGAGGTGTTCCCAGAGCAGCCGAGAGGCAGGCCCGACAGCATGTTCTGGGTCGACCCCGGGCTCTCTTCCAGGTCGAACATGCCTGAAGCACCTCAGCAGGGAAGTGTTCGGGAGGCATTCTGACCAGATGCCCGAACCACCTTGACTGGTTCTTCTCAACTCTGAGCTCTTCCCGGATGGCTCCCGAAAGCCCTTCCATGGTAAACATGAGAGGAACGCTACACACACACACACACACACACACACACACACACACACACACACATACCCACACACACGCACACACATGCACACACACACACATGCACACACACACACACATGCACACACACACACATGCACACACACACACACACACATGCACACACACACACACACACACACACACACACTCACAAAGGGAGGATGAAAAGTAAAGATTGATGCTCCAGGTAAGCTTTAGGAAAAAATAAAAATTCTAGACAGAAATACTTCAAACATGTTTATATGGAAATATTTATTAATAAATTATTGTTTTTAGCCCTGCAATGGCCTGGCAAGTCAGCCAAGATTTAGCCCACCCTTGCCGTGAGTTGGCTGAGATAGGTCTAATTAGGATGAAGCATCTTAGAAAATGAATGACTGAATGATTTTGCTTATGATTAGTATAAACAGAGGGGGCGGGGCGCTGAAGAAAACACTGGACTCAAATTCCCAGAATGCAGTGCTAGTCAGTCATCCTGAATGGTGCTTGGCTAACAATCACTGAAGTGACAGACATGCTGGGATAAAGTTCTGCTGCAGCACCATCTCGAGTTGCTAAATCTCCTACCTTAATTACCAGTGTTTTGATGCAGAACAGCATTGTGGGTAATGCAGGAAACTTAATTATCTCTGTATTCATTTCAGCTCAATTCAGTTTTATTTGTTTAGAGCTTTTTACAATTGACACTGTCGCAAAGCAGCCATACGCAGTAAAACAGTGAAAGTCACGGCTTACAAAGTATAAAAGAATTGAAACATTTCCTATAACCCTGCACATCCGCCGTAATAAGTGTCGGCCGTAACCCTAATCCTAATCCCAATTTAAACCTTAACTCTATGTCATTTGACCCCTAAATCCTGATCCTAACCTCAATCCTGGCCACATCCCTTTAACCCTAGGCTTAACCCCGAATAATAACCCCGACCCTTAACCCTAATCCTTACCCTGACCTCCAGCCACTAGCTCCTACCCTACCCTTTTACAACAACCATAACCTGTAAACCCTAATCCCAACCCCTAACCTTAACCCTAATCTTAACCACAAATAATAACCCCAGCCCTAATCCTGACCTCTTAACCCGAATCCTTACTCTGACTTCCAACCCCTAACCTGTCAACCCTAATCCGAACCCCTAACCTCGCAACTATAATCCCAACCCCTAACCTCTCAACCATAATCCCAACCCTGACCTTAACTCTAATCCCAACCCCAACTTTAACCCTAATCCCAACTCCTAACCCTAACCCTAACACCAACCCCTAACCTCGCAACTATAATCCCAACCCCTAACCTCTCAACCCTATTCTAAACCCCTAACCTCTCAACCCGAATCCCAACCTCTAATCTCTGAACCCTAATCCCAACCCCTAACCTCTCAACCATAATCCCAACCCCTAACCTTAACCCTAATCCCAACCCCTAACCTCTCAACTCGAACACTAACCCCTAACCTCTCAACCTTAATCCCAACCCCTAACCTTAACCCTAATCCCAACCCCTACTCTCTCAACTCGAACACTAACCCCTAACCTCTCAACCTTAATCCCAACCCATAACCTTAACCCTAATCCCAACCCCTGGCCTCTCAACTATAATCCCAACCTCTAACCTCTCAACCTTAATCCCGACTGCTAACCTCAACCGTAATCTTATCTGTGAAATGATGTAAAGTGGAGATGCCTTATAGCGTTCGTGTGCTTTCCTGCAGTCAGCCTTCCTTCTCACAGAATAAAACTTTAGCTCAAATCAATTCTCTACTCCTGTTGCCAAATTTAGTCCTTCGTATAGTGTCCAGTTTAAACATATTTATTTATGTGAGTAATCCATAACTGCACAGCAGCACCATCCTCTTCCTGTATGCGGACCATTAGCAACGACCCCGTGGTTCTATGCGGCATAATTACTACTCTAAAACTAGTAGAGCCACTGATGGAGGACGCTAATGGTGATGCGACGACGCGACACACTCTCCTGCTCTTATTTATGTGTGTGGGCTTAAAGCTTGAACTACTACAGTGTTATTTCCTTCATTCGGGTACCTGCGCTGGCGTGTGTGTGTGGGAATCCCTGCCACTGATTAACCTCTGAGCAGATGGTACAGTGTGTGTGTGTGTGTGTGTGTGTGTGTGTGTGTGTGTGTGTGTGTGTGTGTGTGTGTGTGTGTGTGTGTGTGATCGTCTTGCCCGTGTGGCAGAAGCGCTCTTTGTATCAGTCTGTGTTGGAGTGAAGCCACACGTTCAGTTCGCTTCATTAAAGAGACGACTGAGAGCTCGTGGGCATAAACACAAGATCACATACGAGCTGCTGATGGAGATGGGCCAAAGCCTTTGATCTCTGCTCAACCTCACACACACACACACACACACACACACACACACACACACACACACATACACATACACACACACACACACACACACACACATACACAGAATAAGTTATTAAGATTGCAAATATATTCCCTTTATTACACCAGACGGTTACTGAAATTTGAATTCTGATTCCTGATTGGTCAGAAGGTCTTGAATTATTTCCCATAACAGCAAATCCTCATCGCAATACATTACCATCTCCATGGTAACAGCTCACTCACCCAGGCTTATACATCAGCCATTCCATATATACTGCATATAAGGTGTAACAAGAAGTTTACTCGTTCATTCATTTTCTTAGACGCTTAATCCAAATTAGGGTCACGGGGAGGCCGGCGCCCATCTCAGCTGTCTCCAGGCGAGGGCATGGTACACCCCGGACAGCTCACCAGGCCATCGCTGGAGCAACACTCATACAAATATTCATACTCACATTCACACCTGAGGCAAATTAACCTACTGTGCATGTTATTGGTCTGTAGGAGGACACCAGAGAACCAGGAGGAACCCACGTAAGCACGGGGAGAACATGCAAACTCCACACAGAAACGGCCGAGCTGGGAATCGTACCCAGGACCTCCTTGCTGTGAGGCGGACGTGCGAACCACCACGCCACCGTGCCATGCCGCCTTCTATTATTATGAATATAATCGTGACGATGGAAATGATACCACACCCACACGTTTATATAAATGCACATGAACCAGAACCTGTTTTTCGGACGTGTAGCTCCAGGTTTTTCCGTTTTGTAAGATTTTCGACTCTGCAGTTAAAAAGAGAAAATACAGAGAAAAGGCAGGCGTCCTCTAGCACACGTACTGGCACGATTTTCATGCGTAGGCGAACTTGACGTGTCTCTTAGACTCGAAGCGCTTTTCATTTCCTAAAGGAACCCAATCACATCCTGCTCTGGATGCATCTCAGTGTAGCAGAAGAATTAATCGGGCCTGTCAGATCTTATTTGATGCGTCAGGCACTGAGGTAAAATTACATTCTTTAATATGTTTCTGCATCGCCTCCTCATGAGCAAGGCCTGGGTTTTTACTTTATTTTATTTTATTTTTTTCTTCCTCGTTCTGTATGCCGTTGTCAGGATCGTCTTTCAAGCAGCCGTATTCTAATGACGTTCCCATCTGGCGCGGGTACGTGTTCAATCCCCTCCTGGATCTTGAGCGAATGCGAACATTTTTGACATTGACGTCGCTTTCCATTGGCATGTTTTTAGCGGGCGTGGATAGCGGGTGCATTGCACCGCTTTAATGAGGCTGAATCACTTCCTGCTTGGTTTAGGAAATGATGACAGGTGAGAGCATGTGAGGTGAGTGTTCCACTAGCGGTGTGAGCCCAGGATGAACGTGTGAGGGTGATCACCATTACAAACACGCAGGTCATTCGAACACGCTTTCTTTACAGCTTTTGGTGCGGAACATTATGGAATACAGTAGGCCCTCGACATTCGCGGGGGTTCGGTTCCGAGCCCTCCGTGAATCGAGATAATCCGCGAGTTCTGTACCCGGAAGTAAAACCCCATGTAACACGTCACTTGCGCGAATGAGCAGCCGGAAGTAAAATACTATGTATCTATTACATGCGCTAAAATATGCTTCGTAAACACATTCTACAGACAGTCTGACTCATTAATACAGTATTCATGTAGTAAAATATAGTCATGATTCAGAAAAAAATTACAATTTTTACTCCTATTTTTACTGATGATAAAATATAAACATTATACAGCATATACTGTTGTAAAGCACTCGTTTTAAAGTCTTTTTCAATTATTATTCCAGTACAGTACCGAAGTTAATTCTGAGAATGTTTGTGCGTGAGATTTTATGTTCTCATGTTTAACAAACGATACCAAAAGGACAAACTTTATTACGCTTCATGTCCTTTTACATTCAACTTGGAGTGACGTCTCCAAGATGGCGCTGCCTCGAGGGCGATGTCGTGGAGTTCTCAGAGTCAAACTGTTTATTTGTTCGTTTTAATTTGTTTTATTTGTTGCACTATGCTCGTCTGTGATTGGTGGAGCCGACTACAGCTATGAGCAGCTTCAGCTTCAGGCAACTAAGCACGCAACAACTTATATCTTGAACTTATGTGCTATTCTTGTGGGGCCGGTGGCGTAGTGGTTAGGGTGCTGCGCTCATGATCAGGAGGTTGTGAGTTTGAATCCCACTGAGACCCTCACTGTGCTAAGACCCCTGGGCAAGGTCTCAACCACAACTGTGCCTCTGTTCACCCAGCAGTATAAATGGTACCAGTAAAATATGCTGGGAAGGTAACCTGCGATGGACTAGCGTCCCATCCAGGGGGAGTTGAACTCCTGCTCGCTTCACGCTACAGAAACCGGGGGTAAGTACTGGCCTGATAAGCCACTAGGCTCGGGTGTAAAAACCCAACAGACTTACCTCTTACCTTGTATGCTATAACAGCTCAATGCTAGCGCCGAAGTCCAGGTGGAGTTCTCAGAGGCTTGGTTAGCACTTCTGGCCATACTACTTGAAAATGTTCAGTCCCTGCAAAACAAGATGGACGAGTTTCAGCTCAGATTGCAGCGCAGAGGGATCTGCAGGACTGTGTTTCTGTAAAACATGGCTCGAGGAGAATACACCCGATGAGGCGATTGCGCCAGCCGGCTACACTAGCATATTAACTCTGCTAGCCGCATCCCGGCTAACCAGCCCAGTTGAGCGTGCTTAGTTATACACACCCGAAGATACTCCGATGTTATAGCTGTAGTAGAGTCGACCGGTCGTAGACAAGCATAGAGCAAAACATGAACAAACAAAACAACAAATAAAACAAATTAAAATGAACAAAGAAACAATTTGACTCTGAGAACTCCGTGACGTCGCCCTCTGGGCAGCGCCATCTTGGAGACGTCACTCCAAGTTCAATGTAAAAGGACATGAAGAGTACAGTAATAAAGTTTATCCTTTTGGTATCGTTTGTTAAACATGCTACAGAGCATAAAATCTCACGCATAAACATGAAGTTAGGTACTGTACTGGAATAATAATTGAAAAAGATTTTAATAGAACAGTTCAGAGAAAACCGTCGTTTCTCAGGAGAAAGTCTTATTTCTTCAGAAGAGACATCCAGCGTTTTCTATCGCTTAGCCAGAGAAGACACACGGCGTTTGAGTGGAATCATAGAACTTAACTGATAATTAAAACACACACAAAAAAACAGAGGCTTATTGACAACTTGTGCGTGAATGAGGAAAAAGGGGCGGAACATCAGCTCAACCAGTTAGGAGAAAGGAGGACAGCCATTGGCTGATTTTGAATCAAGTGCTGGTTGCTCAGCAGTCAGCGAATACTCAAACCGTGGGTGCAAAACTGCAAATAGGCAAGGGCCTACTGTCGGTGGTGAAGCGTTCAGCATGTCGCATCACAACAAGCCGTTCCTGGGTTTGAGTCCCGAGCTCGGCGACGGCGTTTCTGTGTGATGTTCTTACCATGCTTGTGTGGTTTCCTTGGGGTAATCTGGTTTCCTCCAACAGACCAAAGACATGCACATTAGGCTGTAACAGGCTGTCTCAAATTGCCCCTGTGTGTGTGTGTGTGTGTGTGTGTATGTGTGTTGATCCTGTGATGGTTGGTGAATTATTCAGGGTGTCCCCTATTTTTTCATCCAGTAATAGTTAAATTTCTTAAAGTCTTAAATTGCCGAGTCATGTGGTTATCTGGGCAAAGGCAGGGTACACCCTGAACAACTCACCCTTCTGTTGCAGAGTCAAACACACACAACTATTCACACTCACACTCAGACTAGGGGTAATTTGGGACAACCCATTAGCCCAACACTCATATGTTTGGACCATAGGAGATCCCTGAGGAACCCCACACAAGCACACGGAGAACATATAAACTTCACACAGAAACACTCCTGCTGAGCCCGGGACTTGAACCCAGGACTTTCCTGCTGGGAGGTGACTGTGCTACATCATCATCGCTGCACCATTGTACTGCCCCACCTTGAGAACGTGTTTTCTCTTATTGTTATAGCAGCAATAAATATTTTCCCTTTAACTTTAAAATGTTTTCTAATAAATAATAAGTAATACATAATAAGTAATAAATAATAAGTAATAAATAATAAACAAACTTCCTCTTCGCAGCACAGTGGTGTAGTGGTTCATACTTCCACCTCACAGCAAGAAGGTCCTGGGTTTGATTCCCAGCTCAGGTGTGTCTGTGTGCAGTTTGCATGTTCTCCCCGTGCTTGTTTGGGTTTCTCTCTGGGTTCTCCAGTTTCCTCCAGCACTCCAGAAACATGCACAGGGGCTTAATTGGCTGTTCCAAAAATCCCCTCAGTGTGAGCGTGAATATGAGAGTGCGAGTGAACGGCTGCGTGAGTTTTGGCCCTGCGATGGTGAGGTGAGCTGTCCCCCACCATCACCCAGAGTTGACTTACATGGGCTCCAGCCTCCATGTAACCCTAATTAGGATTAAGCAGTTCAGAAAATGAATGAAGAATAATAGAGTGCTGTAGTGGTCATCACATCCACATCTCAGCAGGGAGGTCCTGGGTTTGACTCCTGGGCTTGGCGAGAGCGTTTCCGGGTCGAGTTTGCATGTCCTCTCCATGCTTACCAGGGTTTCCTCAGGGTGCTCCGGTTTTCTCCGCACACTAATTTAACTGGCAGTCGCCAATTGCCTCTCGGTATGAGTGTGTGTGTGTGTGTGTGTGTGTGTGTGTGTGTGTGTGTGGGTCTGGCTTTGTGATGGACTGATGAGCTGTTCAGTGTGTACATCACCTTTCTCCAGTGTCGGCTGAGATAGGCTCCAGCCTCCTGTGACGCTAATGGGATTAACTGGCTCATCTGAGTGCCCAGAGGAAACATGTGTAAATACAGGGAGACGGCACTGAAAGTCAAACCCATCACCACGCTGCCTGGTATGTGATGATGATGATGATGATGATGATGATGATGATGATTATGATGATGAAGCTGTTTCTTTGCATACGAAGATCAGGGAAGGGTTGGTGGGTTGGTGAGTTGCAAGCCCGCTGGTGGCTGTAAAGGCCAATGCGTGATGCACAGGCTCTGCCGTCTCCATGTGGAGCGAGCAGTGCTGTCCCTAAAAAGGGTTGCTTGGTGGTCTTGTGTGAAACCGGATGATGCCGTGGCCTCATTCGACAATCAAACGACCTGTTACAACAAGACCGCCTACATGCAGGCTTGAGACTGCAGCTTCCAGTGCCATCTTGCATCTGCTGTTTCTGCCCCTCCCCCATCGCTGTAGGACTTTACTGCGCCCCTTCTCACCTGCGCTGGTTGCTTAAAGTGACAGACAGCCCGCACCAACCGATTGTCACTCTTTAGGTCCAGGAAATTCCGCAGTAGCCCAGCAGGCTGAGATGGCTGTGGTGACCTCGGGACGGTAGGTTTTATATCAGAGTTTCCTTCTCCTAGATGAACTGTCCACCAAGATGAACAGGCTGCATCTGCCCGGCATGTTATAAGTGGGCTTTTTATACCCGTGCCATAGCAGCTCATCAGGCCGGTGCTTATCCCCGGTTTCTGTAGCGTGAAGCGACTAAGAGTTCAACTCCTCCTGGATGGGACGCCTGTCCATTACAGGTTCCCTTCCCAGTATATTTTTACTGGTACCCATTTATACTGCTTGGTGAACAGAGGCACACTTGTGGATGGCTTGGCACAGTGGGGGTCTGGTTGGGATTTGAACTCACAAGCTCCTGATCATGAGCCCAGCACGCTAACC
>CM045743.1:44652642-44730142 GCA_024760905.1 Plotosus lineatus | reverse complement strand
TTTTTTTACCAGGTGATGTCAAATCCTCACATGGGTTCTCACATAACTGTATGCAGATGTCACTCGACTTTTTCTCTCTTTTACTCCCTCAGACACATTCTTCTTCCAAGCTTCTGCTCGGATCTTTGCATGTCTGTCGAGTACCTCCTCATAGATAGCAGCTCACCAGCTGATGCTTGATCCTCGCGAGACTGGATTGATGTTCATCCCACCTGATTCATCCCAACATCAAGATTTTCCCAATTTTTATACTAAGACCACTCAGATACTCTTTCAATCCCTTGTTATCTCAAGACTAGTCTCTGCGTCTCACTACTGGCAGTCTACCTGATCCAGAATCCAACTGCATGGCTTGTTTTCAACCTTCCCAAACTCTGCCACACTACACCACTGCTATGATCTCTCCACTGGCTTCCTGTAGCTGTTCGCATTTGATTTAAAACACTAACCCTTACCTAAAAAGCGAAAAATAGACCTGCACCTTTCTACCTCATAGCACTTATCACACCACACTGCACCGCATTTTCCCAGATCCTTCAGCACCGCTAGACTCGTCCCTCCTTCTACCAAGTGACAAGGAAAATTTTGTCTTAATTTGTGTATGTTCTGGATCCAAAGTGGTAAAGTGAACTTCCATAGGATGTCTGAAAAGTTGAGTTACTGGGTGTCTTCAAACAAAGGCTGAAAACATACCTTTATCAGCAATACTTAGATTTTGGCAGTGATTTGAAATCACTTCTGTATGCCACTCTGTATGAGGGTGTTGGCCAGTAAATGTAAATGTACATAACAGAGCTGGTGGATCATTCATTAGAAACAGTGCTGTCGCCACGACCATCACCTTTGTTACATCACATTTGAGAATGACAACGGGCATTTCTGTTCTCCTGATGCTTGTGTGAGTTTCCAAAACTGTACAGCCACAATCACAGAACATGCACAGTGGGCTAAGTGGTATTCCTAAATTCGTCTGTATGTGTGGCTCTGTGATGGCCTGTCAAACTCTTCAGGCTGTACCTTGACTTCATTCAGGGTTTCCTATGATAGGCTCCAGCCTCCCTGTGACACTGATAGGCGTATGTAAACCGTGCAATAATAAACATTGATGCAGTGCATCTTCTTTTCCTTTTGGCTGTTCCCTTCGGGGATGCCACAAGGAATCATCTGCCTCCATCTCATCCTATCCTCTGCATCATCTTCTCTTACACCAACTGCCTTCATGTCCTCCTTCACCACATCCATGGATCGTCTCGTTGGTCTTTCTCTAGGCCAACTACCTGGGAGTTCCAACCTCAACATCCTACTATCAATATACTCACTATCCCGCCACTGTACATGTCCAAACCGTATCAATCTAGCCTCTCTGACTTTGTCTCCAAAAAGGTCTTACATGTGCTGTCCCTCTGATGTACGCATTCCTGATCCTATCCATCCTCGTTACTACCAAAGAGAACCTCACCGTTTTCATCTCTGCTACCTCCAGCACTGCATCCTGTCTTTTCCTCAGTGCCACTGTTTCTAAACCATACAACATCACTGGCCTCAACACCGTCTTGTACACTTTTCCTTTCATTCTTGCCGATACCTTCCTATCACACATCACACCGGACACTTTTCTCCAACCATTCCAACCTGCCTACACACGTTTCTCCACCTCGTTTCCACACTCTCCATTGCTCTGGATTGTTGAGCCCAAGTACTTAAAATCCTCCACCTTCTTTATCTCTGCTCCCTGTAACCTCACCATTCCTCTTGGGCCCTTCTCATTCACACACACATGTATTCTGTCTTACTGAGTCTAACCTTCATTCCTCTCCTTTCCAGGGCATACCTCCACCTCTCTAGATTTTCCTGCACTTGTTCTCTGCTCTCACTACAGATCATAACATCATCTGCAAACATCATAGTCTATGGAGATTCTTGCCTAACCTCGTCTGTCAGCCTGTCCATCACCATAGCAAACAAGAAGGGGCTCAGAGCTGACCCTTGATGCAGTCCCACCTCCACCTTGAACTCTTCTGTCACACCGACAGCACACCTCACCACTGTCTTACATCTCTCATATATGTCCTGCACCACTCTAACATACTTCTCTGCCACTCCAGACTTCCTCATGCAATACCACAATTCCTCTCTCGGCACCCTGTCATATGCTTTCTCCAGATCCACAAAGGCACAATGCAGCTCCTTCTGACCTTCTCTGTACTTCTCTATTAACATCCTCAAAGCAAACACTGCATCTGTGGTGCTCTTTCTTGTCATGAACCCAAACTGTTGTTCACAAATGCTGACCTCTGCCCTCAGTCTTGCTTCCACTATTCCCTCCCATAACTTCATCATATGGCTCATCAACTTTATCCCTCTGTAGTTGCACATCTCTGCACATCTCCCTTGTTCTTAAAAATGGGCACCAGCACACTTCTCCTCCATTGCTCTGGCATCTGTGCCCCTCCTTCACAGCTGCATTGTGTATATATATCCATATATACATATATATATATCCATATACACACACACACACACACACACACACACACACACACACACACACACACACACACACACACACACACACATATATGTGTGCTCTATAATGTTTACATTTTATTATCATTAAATATCACAGTAAAAAAAAAGTTTTTCTTAATCATTCCTCCATTTTACTACATTAATACTGTATTAGTGAGTAAGACTGTCTATAGAATGTGTTTAAGAAGCATATTTTAGTGCATTTAATAGATACATATTATTTTACTTCTGGTTGATCATTCGCACATGTAATATGATACATGGACTTTTACTTCCGGCTACAGAACTTGTGAATTATCTTCATTTGCGGGAGGGGCCGGAACTAAATCCCCATGAATAACGAGGGCCCACTGTATATTTCACCTAATATTTTAAAGATAAACATGTAAAAATTGTAAATATTTCATCATAATAATAATAAGAATAAATAAATATGATAATAAAACAAGAATAAACAATAAGTCAACTAACCGTTCTGATCATCGACTGCGGCAAAGATGTCACACAGGCACAAAGATATCACGTGGGCAGGCATGAGGTGTTGTGTAACAGAAAAGTAGGAGGAGGAAAAGATGGAAAATGTGCATCTGCATGCTACGAATGCAAGCAAGGAAAGGCTCATGGTGAGCTCCCACAAGGCCAGTGCTTCTCAAATAGTGAGACACACCCCCCTTGAGGGGGCACAGTGTGATGCGGGGGAGCGGGGGGGGGGGTATGACCCTGAGGAACATGCTTTTTTTGCCATACTGTACTAGAATTAAGTGTAATTGCTATCCTCTACAGTAGGTGGCAGTGGCGCTCTCACTGTGTTCCCCATGGTGTAGGGAAAAGCACCGAGCAAACAATGTGAAGTGCACTAAACACTAGTTGTAGCCGTGTGCAAGGCGCTGGGGGGGGGGGGGGGGTGTGTGAAATGTGTTTCCCCCACTTCCTATAGGGGGTATCACAGCAAATAATTGAGGTGCACTGCACAAGTTGTTCTCGGAGCATGGAGGAGCACACGTGAATGAATAAGAGGCTAATCGGCCCGGAACAGCCATTTTCCCAGCAGAGCTCGTAAATCAAAATGTTGCTGTTTGGATGGAGCAGATTTTTGGTGGGATCAAAGCTCGTATCATTAAAAAATAAATAAAATGTGATAAAATTCACTCGTAAGTCAAGGTACCACTGTGTATGTATAAATTTTGTGACCAGCAGTTTTACTCTCCTTTTCACAATGCATTATGGGATACACTGTGAGCAAAATTTATATTTATAATTCTCATTTTACTCATTATATTATATTAGACCAGGGGTCGGGAACCTATGGCTTGCGAGCCAGATGTGGCTCTTTTGATGACTATATCTGGCTCTCAGGGCAGTGGTGGTCTAGTGGTATAGGGCGCAGGATTGCTGATACTAAGGTTGGGGGTTCGAGTCCGCACAAGGTTGTCATGTCCCCCAGTGCAGCTAACTGGGTTATCAAAGGCAGGCCATGTCGCTCACTGCCTATGGTGAGGGGCATGTAAAAGAACCATTGCTGACTTTCGTAAAGAGTAGGCTGCAAAGCCATCAGTGTGTTTCTGTCCCTTTCTAAAAGGGTTGTGACAGCAAGGGCATCTGACGTAAAAACCTATGCCAAATAAAATGTGTGAATCAGATGATTCGCTGTGGTGACCCCTGAGAAAAAGGAAAGAGCTGACAGGATAAAAGAAGAAATAAAGATCTGTCTCTCAGATAAATCAGGTGGCCTTTCTTAACATAATAACGAGTACATAATTTCACTGTCTTTTAAATAAAAATTTAAAAAGCCATCAAGTAAAACAAAAACAGATGAATAAATCTCTCGCATTTAAATCTATACATCCATTTACAATGCCACATGTCACTGTGGCGCGCAGCGGAGAGCCAATCCTTTCTGTATGCCAGTATGCGGGCGTGTCCGATACCTTGAAACTCTAACTTTATTGGTTTATAACAACAGCCACAGACTGAGCGTGTTGTTCTTGAGTAAAGAGGTAAATTTCCTCGTTTTTGATCAGCTCATTTGCACGAAGCCAAACACAGCTGGCAAGCAAACACAAATGGACAGACATGGAAAAACATCAAGCCGCAGACCGGCTGATTGCCAAAACTTGGGACGCGCTTCCTGTCACATAAACACTGCAACGTGTAAGTCCTGTCATATTGACCATGTTTGACTCCACATACGCACGCGAGCAGTCCTTCTCACACCTGAAAAGCATCAAGACCAACCTGCGGTCACGTGTAACAGATGGAAGCCTACACACCTGCATGAAGCTGAACCTCACCCCGTATCAACCAGACGACAAAGCCATCAGCAACACCATGCAGCACCAGAAGTGGCATGTAAGTACTTTTCTTATTAATAAATAACTTCGTTATGCCAATTGACAACTTCGTTGTGACAAATTAATTTTATTCTTCCACAACATTATACTAGTATGTAACTACAAATATAACACATGAATGAGTAAATGAATGAATGAATGAATGAATGAATGAATGAATAATTATATAAATAAATAAATATTGCTTTCTTTGATTAACACTGAAAAAAAAAGCCATGCTGGATTCTTAAGTTAGTCTGACAGCTCTGCATGCTCTCAAATTTTCTCAGCTGCTCCGTGTCGAGCATCACATCAAGCTTATGCACTGTCATTCTGACAGGAGAGAGAAAGCTCCCACATGCTGAGAGCTCGCTGGCTTGTTGTCCTGCTTTGGATATGAATTCAGAAATCAACTTTGTATTTTTTTTTCAGTGAATGAAGAGCACACAGAGAGTGGGAACCTCCACCAAGCCATCAAAATGTAGGACAAAGGATACTCTGGCAGACATGCTGCAACAGTGCACATTCAAAAAATGTCCACACCATTTGTAATCCTATTAAACTAGGGTGACATGGAGACAGGGGCCTATCTTAGCCGACACTGGGTGGACATGGAGTACACCCTGAACAAGCTCACCAGGCCATTGTAGGGTCAATGCCTGCACACAACTCTCTGCAGACAAACTCTCACTTATACTTCAGAGCAATTTGAAACAGCCAGTTAGCATATTGTCTTTGTACTATTGGAGGACACCGGGCTACCCAGAGGAAAACCTGCACATGCATGAGGTGAACAGGCAGATCCAGACAGAAACAGCCTTATCAAGCATGGTACTTGAACCCCGGGCTTTTTTGCTGTGAGGTGGACGCTATCTTACCACCCTTAATGAGGTGAGGGTTTTTGCCTGTGTTTCACAGTTTGTCAGAAACTTTACACAAAATATTTTGATGAATTGGTTTGAGGGGTGGAGCACAGTCTGACCCCATTCAATCTTTGGAGACGTTCCAGATTTAGTTCTGCTCCCAAGAATTTTTTCAATGATATATTTTTTAAGTGTCCTATTATAGCATGTCCACCAGGCCTTGCGGTATACATTCATTCATTCATTCATTTTCTGAACCGCTTAATTCTAATTAGGGTCACAAGGAGGCTGGCACCCATCTCAGATAACTTCAGGCAATCGTGGACTGCTGACCAGACCATTGCAGGGCAAAAACACACTGATGGCTATGCAGTTCCTCTTAACGAAGGTCAACGATGGTTCTTTTACATGAACCTCCACCACAGACAGCGAGAGACACGGCCAGACTTTGATAACCCAGTTACCTGCACTGGGAGGATAGTCACAATCCAACGAGAGTGGGATTTGAACCCCCAACCTTGGAATCAGTGATCCAATATCTTACCACGAGGCCACCACTGCTGCTTCTGTATACTTACTGTTAATAATTTTTAGTACTTTGTGGGGGTTTGCACTCTCTGAGTAACCTTCTAATCCTCCATGTAATTCTACTCATCATCACACTCACGAGCAACATTAGGCAGATTTCATAAGGTGCAAGTGTATTAAAATATCCATAATAAAGCGTCACAGCACGAAGACACTAAATAAGGCAGCTCGCAGGTGTCTGGTTCTCTCTCTCTCTCTCTCTCTCTCTCTCGACACCAGCGAGAGCGTGAGGGTGAGCGGGCTGGAGCTTTAAATATGATTGATGCGGTCTCATCAGGGAGGAAATATGAATGTCGACGTCATGGAATACGGATGGACAAGCAGTCGCATCGTCAAGGTCACAGACTCGTCTCGGAGCAACTCCGCCACCGCTGCGCAGGAACTCACTCCAATTAACACAGATTAAAGAAGGACTAATAATTTTTTTTTTGTTTGAGTGAGAATGAAAACAGATTGGCATTATCACATAGCTTTGGAAACAGATCGACTTTTGTATATCCAAAAAAAAAAAAAAAAAAAAAAAAAAAAAAACATGACAAGTGGCATTTAAAAGTTTTCTCTGTGTGTAACATCTCAAAGTACGACTTTTAATGGATTTGACTGACACCTACTGAAGGTACCTGCTCATTACCAGCCTTTTGTACACTCACACATTCCTATATTTATCATAACGGCTGCTCTTTATGTGCAATCTGGTGACAGACACCTGTGTAATTATGTTACATATGGCTCGCAGGTATGTTCATGTATCCCACGAGTCATTTCTAATAAATGCTTTGTACTTTGCTATCGTGCCACATCTCTGGGTTCTAACGCTATAGAACATTCCATATAGAACAATTGCCATAAATTTGTTCAAGGTCACGAATGGCCATTTTGATATGATGACGAATGTGATACAGTTTTATGAGGAGCGCTACGTGCCATTTAGTCTTTCACTGAAAGCACAGAATTTTACTGAACTTAAAATTACCTCCCTTGGAGCCTCCTCACAAGGTTGAGAGGGATTTTACTATCGATAACAGGAACCCAAATAGAACTTTTTCGGCTTCTGTAACATTGCATGTTAATTGTTTAACAGTTTAGCTGTCACACATGGGGCCGGTGGTGTAGTGGTTAGGGTGCTGCGCTCATGATCAGGAAGTTATGTGTTCGAATCCCAGTTAGACCCCCACAGTGCTAAGACCCCTGGGGCAAGGTCTTTACCACAAGTGTGTCTCTGTTCATCCAGCAGTATAAATTGGCACCAGTGAAAATATACTGGGAAGGTAACCTCTGATAAACTAGTGTCCCAACCAGGTGAAGTTATACTCCTGGTAGCTTCACGCTACGGGAACCAGCCTGATGAGACACTATGGCTCGGGTATAAAAAGCCCAAAGGACTTTATCTTTTTTTAGCTGTCATATATTCGTACAAAAACATAATCACATGCATGTCTACTCGCAGCTACCTCGACAAGGCAGAGGCTGCACCCTGGGCAATGATGATTTCCCACCAGATAAACTATGTGCAGGTACCCAACTGGGAGTTTTCTGGTCGAAGATATAGGAACGTATCTCCTTCACCCAGTGCCTTCAGTCATGGGATAAATGACTAGCTCCTGTAACAGCCACCTTTTGGGTGAGAATCCTGGCCAGCTGTTGCACCCACCCAGGTTGCTGTACATTGTTGTTTCCACACCAGCCGCAGACCCTGGGAGTACAGAAGAGAAAGCGGCTTTGGGACAGCAAACCCCACTGTCACCTAAATCATCATGTGTCTTTCTCTGAATACAGAGGAGACTAGATTTGTTGACATCGAAAACTGAATCCATATTATACAATGACAGAAGTAGTTTGTATAAATTCATTTTCAGGCATTGATCTAGAGATCAGAATTAATGCTTGGACTTCATTTTCATCAGATTTGCAGGACTGATTGTTCCCTTTAGTCCAGAAACCTCACCTCAGTCTGCTGTAGGAGTTCCTCAGGGTTCAGTATTTGTCCATTCTTCTTTCTCTCCTTGGATGTTATTTAAATAAAACCTATGTGTATACATTTTTTCAGGAGTATTTACACATGATATAGGGTGCCTTGCAAAACTCTTAATTGCTCCCCTCACTATCCTCACATCAGACTTCGCTCTTTGTATGGATTGCCATTGGAATTTTGACTCCAGCAATAATTCAACTGGTCACAAATTTGTTCATCTGGTGTAGCATGTAGTGTGTAGCATGATAGGGAACAAGGTTGGCTACGAGAAGTTAATGCTTTAGTTGTCTCATCAACCTCTCACAAAATTGAAAAGTTTGTTCCATTTAAACTCACACATCCTCTCTGAGTATTTATCAGTTCATTCTGGTGTTGCTCTTGGTGACATCCTGGCTATGCATGGGACATTTTTCAGTGTTATTATAACAAATATATAAAAATCCATTACAGCATTCTGGTTTTCCAGCTGTACAATACTGTCACTTCAGCACATCTGCACAATATACCAAAACCAATATCTGTGAAGATCATCCAGGCTCTTCTTTCCTTCCTTCCTTTATTCATTTCCTCCCATCCATCTTTCTTTTCCTTCTTCCACCCTTGTTTTCTTTTCTCCTTCCCTTCAGCAACACACAGACATCGCCTGAAATAAAAATAATCAAAATCTGCCCCTCACAGTTAAAGCCCGTCTGCAATTCAGCGTGACGTTGTGATACAAACACGTCATTAAATCCCCTAATTTCACCTGTGCTAATATTCCCCAACTGATCATCACACCGGATGTGAACATAAATCCACACCGTCTCTGACACTGCTTCATGTTTTTGGAAATGCACTTCACAACGTTCAGCCCAGCTGCTGCCAGCTGGCAATTACCATGCAGCCTGAGCAATAATGCGGCAAATATTTTACTCCCATCTCAGCGTAAGTGATTATTCCACTCCCATCTCCGTCTGACTGACACTCACGTCCAGCTCACAGGAAGCTTTCAAAGAAAATCAAAATCTGTTCTTAAAGAAAACTCCTAATGTAACCATGGTAATATCATGAGTGAGGTTTACTAAAGTCATCACTTTTAATCTATCTATCTATCTATCTATCTATCTATCTATCTATCTATCTATCTATCTATCTATCTATCTATCTATCTATCTGTCTATCTATCTATCTATCTATCTATCTATCTATCTATCTATCTATCTATCTATCTATCTGTCTGTCTATCTATCTACTACTCAGTTTGTTCTGGTTATCTAGCGATTGACCAGTCTGTCTGCATGGCAGTCTGTCTGCGTGACGGGACATAGAATGGGATGTATGATAAGATGTGTTATGGGATGTGCGATGGGATGTGTGATGGTATGTATGATGGAATGTGTGATGGAATGTATTATGGGATGTATGATGTTGTGAATGATGGGATGTGTGATGGGATGTGTAATGGGCTGTATGATGGAATATGTGATGGGCTGTATTATGGGATGTGTGATGGGAAGTGTGATGGGATGCATGATGGGATGTATGATGGAATGCGTGACGGGGTGTATGATGAGATGTATGATGGGATGTATTATGGGATGTATGATGGTGTGTATGATGGGATGTATGCTGGTGTGTATGATGGAATGTGTAATGGGATGTATGATGGGATGTATGATGGAATGTGTGATGGGATGTGTGATGGAATGTGTGATGGGATATATGATGGGATGTATGATGGAATGTGTGATGGTATGTGCGATGGAATGTGTGATGGAATGTGTAATGGGATGTACAGTGGTGTATGTGACGGGATGTGTGATGGGATGTGTGATGAGATGTGTGATGGGATGTATGATGGGGTATGTGATGGGATATGTGTTGGGATGAATGCTGGTCTGTATGATGGGATGTGTGAATGGATGTGTGGTTGGATGAATGATGAGATGTATGATAGGATGGATAATGGGATGTATGATAGGATGTGTGATGAGATGAGTGATGGAATTTGAGATGTGATGTATGATGGAATATGTGGGGAGATACATGATGGCATGTACGGTGTAATTTACAGTGGCGTGTATGATGGCATCTATGATGGGATGTGTTATGGGATGTATTATGGGACATATGGTGAGATGTGTGATGGTATGCGTTATGGAATGCATGATGGGATAAGTGATGGGAAGTGCATTGGGGTGTCTGATGGTATCTCTGATAGGATGTATGATGGATGTGTTATGGGCTGTACAATGGGATGTGTGATGGGATGTGTGATATGACATATGATGGGATGTGTGATGGTATCTATAATGGGATGTGTGATGGGATGTATGATGGAATGTGTGATGGCCTCTGGGAGAACATTGAAGATGTGTGATGAATTTTTATCTTATTTCCAAGCTGCTCAGTCAGTGACAATTAGATGGATCTGAGCACACAATGTTCTTGCACTTTCCTCAGTGTGTGTTAATGACAGTCTGATACGTTTTGTGGGGAGTAAGATGTTTTTTATTCTTTCACTAATCTCCTTTTCCATTAGCCCTGTTTATGATGATGAACAGATCGGAGTATCTGTGATACATCTGTCCTACTTTATGACAGAATTCTACAGAGCTCCACATTGGGTACCTCTACACATACACACACACACACACACACACAAACGCGCACACACACACACACACACGCACACACACACACGCACACACACACACACACACACACACACACACACACACACACACACGAACACACACACAGAGAGAGAGAGAGAGGGGGCTCATGCAAATACACTCACACACACACACACACACACACACACACACACACACACACACACGGATGCAGACACATGCACATGCACACACACACACACACACACACACACACACACACACACACACACACACGGATGCATGCACATGCACACACACACACACACACACACACACACACACACACACACACACACAATGGCATGAGACATAAAGTCCAGGATCCATCCCATGTTCATTAGAAGATTTTCTTCTCTTGGTGATGATCTTTATGATGATCTTAATTGAGAATTATAATGCTTTCATAATGTAGTGACATTAAATTAATAAAGGACCTACAATGGATTTTCTTTGTTTTTTATTTATTTTTTCTTAATTTATTTCAAATCCCTTCAGGGAACAATAAGAACTTCTGAGGAAAATATTTTGTTTCCTCCACCGCTAAGGTGGTTTTATTTCATGCTATTTTTTTCCCTTTTTAATTACGATTCTGCAAAAATTCCTGTGGGAGGTGGAGCTTTATGAAATATTCTTTATTAAATTCAGACGATTTTTGGCATTGTGATTGACGTGGAGGATTGCTGTGCTTGGTGGAGGTTTTCACTCTGAGTGCTCTTCTCCCATTTTTGTTTTGTTTTTCTCTTAAATGTTTTACTAAAAGCAAGTTTAAAAGATCAGGAGTAAAAAGGAAAAAAAAAACAGAAAAAAAATTAAATGACAAAAAGTATAACAAATACTAGTATATATTCATAGCTTATATATTCATAAACTATAAATAAATCAAACAACCATACAAGAATAAATAAAAAAAAATAATACTTTTAGAGAGAAAAACAACTTGTGGGTGGGAATGATGGAGTGACTGGTTGCTGGGAGAAATATTTATTTTAAAACATTATCTCCAGGGTCAATGATTTATGGCAGTACGGTGGTATAGTGGTTAGTACATCCACCTCACAACATGAAGGTCCTGGGTTCGATTTTCAGCCTGGGTGTTTTTGTGTGAAGTTTGCATGTTCTCTGTGTGCTTGTGTGGGTTTCCTTCGGGTACTCCGGTTTCCTCCCACAGTCCAAAACCATGCAGAGTAGGGTAACTGGCCGTTCTGGAACTTTTCCAGCTTTGAAATGGTTTCGTAATCAATCAATCAATCAATCAATCAATTAACTTTTGAATTAATTACAGCAAAAACGAAATGAATAAAAAGCCCCAATGCCAACATTACGATGACGCATCTGTGTATAAACCTTCATCATCCTGCAGCTCAACTCGCCTCCCACTGGGGTCATCCAGGTCGAACTTATAGAAAGTCTCTGTCGCTCTTCAGCCTTTCGAAACTTGTATGCGAGTTCATTCTGAATCCAAACTTCTCCTCCGGGTTTGTCCTGAGTGTTGTTTTTCTTCTCTGAGTTCGATTATGGGCGGTACGTATGAAGATTAACGAGATGCGAGACTGTATATTTATAACTTTCTTCCTGCAGTGAAGAGAAGAGGGAACGAACTCGGCGTGCTGCGGGTTACCGTTCTTCAGTCTGCATCCTGCAAAGCGGAAAGTGTGACAGATTCGAATTTGCATTTTTTTTTTTCTCTCCAGGTGCCTTGTACTCAGTCCACCGAGACTCTGGGTCAGTCTGCGTCCTGCTGAAAAACAGGAAGTCCCACTGGACCCGAACCGCCACCTTTATTTATTTATTTATTTTTCAAAATAAACAAAAAAATATTCTGACTTTTATATGTATATTTTATGTACGTAATTTCAGCTTCCTGTTTCGGTTTTTACACTTCAATACATTTTTGGCTTCATATGAGCTCCAGGACTTAAAATCACAACTTTTCTCCTTCAGTCTGGTGTGTGTGTGTGTGTGTGTGTGTGTGTGTACTTTATCACTACTAACCCTAACTCTGTTCTCTATCCAATACCAATGCTTGTTACAAGTTAGCAATATGACCAATTAGCAACATTAACAATTAACAACATTACCAAAGAGCAATATTACCTATTAGCAATATTAGCATTTAGTAATATTACCAGTTAGCAATATTACCAATTAGAAACATTACCAATTAGCAATATTACCAGTTAGCAATGTTATTGGTTAGCAATATCAGCAATTAGCAATATTAGCATTTAGTAATATTACCAGTTAGCAATATTACCAATTAATATTACCAATTAGAAACATTACCAATTAGCAATATTACCGGTTAGCAATATTATCGGTTTGCAATGTCAGCAATTAGCATTATTACAAATTACCAATTAGCAACATTACCAATTAGCAGCATATACCAATTAGCTTTGTTACAAGAGAGAAAATCTATCAGTTAGTCAAGTTAGCAGCTAGCAAGATTATCAGGTTTTCGTTTTTCTAGCCAGAAACATTACCAGTTAGCAACATTACAAATGTGTTACAAGTTAATAACATTAGAAACTAGAAACTAGTAATTTAAAATAAAATACCAATTAGCCTTTTTACCAATCAGCACTGATACTAGCAGGCCACATTGTTAGTTAGCCTTGTTTTGTTTTTGTTTTTTTTTGTTTTTTTTTTGTTTTTTTTTGTTGTTTTTTTTTTTTTTTTTTTTTGGGGGGGGGGGTTCCCCCTTTTTCTCCCTAATTTATTCGTATCCTATTCCCACTCATCAGGTATTAACTTCCCCATCACACGACTACCACTGACCATTGAGGGGGCGAAAACATGCACATGACCCCTTGATGACATAGGATGCTGGCCATCAGCTTCTTTTCAAACTGCGGTGCATGTGCATTTGGGGATGAGTCGAACACATTCAGATGGAACATGCTATCTGCACCTTCATATGAATGACCTCACAAAGGCCCATGATTGGCTGGTGATGGCTGTGAGTGACACAGCAGTGAGTGTCCCTCCGTCCCGTGAGAGCTCTGAAAATTAGCACCCATGGACTTCCGGTAACGGAAGCCTGTGGTATTTCTTGCCTTGCTAATCAGTATAGAAGGAATGAATGAGGCGGGTGGCTCACATTAGCACTGGCTCAACACAGGTCATCTGCTTTCAGGTGTTTCGTGTTTCGCTTCTAATGGTATATGGGGTGATATCCTTGGAGTATTTTAGCCAATCAGATTGCATAATTACTTATGCCCAGTTGAGATGGATAGAATGGTAATTCATATTAAAATTAATAAAATGATGCTCTATATAAATGTACAGTCGTACCTTGACTTAAGAGTGTCTTGTGAATTAATTTTCCATGATACGAGCTTTGATCCACTAAAAATCTGCTCCATCCAGCCAGCAAAATTTTGATTAACGAGCTCTGTTGTGGAAATGGCTTTTCCAAGCCGATTAGCCTCGTATTCTTCCGTGTATATAAATCCGCGCTCCGAGAATGCCTTGTGCGGTGCTTCTCAATTATTTTCTGTGACGCCACATATAGGAATAAAAAACAACAACAACACAACCCCCCCCCCCAGCGCCTCACGATCGAGTATACATAATGTTTATTGCACTTCATATTGTTTGTTCAGTGTTTTTCCCAACACCATAGGGAACACAGTTAGAGTGCCACTGCCACCTACTGTAGAGAATGTTAAATTACACTTAATTCTCGTACATTATGGCAAAAAAGCATGTTCCCCAGGGTCATACGTGGCCCCCCTGGAATCACGCCCCACTATTTGAGAAGCACTGGCCTTGTGGGAGCTCACCACGAGCCTTTCCTCGCTGGTAATTCTCCTTCTCCTCCTTTGTTACGCACCACCTCATGCCTGCCAACGGGACATCTTTATGCCCACGTGACAGCTTTGCTGCAATTGATTATCAGAAGGGTTAGTTGACTTATTCTTGTTTTATTCTTGTTTTATTATTATTTATTATTAATGCTAATGTACATGTATTATTATTAAATATTTATTGTTTTTACATGTTTATCTTTAATATATTAGGTGAAATGTATGTGTTTGTGTCAGGTTATATGAGTTTGGGAGGGTTTTGGAACGGATTAATTATTTCCGATGGGAATTTCTGTTTTATCTAACCAACATTTTGACTTTCGAGTTCGCCCTCAGAACAGATTAATTTCGTACGTCAAGGTATCACTGTATATCTTGTATGTTTGTTCATGTTGCGTTTGCTCGTACTCACCTAGGAAACTTTTGATTTGGAATGGTACTTGATCTCTGAATGATTACCTCCACAAGTTCACAGGAAGAGAAATACCAAAAAGAATATACATAGTGACACGCCCCAAAATCTGTCAGTCACCTGCAGAACACCACGACTATTCCAATTAGCTTCTACATTTAAGTGCCATATTTGTACTCAGGTTTCACCCTGGTGTACAGTTCAAGCTTCATCAGGAACAAGCTGCATCCTGCAGGAGAGCCGTCTGTCACCGGCAGATGTTCCAGAGGAACTGCCAAGCATAATGTGAACATAATCCCACCGACGTGTTCCTCGTGTTTACTGCCGATCCTGGAAATTTAATTTTCTTTAGTGCTGCTTTATGATTATTCATTGATTGAAATAAATGGAGTAAACTGAAATAAATATAATTTTAAGTGGTTTTATTTTTTTATTTATTTATTTAGTTTTTTTTTTTTTTTACTTAATATAATTGCATGAGGTTTTTTTAATTTTATTTTGTTTATTTAACCCACAGGAACTCAATCTGTGTTTCTATTTCCAGCAGGAACAGAGTGAGGTTATCAATTATTAAATATTAAACTGTGTTATAATAAAAACAACATCTGAATAATTTCACCTGCAGGATGCCACATGATTTAATATAATAATATACACATGTAACATGGAGGTGAGGGAAATTACTTCAATAATAAAGAGGTGTGAGGAGACGTGCTGATGTTTCCACTATCATAAAAATAAAAAAACCCTCATTCCCTGGGAAAAACAAACAAAAAACACCATCAAACATAGACTGTCTTCTCCAATGACACTTCCAGCTACAGATGCCACACCCACTTCCCTGAGAGAGACATGAACATAAGCCATGCCAATACATACACCACATCCACATCACTGAGATGAACAGAAAAGGGGGCTGGATTTTCTACATGAAAGTCATGTCACCTTCACTGATTCTCACTCATATAGCCCACACCCATATCACACCTTTTTTTGCTCGAGCCAATGCAAAGAGGCCACACCAACTAATATACAAAGGCCACACCTTTTTCACTCTTCGTCAAGCACAGAGGCTACATCTCTATCGCTCTGACTCAGGTACAGAGGCCACACCTTTTCTGCTTTGACTCAAGCACAGAATCTACACCTCTTTCACCCAGACTCAGGAACAAAGGCAACACCTCTTTCAGTGTGACTCATGTACAGAGGCTACACCTCCTTTACACGAGCAAGATGAATTTATTTACCTGTGAACTCAGGAACAGAAATCTGAAGCTCGAATGATTTAAAGATAAATATCTAAAAGTGATTTGATATAAATTTTGGTCGACAGATTGTTATTAATGTTATAAAACTGGAATGCACATCACAGCAGATCTCCTGGACAGATTTTCTAAAATGCAAACGAGTGTCAGTGAATCCCTCGAGGCTGCAAAATAACACTTTGTCCATTCCGACACATAATGACACGGATGAGGAAGTTCTCAGAGACAGGTGTCTTTGAATCGTCCACACACACACACACACACACACACACACACACACACACACACTCGACAGTGTAACCTTTAGCATCATGACCACCATGCTAATGATTCCTGTGGACTCCCGGCGCAGACAGCCGTCATTACTCACAGGGAGATGCTGTCGCTGTCCTCATTCGCTGTCCTCATTCGTTCTTCACGGTACGCCGAGTTTCAGTGTCTTTCATCTTTTCCAGGTTTAATGTCAAGCGTATTTAACTAGAAATGATTCAAAACACTGAAAATATGTGCTGTATTATTATGAGATTTGAATCTGTAAAACCAATCAACTTCATGAAAAAGAAAGAAAGAAAGAAAGAAAGAAAGAAAGAAAGAAAGAAAGAAAGAAATATTTACAACAGGTATTGTTTATGAATCACACAGCTCTCACAATCAAACTCGAATAGTGTCGACTATCAGTGGGGCTCAGATTAGTCAATCGGGGGACTAATCATGTTTATTCACATATAAACAACAACAGTAACCTATATTACACAAATAATACATAACTGTAAAATATCCAATCACTTCACAGTTTATAGCTGAAAAATGTCCCCTGCATTTGAGGAAAGTAGCCCCGCCCACAGAAGTTCAAGCGAATTTTTATGCAGTCTAAAGACTCTTTCTTCTTCTTCTTTTCCTTTCGGTTGTTCCCTTCAGGGGTCACCACAGCAAATGATCTGCCTCCATCTCACCCTATCCTCTGCATCTTCTACTCTTACTCCAACGACCTTCATGTCCGCCTTCAACACATCCATAAATCTTCTCTTTGGTCTTCCTCTGGGCCTTCTGCCAGGTAGTTCCAACCTCAGCATCCTACTACCAATATACTCACTATCCCTCCTCTGTACATGTCAAAACCATCTCAATCTAGCCTCTCTGACTTTGTCTCCAAAACTTCTTACATGGGCTGTCCCTCTGATGTACTCATTCCTGATCCTATCCATCCTCGTTACTCCCAAAGAGAACCTCAACATTTTCATCTCTGCTACCTCCAACTCTGACTCCTGTCTTTTCCCCAGGGCCACTGTTTCTAAACCATACAACATCGCTGGCCTCAACACCGTCTTGTACACTTTTCCTTTCATTCTTGCCAATACTCTCCTATCACACATCACACCCGACACTTTTCTCCATCCATTCCAACCTGCCTGCATGCACTTCTTCACCTCTTTTCCACACTCTCCATTGCTCTGGATTGTTGAGCCTAAGTACTTAAAATCCTCCACCTTCTTTATCTCTGCCCCCTGTAACCTCACTGTTCCTCTTGGGTCCTTCTCATTCACACACATGTATTCTGGTTTACTGAGACTAACCTTCATTCCCTTGCTTTCCAGGGCATACCTCCACCTTTCTAGATTTTCCTCCATTTGTTCTCTGCTCTCACTACAGATCACGATGTCATCTGCAAACATCATAGTCCATGGAGATTCTTGTCTCACCTCGTCTGTCAGCCTGTCCATCACCATAGCAAACAAGAAGGGGCTGAGAGCTGACCCTTGATGCAGTCACACGTCCACCTTGAACTCTTCTGTCACACCGACAGCACACCTCACCACTGTCTTACATCTCTCATACATGTCCTGCACCACTCTAACATACTTCTCTGCCACTCCAGACTTCCTCATACAATACCACAGTTCTTCTCTCAGCACCCTGTCGTATGCTTTCTCCAGATCCACAAAGGCACAATGCAGCTCCTTCTGACCTTCTCTGTACTTCTCTATTAACATCCTCAAAGCAAACACTGCATCTGTGGTGCTCTTTCTTGGCATGAAACCAAACTGTTGTTCACAAATGCTGCCCTCTGCCCTTAGTCTAGCTTCCACTATTCTTTCCCATAACTTCATTGTGCGGCTCATCAACTTTATCCCTCTGTAGTTGCCACAACTCTGTACATCTCCCTTGTCCTTAAAAATGGGCACAAGCACACTTCTTCTCCATTCCTCTGGCATCTGCTCACTTTCTAAGACCTTGTTGAATATTCTTGTCAGAAAATCTACTGCTACCTCCCTAGACAATTCCATACCTCAACCGGTATGTCACCAGGACCAACTGCCTTTCCACTCTTCATCCTCTTCAATGCCCTCCTCACTTCACCCTTACTAATCTTTGCTATTTCCTGGTCACCCCTTCTACTCTTTTTTCTCTCTTATTTTCCTCATTCATCAGCTCTTCAAAGTACTCTTTCCATCTTCCCAGCACACTTCTGTCATCAGTCAATACATTTCCCCCTCTGTCCTTTATCACTCGAACTTGCTGCAAGTCTTTCCCATCTCTATTTCTCTGCTGTGCCAACCTGTATAAATCATTTTCTCCCTCCTTACTGTCCAACCTATCATACAAGTCATCATATGCCCTTTGTTTGGCCTTTGACACCGCTACATTCGCCTTACGCTGTGTCTACCTGTACTCCTGTTTACTCTCTTCCGTCCTCTCTGTGTCCCACTTCTTCTTAGCTAACCTCTTCTTTTGTACACATTCCTGCACTTCCTCATTCCACCACCAAGTGTCCTTATCTACTTTCCTTCCAGAGGACACACCAAGTACTCTCTTACCGGTCTCCCTGATCACGTTGGCTGTGGTTGTCCAGTCATCTGGAGGCACTTCCTGACTACCCAAAGCCTGTTTCAACTCCTCCTTGAAGGCAACACAACACTCTTCCTTTTTCAGCTTCCACCACTTTGTCTTCTGCTTTGTCTTCTGCCTTTGCTTTTTTCACCTTCTTCACCATCAGTGTCATCCTGCACACCACCATCCTATGCTGTTTGGCAACAATCTCACCCACTACTACTTTGCAGTCACTGACTTCCTTCAAATTACATCGCCTACACAAGATGTAGTCTACCTGTGTGCTCTTACCTCCACTTTCATAAGTCACCCTATGCTCCTGTTTCTTCTTAAAGAAAGTATTCACCACAGCCATTTCCATCCTTTTTGCAAAATTGATCAACATCTGTGTTCCTGTCCTGGATACCAAACCTGTCCATCACTTCCTCATCCCCTCTGTTGCCTGCACCAACATGTCCATTGAAGTCTGCCCCAATGACCACTCTTTCACCTCTGGGGGTACTCTGCATCACTTCATCTAACTCACTCCACAATCTGTCCTTCTCTTCTTGCTCACATCCTGCCTTTGGGGCATAAGCACTAACAACATAGACCATCACACCTTCAATTTCTAATTTGAGACTCATCATTCTGTCTGACACTCTTTTCACTTCTAGAACATTCCTGACAAACCCCTCCTTCAAGATTACTCCTACTCCATTTCTCTTCCCATCCACACCGTAATAAAACAGCTTAAACCCTGCTCCTAAACTTCTAGCCTTGCTAACTTTCCACCTGGTCTCCTGAACACACAGTATGTCTACCTTCCTCCTCTGCATCATGTCAGTCAGCTCTCTATCTTTTCCTTGCATGGTTCCAACATTCAAAGTCCCTACTCTCAGTCCTTGACTCACGCATTTCCTCTTCTCTCTCTGCCTACAGACACGCCTCTCCCTCTTTGACATCTTCGACCAACAGTAGTCCAATTTCCATCAGCACCCTGTTGGTTGGCAGCACTGATGGCGGTCGTTGTTAACCCGGGCCTCGACTAATCCAGTATGAATTTTATTTTGATAATTTGCATGAGAAATGTGACAGAAGTTTTACGTCGGATACCCTTCCTGTGACAACTCTCTGCATTTATCTGGGCTTGGGACATAAGGGGGAGGGACACTGGTTAATGCCCCCCCTGCCTCATGGCTAGGTTTAAGGGTCTCTCTCTCTCTCCCGTCTCTCCACTCTCTGGCTCCTCCTGTGGGATCCCGAGGCGTTTCAAGGCCAGACAGGATATATAATCCCTGTAACGAATTCTGGGCCTGCCCCTTAGCCTACTCTCAGTTTGGAACACTGATAATGGGAGACAAGCAGGAAGCATTCCCATCAGATGCCCAAACCACTTCGTCTGACTCCTTTCGATCATTAGGAGCATCATTTTAAGAAGGTTTGTGTTGTTTCAAAGGGTCTCAAATCTAATAATCAATATAAAGTGTCCAACAAAAACAAAATGACCAATGCATACATGTCAACAAAATGGCCAACACTGTCATTTTCTGCCAAGTTAGCTTGTTTAAAAAAATGGTTAAAAAAAAAAAAAATAGCAGACAGATTATGATCCAGTTAACCACCAAAGTCTATTGAAGTTTTAATGGGAGAAAAAACAAACAAACAAACAAACAAATTAAACAACCCAATGTTAAAAAACAACCTTTTTTGCAGAGAAACCTTGAGACTACATGCATAGGATTTTGAGAATTTCCTCCCGTATGGTTTTATACAGTCTGGCAGTGGTGGTCTAGTGGTTAGGGCGCAGGATTGCTGATCCTAAGGTTGGGGGTCTGAGTCCTCACAAGGTTGTTACTGTCCCCCCAGTGCAGCTAACTGAGTTATCAAAGGCGGGACATGTCTCTCACTGTCTATGGTGAGAGGCATGTAAAAGAACCATTGCTGAATTTCATAAAGAGTAGGCTGCAAAGCCATCAGCGTGTTTCTGTCCCTTGCTAAAAGGGTTGTGACAGGAAGGGCATCCGAAGTAAAAACCTCTGCCAAATCAAATGTACGAATCAGATGATTCGCTGTAGTGACTCCCGAGAACGGGAAAAAGCCTAAAGGAAGAAAGAAATGGTGTGATACAGTATGCGTTCATTCCTTTTTGTAACCGCTTAATCCTAATTAGGGTCAGGGGGAGGCTGGCACCCATCCCAGCCAACTCCAGGCGAGGACAGAGTACACTCTGGACAGCTCGCCACACCATCGCAGGGCAGAAACACGCTGAAGGTTATGCAGCCCTTCTTGTCTAAGTCAACAATGGTTCTTTTACAGCTTCTCACCATAGACAGTGAAAGACATGGTTGGCCTTGGATAACCCATTTAGCTGCACTGGGGGGAGGGGGTGGGGCAGTGACAACCCAATGAGAGTGGGGCTTGAACCCCCTACCTTGGGATCAGTGATCCAGCACCTTTACCACCAGGCCACCACTGTCCAGGTTATACAGTATATATATATATATATATATATATATATATATATATATATATATATATATATATATATATATATATATATATATATATATAATTTTTTTTTTTAATTCTTAATAGTTTGGTATATAAAATTATCATTATATTTGTCATTGTAAAGCTTTCCATGTAAACAGTTAAATTTTATTTCTAGCTGAATGTTGTTGTTGTTGTTGTTGTTGTTGTATGCGGATAGAAAAGTATGATTTTATCTAACAATAATAGTATAATTGGAACGACACTGCTCTATTAATAATTGTAGTCAGTCCTGGCTCAGATGCAGAAAACCAGGCCCAGACACTATCACCACATGATCCATGTTACACTGAAATGTAGCACTTTCTTTTCTCCACATATTAATCTGATTGCTATGGATACAGTTCTGATGTGACCATGTGACCTTAAAAAAAAAGCTTTCGATGGGCAGTAATGCCTTTTTTTTTTTTTTTTTTTTTTCCCTTTGCTTGTTCCAACTGTGCACCAGTTGTAAATCAGTCTCCTGCTGATGTTGTCTCATAAACATTAACCAGTGTGAAAGAGGTCTTTGGTTGCATAGAATTTACCATGATTCCTTTCTGACCTTGTTGATTCATACACTGTGCTTAAAAAAAGTCTGATTCTGGTCTTTAATTTCCTCCATCTGTCTGATGATGGATTGGTAGAAGTTTTATAATCTTTTCTAGCCTGATGAGGATCAAAAACTTTGTTTTTGGATGTTCTTAGAAATTCCATAAGGTCCAACTCAAGATGGGTGGTTTCAGAGCCCAAGCTATCCGTTGAGGTGAGCCCGACTATATCTAGTCGTTATCTGTCCACATCACACATCAACTCAGGTTCCTTCCTTGCCAGAGAGTTGATGTTCCATGTACCAAGGCTCAGAGCCAGTCGGTGAGGATCGGTCCGACAGAACCCATGCCTTCAGCTGCCACTCAGCTCACACTGCACCCGACCCCTCTAGCCCTTCTCACAGGTTGTGGGTCCATGGGAGGGCAGACCCATGTCTCCTCTTTTGGACCTCTCGGTGCACCCCTGGAAGAGCTGGAGGCAGTGGTTGGCGAGAGGGATGTCTGGACCTCATTGCTTAGGCTGCTGCCAATGCGACCTGACCCCGGATTAAGTGAAAGAAGATTAATGAATAATCTCAGAAATTTTATTTACACCACAATAAAATCATACTGCGATCCTGGCTCCCTGTTCCTTACATAAACCAGGTGCACACCGAACTCCTGAGTGTGCTTCCATTTATAAAATTCACCTGGTTGTAATTACCTGCTAATCCTGAAGTGGCAGTGGTGGTCTAGTTGTTAAGGCGCAGGATCACTGATCCTAAGATTGGGGGTTCGAGTCCCCACAAGGTTGTCACTGTCCCCCCCAGTGCAGCTAACTGGGTTATCAAAGGCAGGCCATGTCTGTCACTGTCTATGGTGAGAGGCATGTAAAAGAACCATTGCTGACTTTCGTAAAGAGTAGGCTGCAAAGCCATCAGTGTGTTTCTATGACCCGGAGAGGGATGGGCTCCACCAGGCCAAATCAGCCCAAGTCTCCCCATGAAGGCCCCCCCAACAACATCCTCGGATGTTAAGGGATAAGTGAAGTGAATCTTGAAGTATTACACAATCTGGCCACTCAGGGATTTGTAATGCGGCAGTAAATAAACAAGCAAGGGTCATTAGTTGTTTTTTTTTTTTTTTTCTGGGAGATTTGTGTGATATTCTGATGACATTAATGCCATATTTACATAGAAATAAAGAAAATTTCAAATGTTTCAGATAGCACTGCATGTACACAGAATTAATTAATTTCTCCACAACTCAAAATGATTTCTGAACGTCTTCTGCTTCACACGCCATCGCTTCAGTTCATTTTCTGTAACTGCTTAATCCTAATTAGGGTCGCAGGGAGGCTGACGCCCATCCCAGCTGACTCCGGGGGACGCCAGAGTACACCCTGGACAGCTCGCCTGGCCATACTCACCATCGCTTGATTTTTTTTTTTTTTTTTTTTTAATTACAGTGGTACCTTGACTTCCAAGTGTCTTTAACAACAAATTTTTCAATACGAGCTTCCATCCACCAAAAATCTGCCCCATCCAACCAGCAAAATTTTGATTTACGAGCTCTGCTGGGGAAATGGCTTTTCCGGGCCGATTAGCCTCATATTTTCCATGTATTCCTCCACGCTCCAAGAACGTCTTGTGCAGTGATTCTCAATTATTTTCTGTGATGCCCCCTATAGGAAGAAAAAAAAAAAGCATGTCCTCCCAGCTCACCGCGTTGAACTATAAATAGTGTTTACTGCACTTCATATTGTTTGCTCAGTGCTTTTTCCCTACACCATAGGGAACACAGTGAGAGTGCCACTGCCAACTACTGTACAGGATGCGCAATTACACTTAATTCTAGTACAGTATGGAAAAATAGTTTGTTCCCCAGGGTCGTACGTGCTCCCCCCTCCAGCATCACACCGTGCCCCTAAGGGGGGGCACACCCCACTATTTCAGAAGCACTGGCTTTGTGGGTGCTCACCACGAGCCTTTTGTCGCTAGCATTCCTAGTGTGCACAATCACAAAATTCATATCTGCCCACCTGACGTTTTCGCGCCCACGTGATATCTTTGCCACAGTCGATGATCGGAAGGGTTAGTTGAGTGATTGTATATTCTTGTTTTATTGGTATTTATTATTAATTATTATTAATGTTAATGTACATGTATTGCTATTATTATTATTATTATTATTATTATTATTATTATTATTATTATTATTATTATTATTATTATTAATATTTATTGTTTTTACATGTTTATCTTTAATATATTAGGTGAAATATACAAGTTTGGTGCAGGTTATATGAGTTTGGGAGGGGTTTGGAACGGATTAATTGGTTTTCTATTATTTCCGATGGGAATTTTTGTTTTATCTATCAAACATTTTGAATTTTGAGTTGCATTGTCTTTTTTACTCTTAAATAATCAGACTCCACGAGAAGCAGCTTGTCAGTCTAGTTTGTCACATGTCAAGCAGACGTCCTTTCATAGATAACATTCCATGGTCTTCATGTGGCCGCACTGAAAGACTGCTGCAAGGTTTCACCCATTACAATAGAATTTAAAACAGATTTTCAAGGCAACTGTGTCTATGTATTGATTTTTTCTTCTTCTTCTAAGTAGCAATGTTTCAATATTCATAAGATAGGGAGGTGATTATAAACTTCAGGTAATCAAGACGACCTTCGTGTTATAATCTATTAGAATTGTTTTATTAACGCTAATCCACTGATGATGTGCTCTGAATGAAGACTCGCATTATCTGAGTACATTTCATCCACAGATGAAACAATCGATGTTAACGCGTGAAGATTTCATCAGACCTCAGACATCAACTCCCTTAGCTTAGCATGCTAGCATGAAATATGTCTTGCTTGCATTCTCATTTGTAGACTTTATGCTCAGAAAGGCTTCTATGATTATCTGCTGATATCTGTATATTCAAAACGATATAATTTGATCCCCAGCATGTTTATATTTTGTCGTGTATCTGAAACGACTTGATGCTAATTAACATCTTACTAACTGAACTTACTAACTTAACCATGTTCCTCACTGTCTATGGTGAGAGGTATGTAAAAGAACTATTGCTGAATTTCGTAAAGAGTAGGCCACAAAGCCATCAGTGTACTTCTGTGTCTTGCTAAAGGGTTGTGACCGGAAGGGCATCTGACGTAAAAACCTGTGCCAAATCAAATGTGCGAATCAGATGATTCGCTGTGGCGACTCCTGAGAAAGGGAAAAAGCCGAAAGGAAAGAAAGAATCTGCCTCCACCTCACCCTGTCCTCTGAATCTTCTTCTCTTACGCCAACGACCTTCATGTTCTCCTTCATCAAATCCATAAATCTCTTTGGTCTCCCACTAGGCCTTCTGCCTGGCAGTTCCAAACTCAGCATCCTACGACCAATATATTCACTATCCCTCCTCGGTACATGTCCAAACCATCTCAATCTAGCCTCTCTGACTTTGTGTCCAAAAAGGTATGGAAGTGTCTAAGAGTGGTAGCAGAAGATTTTCTGACAAGAACATTCAACAAGATCTTAGAGAGTGAGCAGATGCCGGAGGAATGGAGGAGAAGTGTGCTGGTGCCCATTTTTAAAAACAAGGGAGATGTGCAGAGTTGTGGCAACTACAGAGGGATAAAGTTGATGAGCCATACAATGAAGTTATGGAAAAGAATAGTGGAAGCTAGACTAAGGGCAGAGGGCAGCATTTGTGAACAACAGTTTGGTTTCATGCCAAGAAAGAGCACCACAGATGCAGTGTTTGCTTTGAGGATGTTAATAGAGAAGTACAGAGAAGGTCAGAAGGAGCTGCATTGTGCCTTTGTGGATCTGGAGAAAGCATATGACAGGGTGCCGAGAGGAACTGTGGTATTGCATGAGGAAGTCTGGAGTGGCAGAGAAGTATGTTAGAGTGGTGCAGGACATGTATGAGAGATGTACGACAGTGGTGAGGTGTGCTGTCGGTGTGACAGAAAAGTTCAAGGTGGAGGTGGGCCTGCGTCAAGGGTCAGCTCTGAGCCCCTTCTTGTTTGCTATGGTGATGGACAGGCTGACAGACGAGGTTAGATAATCCCCCCGTGGATTATGATGTTTGCAGATGACTTTGTGATCTGTAGTGAGAGCAGAGAACAGGTGCAGGAAAATCTGGAGAGGCAGCGCGTATGCCCTGGAAAGAAGAGGAATGAAGGTTAGCCTCAGTAAGACAGAATACATGTGTATGAACGAGAAGAACCCAAGAGGAACGGTGAGGTTACAGGGAGCAGAGATAATGAAGGTGGGGAATTTTAAGTACTTGGGCTCAACAATCCAGAGCAATGGAGAGTGTGGAAAAGAGGTGATGAAGCGTATTCAGGCAGGTTGGAATGGTTGGAGAAAAGTGTCTGGTGTGATGTGTGCTAGGAGAGTACCAGCAAGAATAAAAGGAAAAGTGTACAAGACGGTGATGAGGCCAGCAATGTTGTATGATTTAGAAATAGTGGCACTGAGGAAAATACAGGAGGCAGAGTTGGAGGTAACAGAGATGAAAATGTTGAGGTTCTCTTTGGGAGTAACGAGGATGGATAGGATCAGGAATGAGTACATCAGAGGGACAGCACATGTAAGAAGTTTTGGAGACAAAGTCAGAGAGGAGAGATTAAGATGGTTTGGACATGTGCAGAGTAGGGATAGTGAGTACATTGGTTATAGGATGCTGAGATTAGAACAACCAGGCAGAAGGCCCAGATGAAGACCAAAGAGAAGATTTATGGATGTGGTGAAGGAGGACATGAAGGTAGTTGGTGTAAGAGAAGAAGATGCAGAGGATAGGGTGAGATGGAGGCAGATGATTCGCTGTGGTGACCGCTGAAGGGAACAACCGAAAGGAAAAGATGAAGAAGAAGAAACGAAAAAGAAGAAGAAGAAGAAGAAGAAGAAGAAGAAGAAGAAGAAGAAGAAGAAGAAGATAGACTTGGTTAATATAGCCTATGTGACCTTTATCAATAAAACAGTGCCCACGTTCATGCAAGGTCCACAAATGTTGGCGAATGTGGCTCATTAACGTAATTCTAATCATAGCTAGATTTATGGTGCTTTTTAAATACAGTGAGGTATCAGAGCAGAAAAAAAAAAAAAAAGTTAAAACGACTGTAGGCAGAAAGGCGAGAAAGCCTTTGATGGCATAGACGGAGACGTTTGGTCTGAGAAAGAAAAACGTCAATGTCAGAAACGTCACCGCCCTGTCCCACACTGCCGGCTTTACCTTTCATACAGACGTCAATCACGGCGCTGTTACTAAAAATCATTCAGATGAAGGCAGGGCGAAATGACTGCCCCCGTTCCAGACTCAGACCCTTTCTGTGGAATAAAGCGACTCGATTCAGACTGTGTGACAAACGGAAAGTAAAACAAGACCACAGTTCAGTCTATACGCTCTGAAAATCAATTCTTCATCATGCATATTAAATTGAAGTCCATTGTACTGTAGATGTGAAATTAATAAAGTCTTTTACATTTAAATACAGAACTGAAGTTCTTCCTTCACTATGTCCGAGTGGCTGGTGAGAAACTGACCTGTGACTTGATATATTTGCCTCAGGCTGCTCTGTATGGGGAAGCGGCACCAAAGTGTGGTTGTTTCTGACATTCGCCACACTGCAAGAAGGTGCTGGGTTCGAGTCCTGGGCTCGGAGAGGGCGTATCTGCAGGGAGTTTTCATGTTCTCCTCTTGCCTGTATGGGCTTCCTCAGGCTGCATCGATTTCCTCTGATATTCCAAAGACATTCACATTAAGTTAACTGGCTGGTTCAAATCACCCCAAGGTGTAAGTGTGTGTGTGTGTGTGTGTGTGTGTGTGTGAGTTTGTTGGCCCTGCGATGGACGGGTGAGCTTTTCAGGGTGTACCCCACCCTCACACAGTGTTTGCTGCTATAGGCTCCACCTTCGCTGCAACCATAATAGGATCAAGCAGTTTGGTAAAAGAGTGACTGTGTGGTTCGCACACCCAACTCAGAGCTAGGTATTGAGTTCTCGTCCGGTCTTGGAGAGGGTGTTTCTGTGCATAGTTTGCATGTTGTGTGGTTTCTTCTGGACATTTGGGTTTCCTTTGACAGTCCAAAGACACTACATTAGGCTAACTGTTTTTTCTAAATTGCGGGCATAAGTGTAAGTGTAACTGGCTGTGTGTGTGTGTGTGTGTGTGTGTGTGTGTGTGTGTGTGTGTGTGTGTGTGTGTGTGTGTGTGTGTGTGTGTTGCTCTGTGGTGGACTGATGAGCTGTTCAGGGTGCCCACAGTCAGCTCAGATAAACGCCAGCCAATGAATGAACAAATGATAGAATGTATAGTCAGCTTCAAGTCCTTCAGTGAAGCGTGTTGTGAATCTTCTCAGATGTGAAAGGTTCTTCTTATCAGACACAAGATGTTGTTGACAAGCTTGAGAATTTTTGTGTAGCTGACAGGAACAGAAACGACCATATGGTGAAATAAAAATTGATTGCTCAGTACTGCGAGTTGAGCAAACACAGAGTCACCACGCTGTTCATCAATCTGAGCGAAATATCTCCAAAGTTTAGTCGTTAATTTGAGCGTTTCACCAGCTGAGCTCGTCTGTCGAGCGACTCATCACAGCACAGTGGGACACGAGGCCTCGTCTCAACCCCCGGTCTCCCACGCCACTCGCTATGCCACTCGATTCATACAGTAATGAGATCGCATCAGAGGGTGATTTATGTCCCCTTCTAAATAAAGGATGTGAAGTTAAAATGAGAGGAAAACTGATGCGAAGCTTAAAGCTAAAACAGTAGCCATGTTTTCAGACTCTTCATTTGGGATTTTTACGTTTGTAAAAATGTTCTGAATGTTTTTCTAGAAACACGAGTTTATTTGTAAAATTGTTTACTTATATAATTTCTCCACCTTTCTGCCTGTCTGTCTGTTTTATTTATGTAGTTATTTATCTCTCTCACTCACTGACTCAGTTACCAAACCATGCACTCATATTAGGGTCAAGGAGAAGTTGAAGCCTATCGTAGCCAATAGTGGGTTAAAGGTGGGGTACAATCTAAATAATTTGGCAGATCAATTTGGCAGATTTGTATCAGATACAATTCCATATCTATCTATCTATCTATCTATCTATCTATCTATTTTTAATCTGGGTATTTTTTTTTTCTTTATATGATGGACTCTTTATGCTTAAGAGGAGAGATGTTCACTTTCACTTGTTAAATTATTATTTTTTGCTCCCAGTGCTCCATCTGCTGGTCAAGACTGAGCATCACAACTTTACTAATAATTATAGTACAGTGGTATCTCATCTAACGAATTTAATCCGTTCCGAGGGCGAGCTCGTAAGCCAAAATGTTTGTTAGATGAAACAATTATTCCCATAAGAAATGAAAAAAAAATCAATTAATCTGTTCCAAGCCCCTCCCAAACTCATATAATCTGCACCAAACACATATATTTAACCTAATATATTAAAGATAAACATCAGTTCATTTTCTGTAACCGCTTAATCCTAATTAGGGTCACGGGGGAGGCTGGCACCCATCCCAGCCAACTTCGGGCGAGGGCAGAGTACACCCTGGACAGCTCGCCAACGGCTTTGCAGCCTACTCTTGTCGAAAGTCAGCAATGGTTCTTTTACATGCCTCACACCATAGACAGTGAGAGACATGGCCAGCCTTTGATAACCCAGTGAGCTGCACTGGGGAGGACAGTGACAACCTTGTGGAGAGTGGGAATCGAACCCCCAACCTTTGGATCAGCGATCCAGCGCCCTATACCACTAGACCACCACTGCCCACACCAAAGATAAACATGTAAAAACAATAAATATTTAATAATAATAATAATAAAAACAATAAGTCAACTAACACTTCCGATCACTGACTGCAGCGAAGATGTTACGTGGGTGCAAAGATGGGCAGGTCGGGCTGGGCAATAAAACTGGCTTATTGGTTTAAACCAGCTCTAACATGCAAACAATACGTATTGTGATACTCTGAAGCAAAACTGTTTTTTTGACATGCATTCAGAAAACTTTGGAACAGTAACAACAACAAAAAAAAAACTTTTGCTATTCCCTCTAATTGAACTGGAAGTAATGCTTTCATTGAAAAAAAAATGGTGACCACAGAGTTCCCAGCATGTAATCTTGACACAATCGTGTTTCCGTCCTCTTATCGACAGTCATTCAGTGTATAGAGAGCCAGGTATAATAAGAGCCATGCCGTGATTGGGCAGTGAGGATGTCATAAAGGCATAACGCCTATATATATATATATATATATATATATATATATATATATATATATATATATATATATATATATATATATATATATATATATATATATATATATATATATATATATATGTGATTTTCTGAGTAGATCCTTCCGTAGGAGAGTGCTCAATACTTTTTGGTAGAGCAAATAACAATCCTGTCCTTTTGTTTATATATATATATAATACAGGATAAGGAAATTCCCACTAAAAACAAACCCACAGATGTTGCTAATTGCTCAGAAATTTACTGACGTCCTCCATCTAGATTTTTGCTTAAGCATTTATTTTAAAATGAGTAAAAGAGGGAAGCAGTCCCTTGAACCTGATCTCCAACAAGCCACATAAACCATGCATGTTTTTTTTTTTGTTTGTTGTTGTTGTTGTTTGGGTTTTTTTTGTTTTTTTCGCTTAACGTGGCAATAATATCTCTGTTGACTCTGAAAAAAGTAACGTCACACAACTTGAGACGATGCTCCACCCTTAATCCCGCCTTAAAATTTTAATATGCATACATTAATGATTAAGCCTTCACAATCTACTCATAAAAGCACTAGATGCACTTACACTATTCTAATGTTTATGTGTATTTAATATGTTTAAATAGCTTATTTTGCTCAATATGCAGTTCTATTTCAGTGTTAATGTCTGTGCCAAAGTTTGAACCATTAAATTTCCATAAGGAGATTTTTTTCTGATGCTTAGAATTTTTATTTTTAGTAGTCATAGTAGTTAGACATAGTAGTTTTGCATTTTCTGAATGTCAATATTTTATTGAACATTACATTTATTAAATACAAATGTATATCATTTTAATTGTAGAAACATTAAGTAATACTTGATTCAGTATAATAGTGCTACATGTACATGTTTGTATTTCAAATGATCTTCTGTTTCTTTACATTTTAGATTTTTAGTTTGGCCTCAGTATATAAAACTGTTGCTCCAGACGCATGGCAACAACTACATGCATACTGGAGAATACCTTTTATCTATAGTTTCTATACTATATATTTCATATTACATGCTGCAAATGGTCACCAAATGGTATCTACAGCATTGAAATTTTTAAAAATGTCCCTGGGGGGAGTGGGGACCCCTCCACCCTCACTCTGCACTCCGAGCACCGTGGGCCTATGGTCTTGTTTAGGTGCCGAAGCAGCCTCATAGTATACCCACTTTTTTTTTTTTTTTACCACTACAGCACTGGATGGAACCGTTGATAAACCAAATGCTGTTTGCAAAACATGCAAAGGTGTCATCAAAGTTTCAGGTGGTACATCGGGAATCTGATCACTCATATACCACGACACCATACGAAACGTTTTTGTCATACCACGTGTGTGTCACAAAATGAAACTAGTGAAACTGAATCGAAGTCATCTAGACAAAGTCAGAGTGTCCTCAACAAAAACAGTTAAGGTCACCGGCTGGTTTTGGGAAAGTTGCAAGAAAAGTTCACGACGTGCACAAGAAATTACTGACAAAATTGCGAGATCCATCGTTAATTGCAATATATATCCCAATACATAAAATCTAGGCAATACCCACTCCAGTGGGCAGACAAGAGGTGGCGTCTAACAGAGGAGGAGGAGAATTTTGTGCATGTGCACGCTACGAATTCTAGTGAGGAAAGGCTTGTAGTGAGCTCCCACAAGGCAGTGCTTCTCAAATAGTGGAACGCACCCCATGCTGGGGTTGTTGTCTGACCTTGGGAAAAATGCTTTTTTGTCATACTGTACTAGAATAAAGTGTAATTGCGCATCCTCTACAGTAGTTGAGTAGTTGGCAGTGGTGCTTTCATGTAGGGAAAAAGCACTGAGCAAACAATATGAAGTGCAGTAAACACTATTTATAGTCGCGTGTGGGGTGCTGCGTTGCGGGAGCAAGAATTTTTTTTTTTTTTCTTCCTATGGGGGGGCGTCACAGAAAATAATTGAGAAGCACTGCACAAGGCATTGTCAGAGTGCGGAGGAGGAATACATGTGGAAGAATATGAGGGTAATTGGTCCGGAAAAGCCATTTCCCCAGCAGAGCTCGTTAATCAAAATTTTGCTGATGGGCAGATTTTTGGTGGATCGAAGCTCCTATCATAGAAAATTTGTTATAAAATACACTCGTAACTCAAGGTACCACTGTATTAATAATAATAATAATAATAATAATAATAATAATAATACAAAGCATCAGTTCAGTTCATTTTCTGTAAGCGGTTAATCTTTAATTAGGGTCGTGGGGAGGCTGGGGCCCATCCCAGCCGACTCCGGGCGAGGGGGAGAACACCCTGGACAGCTTGCCAAGCCATTGCATGGTGGAAACACAGTGATTGCTATGCAACTACCGTTGTCGAAAGTCAGCAATGGTTCTTTTACATGAACCTCACACCATAGACAGTGAGCGACATGGCCAGCCTTTGATAACCCAGTTAGTGCACTGGGGGAGGGGCAGCGATAACCTGTGTTGAGTGGAGCTTGAATCCTCAACTTTAGGAACAGTGATCCAGCACCTTTACTACTAGGCCAACACTGCCAGAAAATAAATAAATAAAATATCAAAACAACAACAACAACAACAACAACAATAGTAATAAAAATGAAATAACAACATCAACAATATCTCATACTCATGGATGTGGTGAAGGAGGACATGAAGGTCGTTGGTGTAAGAGAAGAAGATGCAAAGGATAGGGTGAGATGGAGGCAGATGATTCGCTGTGGCGACCCCTGAAGGGAGAAGCCGAAAGGAAAAGAAGAACAATATCTCATACTCTACATATAATTGTGAGAAGTGGTGGTCCAGGTCTCCTCTTGTCTTGGAGTCACACCACTTTTTCTGTCTCACCTCAGCATCTCCTCCTTTAAACTTCACACAGAAAAAAATCTCCTCTCCAGTCAACCTCCTCATTATTGTTATTTACTACCCTCCTGGACCCTGAGGACACTTTGTAGTAGAAATGGACACAGTCCTCAGCACTTTCCCCCTTGATAACGCCCCGCTCACTCTTCTGGGAGACTTTAATCTCCCATCTGACATGCTCCAGTCCTCCTGCCTTCTCCTTCATCTTTATCTGTTTTCTTTAACTTTTAACAACTGCTCTCCCACACAAAGGAGGGAATATATTGGATCTAGTTTTCAGTTGTCGATCTTCAGTCACAAACATGAATTCCACTCCACCACACATCTCTGAAGGTTGAGTACGAAACAAGTATTCAACGCATACTTGCTAACTTGAAAGATCGGAAGTTCGGATAATCCGTGCCACATTTGGTGGAGCGCCTCACATTTGGTCAGGTACTAACAGCGTTCAATAGAGCCAAGGTTCTTCTCATCTTAAAGAAACTCTCTCTGGATCCATCAGACATCAGCAACTACAGGCCGGTGTCATGTCTTTCTTTCCTTTCTAAAATTCTTGAACATTCTGATTATCACCAAATGTCTTTCTATCTTTTGCCGAATCACTTCCTTGAGCCTAATCAATCTGGCTTCAAAGCAGCACATTCCACAGAGACTGCACTCTTGGCTGTTACAGAGAAGCTGTATGTGGCAAGATCAGCCAAGATGTCATTAGTCCTCATCCTCCTCAACCTTTCAGCAGCAACACAGTCAACCACAAGACTCTCTCGTCCATCCTCAGGACTCAAGGAATTTGTAGTGCAGTATGGTGGTGGTTTGCTTCCTACCTGCAAGGTCGTTCATATGAGGTAATATGGAGGGGCTACACATCCCCTCCATGCCAACTTTCCACAGTTGTTCCCCAGATTTCCATTCTTGGTCCATTTGTGCTCTCTATTTATACTAGGTCCTGGGCTCCTGAGTGGCACGTAAATAAAGTGCATGGCTATTAACCCAGAGATCACAAGTTTGACTTCAGTTTAATCGATGCAGCTATCCGTTTCTGGAACTCCATTTGAACTAACTGACCAAGCTCTCACAGGAGGGCAGGATGGCATATGCTCACTTCCTTGTCACTCACAGCTATCAGAGCCAATCATGGGTGTCTGTGAGCTCATTTGTACGAAGGAGCAGAAAACATGTCCTTAAATGGCTCTGAAGTTTGAAACGAAGTAGGTCGCTAGTATTGCATGTCACGGGGGTCAGTGGTGGTGGTAATGTGTTTGGAAACCGACACCAGAAGGGTGGGAATTGAATACAACTTCTTCTTTCTTCTTTTCTTTCAGGTTTTTCCCATTCTTGAGAGTCGAATCATCTGATTCGCACATTTGATTTGGCATGGATTTTTACGTCGGATGCCCTTCCTGTCACAACCCTTTTAGCAAGGGAAAGAAACACGCTGATGGCTTTGCAGCCTACTATTTATGAAAGTAAGCAATGGTTCTTTTACATGCCTCACACCATAGACAGTGAGAGACATGGCCCGCCTTTGATAATAAGTTAGCTACACTGGGGGGACAGTGACAACCCTGTGGGGACCCGAACCCCCAACCTTAGGATCAGCGATCCTGCGTCCTATCCACTAGACCATCATTGCCCCGTGGGAATTGAATACAACTAAATTAGTGAAATGTGTAAAAATCCCCCCAAAAACCTTGTCCCTCTGTGATGTTATAGCCTTACATGGGATCTCATACCACTGCTATGCCAATGACACTCAACTTTTCCTCTGTCAGACACTGATGTTTCTACCCTCATCGCTGCATGTCAAACAAGTATCTCCTTATGGATTGCAGCTTACCAGCTGAAGCTTAATCCCACCAAGACGTCCCAGCTGACTCATCCCCACATCAAGATCTTACAATCGCCTTGGACAACACTGTGATTTCTCCGTCAGGCATTACATGGAATTTTGGAGTAACCATACATAAGTGTCTGTCCTTCTCTTCTTGTATCACTGATCTTTTTCTGTCATGTCAATTTCTTCTCTTTCACATCTGAAGGTTTAGTCTATTTCTTTCCAGTATGGCCACTCAAATACTCATTCAATCCCTTGTCATTGCAAGACTAGATTACTTCGTCTCACTCCTGACTTTGAGTGCTATTCGACCTCGACCTTGTTTTCAACCCTCACAAACTCTCCAACATTACACCATGACTACGATCTTGCCACCAGCTTCCTGTAGCTGCTCACATTAGATTTAAAGCACTAATGCCTGCCTACAACACCAAAAATGAACTGCCACCTTCCTACCTTAAAGCACTTATCATATCCCACACTGCACCGCGTTGTCTCAGATCCACTAGCACCGCTAGACTGGTCCCTCCCTCTACTAAGGGACAAGGGAAAAATCACTTACTTCACCTCCAACACTCACCCTCAACATCTCCTCCATTACTCACCTTCTTCATCACCTCCTTCCTCTCAATTACTCATTCTCTCCATCATCTACTTCACCTTATCACTCACTTTCTTCATCACCTCCAGCGCTCACCCTATTACCTCCTTCACCTCTCTTACTCACCCACCTCCTTTCCCTCCATCACTCATTCTCTCCACCACCGGCTTCACCTTCATCACTCACCCACAACATCTCCTCCATCACTCACCTTCTCCATCTCCTCCTTCTCCTCCATCACACATTCTCTCCACCATCTACTTCACTCAGCCTCAACATCTCCATTCCTCACCTTAATTACATGGGGCCGGTGGCATAATGGTTAGCATGATCAGGAGGTTGTATGTTCGAATCCCAGATCGACCCCACTCACCATCTTCATCACTTCCTTCACCTCCATAAGTTACCCTCAACATCTCCTGCATCACTCACCGTCTCCATTACCTTCCCCTCCATCACTTGCCTCTCCACCACCTCCTTCCCTTCCATCTCTCATCCTCTTCATCAACTCCTTTAGCTCCATCACTCACCTACTCATTCTTTCCATCGCCTCCATCACTCGTTGCCTCCTTCAGCTCCATAGTCTTTATCAGCTCTATTATATCCATCATCTTATCTCTCCCATTACCCTGTTACTGCCATATCTCCATTATCTTCAAGACCTTCATCATCTTTATCTTCCAGAGAGAAATTACAATTCTTTATTTGTGACATTCTCTCTCTCTCTCTCTCTCTCTCTCTCTCTCTCTGTCTCTCTCTCTTTCACTCTGTGTGTGTGTGTGTGTGTGTGTGTGTGTGTGTGTGTGTGTGTGGTGTTTTTGAGAAGCCTTCACAACCAACTGTTTGAAGAGTTTGCTTGCAGCCATGTTTTGAGTAAAATGTGTTCCTCCCTCGATTTAAAGCTGTGCAGATTCTCTGAGTGGAACTTCGCATGTCCTTGTGTTTGTTGTAATGTGTCGCGTCACACTGAATGAATCATCATTCTCATTATTCTTTGTTACGTTCCCTTACTCTGTTGTTGAGAAACAAAGGGAAAATGACGCACATGTGTTTTTTAAATTCCAGGATTTTTTTTTTTTTACTGGAAGAAAATGATTATTCATTCATTCATTTTCTAAACCACTGAATCCTAATTAGTGTTGTGGGGCGGCGCCTCTCAGATGATTCTGGGTGAGGGCGGGGTACATCCTGGACAGCTCACTAAACCATAGCAGTGCTGACACAGACTCAACCATTCACACTCACACTCACATCGAGGGGAGATCTGGAACAGCCAATTAGCTTACTGTGCATATTTTAGGAATGTGGGAGGAAACCGGAGTACCCAGAGGAAACCCACACAAGCTTCGGGAGAGCATGCAAACTCAACATAAAAGAGACCGTTAGCAGGACTTAAACACAGAGCCATCTTGCTGTGAGGTGGGGCCAGTCACCGAACCACCATGCCGCCCCGCCCTTCATGTACCGTTTTTCAAATTTTGTTGAAATTTTTACAAATTCTTTTCTTCCTGCGCAGGTGATAATACTTGAACTCATAACCTTTTGATGACAACGTGAGTGTGTGTTTCATGGACTCCAGTGTGCTGATCACTACAAATATTTCCAGAAAACACGGAGGACAGTAAATGCATTTGTATTTTTTATTAAAATATATTTATATAAAATATGAATATAAAACACAACAACATTCTGAAACAAGCGTGTGTGTTCTCAGTGTTTCTACGACACCGCTGTGTTTGATCTCAGTGATTTATGCACAGTTGAGCAAAATGACAGGAGTAAAAACTTTCGCACAAATGAACTTGAGGTCAAAATGTTACCTTTTTACCTGCTAATGAACAAACAGCATTGACAAAATCACTAAATACTCTCCTCATCGGCACAAAAAACTCTCACGAGAACGCGAACAAGAAAAGACCCCCCCCCTTTTTAGAAAAAACTGAAAGTCGGTTTTCTGAGTGTCAGTAAAAAAAATCCATCCAGCACGAGAGTTCACTCATGTCCCGATGTTTTGTGTAGACGCCAATCCCAGCGGAATCCTTTAGCTCGTCACTGTTGGCTCCTTCAGCAGGTACATATCGGCTAGCTTTTTAAACTCCGGGCCCCAGGAGCCGAGGAAATCGTACTCATGATCCCCTTCGTTGACTGATGACTCCAGTGAGCTTAGAGACTCAGCGATTGAACCGTTGCCCTCGTAAGCGTATGTCGCAAGGGAATCGTAAGGCGGAGCGGAAGGGTCAGTGTCCGTTTCCTTCAGTCTACTGATGAGGAAGTCTCTGAGGTCGCCACACTCGTTGGCGGGCGAGCGGGTGTGGTATGGAAACAGGACATCTGGGATGATGTCGCGTCTAATCTGGTTGGTGTCTTCTATGACCTCTGGGTGGCGCAGTGCCCCGATGTCGAAAGCCTGTGTGTCCTCTTCTCCACCACCCTCGTCATTGTAGCTCACCACGTTGTCCCTGACATCTTCTTTGGAAATAATTAGAGGTTCTTTGCGCCGCTGCTTCCTCAGAGCTGAGAACAGCACCACGATCACTGTGACAAAATAAATAAATAAATAAAAAATCATAAACTTTCCGTGAATGAAAAACCTCACAATATCAATACTAAGATTATTAATTGCTAATGTAGCATTCCCTGTATGGGTTTCTATGAATCAGCTGTTACTATGGAAATGTGACATTTTAGAAAGAAGAACTATTGGCATCAGTAATCCAGAAGCTATTAAGAAAATTAACCTTCATGCTCTGACCAATCAGAATTCAGAATAGAACAGTGCTGTGCTATCAATGCAGTGTGCTTTAAAGGGAAACGCATACTGAGCAGGATGACGATGCACAGCAGGATGGCCACCAGGGCGGCGGTGCTGAGCCGTGCCGAGAGCAGCAGGGCGTCTACGCTACATGATCGCAGGTTCCCTGTGCTATCACAGCCACACACGCGTACAGTCAGTGTACTCGTGCTGCTCTGGATCGGATAATCGCTGTCCGAGATCACCACGGGAAGGTAATACGTGCTCATCTCCTGCCTGTTAAAGCCGCTGCGCCTGGTCAGGATCCTCGCCGTGTTATCTGGAATAATTAAACACAGAGTAATAAATCTCCAGGGTTCCGATCCAAGGACAATCTTATTGTTTGTGCACATGAAATTAACCTGATTCACCTTCATTGTCAAAGATGCTAAAGTTTGGGTTGCTGGCGCTTAAACTGAAGACGAACTTGTGTCCGACTAGAGGCTCGTCCGTGTCAATGGCGCTGATGGTTTGGATTAACTGGAAATAAACAAATCACACTTTATTATTCATCAAGAAATCACGAAATATGCAACAATCAGCCTCAGAATAAGGGGCGTGGCCTATGTGCATGTCAGTTCTGATAAACAAGGGGTGAGCAATGTAATGTTCAGTCTGTATAAAAATAAGGCGTGGCTTCTGTGTAAGTCAATCATCAAGAAGGAGACATGACTTTATAACTATCAATCTGTACATATAGTAAGCATCGCCGCTGTGCTTTTTGATCATAGTGATGTAAATGTGACTTTTGTACCTGGGAGTCTATAAGGAAAGTGGGCGTCACTTCTGTGCATGTCAATCATAATGACGATGTGAGTTTTGTATCTGGCAATACAAATTTGTCAAAGTGTGAATTGTGTCCTCATCAGTTTTCATAAAGTACATGCCACTATTGATCCTGAAAGTCTGCTTAAAAAGTAGGTGTGGCCTCTGGACTTGTCAATTATAGTGCGTGAGTGGGCTGTGTTCTTGTCAATCACACTGTAAGTAATGTGGGTCTTGTATTTGGCAATCCAAAAGTGTGGTGGTCTCTGTGCTTGTCCATCATAGTAATTAGTTTGGGATTTGGCAATCTGTATAAAAGTGGGCATGGTTTCTTTGCATGTCAATCATAGTCTTGAAGGTGTGACTTTTGTAACTGACAGTCTGTGTAAAAAGTAGGTGTGGTCTCTATAAATGCTATTTATAATAAAACAGGTGAGGCATCTGAGTGTATTAGCCATATTGAATCAGGTATGAACTTATTTTCCTGTCAGTTCTATTGAAGAAGTCACGGCTTTAGCACCTGAGAGTCAGTCTAAGAAGGAGTGTAGTTTCTGTCCACATCAATCATATATGAGTGGGTGTGGTCTATGTACTTCTGAGTGATAGTGAAGGAAACGTAACCTGTACATTATCGACATTCATCATCATTTAATCCAATATTCACAAGACTGATATCATAACTATTACATTTTAAATGTAACGGCGTGTTTATTTTGAACAAAATAGTGGATACCTGGCCAGCTCTGACATTCTCGCACACAAATGTTTCGTAAAGCATGGCGAACTCGGGTGCGTTATCGTTCACATCCAACACCTTGATTAAGACAGGAGCACGACTTCTCTGACGAGGATTATCTGAAAAGAGGAACATGAAGCAGGACTGTTACCAAAAAAAAAAAGAAAAGAAAAGAAAAAAAGAGAAAGGCATAAAGAAAGAAAGAAAGGAAGGGGGTGTAAGGTTGATGATGTAAATGTCGTCTCCGCTCCCGAGAGCGAACATACTGATTTCACTGGCGAGGACGGAGATGTTGTGCCATTTCGACACTTCTCTGTCGAGAGACTTCAGGGCTGTAATGGAGCCATTTCTGGGGTCGATGTGAAAGAGTCTGTCGGGATCCGTGTGCTCGTCTATTGCAAACCTGTGAACGATTGTTAGGCTGAAATTACTCTGGTGTCTGCCTTGTGCTTTTATATTTTATGTAGGAGGATTGATGTGATAATGGAACCCTATTCAGCTCGAAGCTCGGCGGTAGAGTCTGAGTCATTTTTACTTTTATACACCACATGGGTGAAACCAAAGTGAAAAAAAATATCAAATCTGTAAAAATATATATTCTTCTATATATTTAATGTGGGAAAGGACTACATGTCCTGCAACTGTCAATCATCTTCATCTCTAAAACACATACAGATTCCGTGGTTCACTGTGTCGTACCTGCACTCTGATTAACATGGTCGTCTGATCTGGAGAGACCTCCAGAAAGGCTCAGTGAGACATTAAATTATTGATGTCTTTCTCTTCTCACAAAATTGAGCATGAAAATAGTGTAAACTACGAAGTACTTGAATTTTTTCAAAAACTGTGTTTACCACATGGACATATTTTGATTTGATTTCTCCCAGGCACGTACGAAAGATTTTGATGGCTTGATTCATAAATAAACCTGGACATGGAAATATTTTTTCAAGTCTGTAGTTGGGTTGTTGGAATGTGTACCAGTTTCATATATATATATATATATATCTTCTTCTTTTCCTTTCGGCTGTTCCCTTCAGGGGTTGCCACAGCAAATCATCCACCTCCATCTCACCCTGTCCTCTGCATCTTCAACTCTTACTCCAATACCTTCATGTCTGCCTTCTCCACATCCAAAAATCTTCTCTTTGGTCTTCCTCTAGGCCTTCTGCCTGGTAGTTCCAACCTCAGCATCCTACTACCAATATACTTACTATCCCTCCTCTGTACACGTCCAAACCATCTCAATCTATCCTCTCTAATTTTGTCTCCAAAACCTCTAACATGTGTGTCCCTCTGATGTGCTCATTCCTGATCCTATCCATCCTCGTTACTCCCAAAGAGAACCTCAACATACCTTCCTATCACACATCGCACCGGATACTTTTCTCCAAACATTCCAACCTGCCTGCACATGTTTTTTCACCTCTTTTCCACACTCTCCATTGCTCTGGATTGTTGAGCCCAAGTACTTAAAATCCTCCACCTTCTTTAATTCTGCTCCCTGTAACCTCATCGTTCCTCTTGGGTCCTTGTCGTTCACACATATGTATTCTGTCTTACTGAGGCTAACCTTCATTCCTCGCCTTTCCAGGGCATACCTCCACCTCTCTAGATTTTCCTGCACTTGTTCTCTGCTCTCACTACAGATCACAATGCCATCTGCAAACATCATTGTCCATGGAGATTGTTGTCTAACCTTGTCTGTCAGCCTGTCCATCATCATGGCAAACAAGAAGGGGCTCAGAGCTAACCCTTAATGCAGTCCTACCTCCACCTTGAACTCTTCTGTCACACCGACAGCACACCTCACCACTGTCTTACATCTCTCATACATGTCCTGAACCACTCTAACATACTTCTCTGCCACTCCAGACTTCCTTGTGCAATACCACAGTTCCTCTCTCGGCACCCTGGCATATGCTTTCTCCAGATCTACAAAGGCACAATGAAGCTCCTTCTGACCTTCTCTGTACTTCTCTATTAACATCCTCAAAGCAAACACTGCATCTGTGGTGCTCTTTCTTGGCATGAAACCAAACTGTTGTTCATCACCAACCCCCAACCAAGACTCACCTGACCCCTAAATCTCCTCCCACGGGTGGTGGGTCCGTGGGAGGGCAGACCCATGTTTCCTTTTCGGGCTAAGCCCGGCCAGGCTCCATGGGCAGAAGCCCGACCACCAGGTGCTCGCTTTCGAACCCCTCCCCCGGGCCTGGCTCCAGGAGGGAACCCCGGTGACCCGTGTCTGGGCAAGGGAGACTGCTTCCTGTGCTTTTTCTCAGATGTCATGTGTCATAGGGTTTTTTTTTTGAAAGCACTTTTTGAGGAAGCACTTCCTGACCACCCATAACCTGTTTCAACTCCTCCTTGAAGACAACACCACACTCTTCCTTTTTCAGCTTCCACCACTTTGTCTTCTGCTCTGCCTTTGCCTTCTTCACCTTCCTCACCATCAGCATCACCCTGCACACTACCATTCTATGCTGTTAGGCAACACTCTCACCCGCTACTACTTTGCAGTCACTGACTTCCTTCAAATTACATCGCCTACACAAGATGTAGTCTACCTGTGTGCTCCTACCTCTGCTTTCATAAGTCACCCTATGCTCCTGTCTCTTCTGGAAGAAAGTATTCACCACAGCCATTTCCATTCTTTTTCCGAAATCTATCAACATCTGTCCTTCTGTGTTCCTGTCCTGGATACCAAACCTGCCCATCACTTCATCTAACTCACTCCAGAATCTCTCCTTCTCTTCTAGCTCACATCCTGTCTGTGGGGCATAAGCACTAACAACATTTAACATCACACCTTCAATTTCTAACTTGAGACTCATCACTCTGTCTGACACTTTTCACTTCTAGAACATTCCTGACAAACCTCTCCTTCAAGATGACTCCTACTCCATTTCTCTTCCCATCCACACCATGAAAAAAACAGCTTGAACCCTGCTCCTAAGCTTTTAGCCTTGCTACCTTTCCACCTGGTCTCCTGAACACACAGTATGTCCACCTTCCTCCTCTGCATCATGTCAGCCAGCTCTCTACCTTTTCCTGTCATAGTTCCAACATTCAAAGTTCCTACTCTCAGTCCTAGACATGCTTTTACCTCTTCTCTCACTGCCTACGGACACGCCGCCCACCTCTCCTTCTTTGACCAACAGTTGTCCAATTTCCACCCTGTTGGTTAACAGCACTGACGGCAGTCATTGTTAACCTGGGCCTCGACTGATCCGGTATGAAATTTGTCTTTGTGGTTTGCATTTTGTATTCTGGCAAAAGTTTTACACCGGATGCCCTTCCTGTTGCAACCCTCTCCATTTATCTGTGCTTGGGATGGGTGAGGGCGGACACTTGTTTATGCCCCCCCCATAGCCGCATTTTACACACACACATATAAATATAAATATATATATATATATATATAACACAGAAACAAAACTCAGTTTTATTTGCATATTTATTCATTTAAAAACAATTGTATTTATTTCAAAATTATTATATTGCTTTTGCTAACCCCTCCATAGCAACGGTCTGTAACATAGTAAGCTTCTGCGATTCTGAGAATCTAAACTCATATGAACTAAACATATATATATATATATATATATATATATATATATATATATATATATATATATATATATATATATATATATATATATATATATGAATAAAAGGCAAAGGAAAGTCGAACATGAAGCCTCTTACTGCACGGGGTAGTCGGTTGCGTCAGGATCCCAGGCTGTTACTGTTCCGATGATGCTTCCCTTTGGCGTGTCCTCATTGACCTCGATAATAAAATGTGGCCGACTGAACACGGGTGGCTCGTCCACGTCCTTTGCCGTCACTTTAACTATGGCCGTGTCTGAGAAGGGCCCGAGATGGAAGAAGGCGGGGTCTGTGTGTGTGTTACTCACTTCCACTTTGATGGTGTACACCCGCCTGCTTTCGTAATCCAGTTTCTTAAAGACAAGAAAGAAAATAGCTCATTTATTTTCTGAAACAGTTAATCCTACGAGGAGCCTATCTCAGCTGACTCTGGGCGAGGACAGGGTTCAAACTCACACCAAGGGGCAATTTGGAACAGCTGGGTAACTTTTGGTAAGTTTGGACTGTGGGAGAAAACTGGAGCACCTGAAGGAAACTCCCAGAAACTATAACATCCAAACAACACACGGAAACACCTTCACCAAACCCAGGACTTGAACCCAAGACCTTCTTGTTGTGAGGCGGATGTGCTAACCACTGTCACCATGCCACCCAAGTATTAATTTACCAGATAATTAGCCAGTTTTTATTATATAACATAAAGATTATTCATACAGCAAGATGAACAAGAACCTTGCAAACATTGAAGAACATGCATGTGGGTATCAGCTCAACACAGAGGAGGTGTGTGTGTCCCCCCCCCCATATCAGCTTTACCTTTTTGATGATGATGATTCCCTCTTGTGTTATCTCATCGGTAATGATGTCGAGCAAATCTTTTCCATCTCCCTCCATGATCCTGTACTTCATCTCGGCGTTCTCCCCCTCGTCCCCGTCGTTGGCTTTAATTCGACCCACCGTGGAGCCAATTTCTGCTGACTCATAAGTGCTCAAATGGTAGGAGCCTAAATTATATCCACCAAAAAAAAAAAGAAGGAATGCAATTAGTTTTGCATGTAATACTGAGCTTGATGATGTGATGAAAGATTATGAGACAAAGTTATATGACTTGGATCTAATATTTTAAGGACAAGGTGATCATTCATCCATGGATGACGTTTTCATTGTCAATTAATTTGTGGGTGACTGGAGTTAAGTGTTCGACGCTATTAAAAATGTCTGTGCACTTGAAATGTTAATAGTATGCAAGTGTCTTACTGTAGGCAAAGCGCGGCGGGCTGTCGTTAACGTCTATAAGGGTCACATTGACCACCGTGGTGCCAGACAGGCCCCCCATCTGTCCTGCCATATCTTTGGCCTGAATAACAACCTGGTAGTCCTTGCGTACCTCCCGGTCCATGTTGGATAGGGCTATTCTTACAATTCCTGCACAACAAAAAGTCCAAGGTTTTAATTATTATTATTATTATTGTTATTATTATTATTATTATTATTATTATTATTATTGTTATTATTATACAGTTATATATGTGCCTTGTGGGAAGAAACTGCATGCACCACCGAAGACAGCGTTCACCTTCCTAATATGATTGGCATACAAGTGCAACAGCAAACTTAGAAGTGACATCTGTTCCCAACATCTGTGAACTTCACATACTACCACAGATCCGGTCTATCAGAGTTGGCTGAGTTTCAAAACCTAGATCAGTGTTGGCATTTCTGGAGTCAGCCTGAGGTACAACATCAGAATCACTGAGGCTCAGTTGGGTTTAAATTTCCACATTCTGTCCAGTTTGTCTCTAACAAATTCTCTTTTAGTCCTGTGTACTAACACAACACCTACTTAGGATAATATAAGATTTGAAAGTTCAACAGAACCCCTCTGCAGTTTGGAGTATATGAGCAGTCCTTAAGTATAAATGCCTGGCGCGCTCAAACCTCTATCAAGGAAAAGGAATAAGTACACAACACCCTCTGCCGGACCTATCGTGATACATACAAGAAACAAACAAACAAAAAAATGTTCCCAAAATGTTAAAGAATCATTTAAACAATTCCTGGACACAGAATTTGGATCGTCTCCAAAATCTGAATGAGCCTTCCTTGTCCAAAGCCTTGGCTCCTGTAAGAATTTAAGGGAAATCCACACCTAACTTTTTTTTATTTGATCTTCCTAAGAGCCACCCAAACGAATCATGCCAAATACTTTAAAGATTACATCCTTTGCGGCGTAATAATAGCTATTCAAGATTTAACATGAAGACATTTTGAGTTTGTCTGCTTTGATTGTGGTGGGGGCCAGTGGTATAGTGGTTAGGGTGCTGGGCTCATCATCAGGAGCTTGTGTATTCAAATCTCAGTTAAAGCCCACTGTGCTAAAGACCCTGGGCAAGGTCTTAACCACAAGTGTGCCTCTTTTCCCCCAGCAGTATAAATGGGCACCAGTAAAATATACTGGGAAAGTAACCTACAATGGACTAGCATCCCATCCAGGAGGAGTTGAAGTCCTGAACTTACACCCAAAGGTGTAATTCCAAATGAGCTTGAACTTACACCCAAGCCTAGAGGCTAATCAGGCAGATGCTTATCCCCGGTTTCTATAGCGTGAAGCAACCAGGAGTACAACCCTTCCTGGATGGGACCCTAGTCCATCGCAGGTTACCTTCCATCACTACTTTATTTTGAACCATCCATGTTCCCCCTCGTGCAAAAGTCTTTATTACTTTCTCATGAAATGCCCCAGGGTTCTGGCTGATAGTTTACATATCCTGTTTAGATTTTGGTTTGGATTGTTATCAGGGCCATAAATACTCCTCTAAGTATCATGACACCATGTCTAGATTTAGTAGCCAGGAAGAACCTTAGTAGTTTTTATTGTTTGTGATATAAGGACTATAGCGAAACCACATTAGTTTCCAAGGTTTCTGTTTGGGTTTCTGCACAATCAGGTCTGCATCTTTCAACCTGCTCCTGTATGCAAATTATGGGATGTTCCATGTAACAGGAAGACCAGTTAGCAGAGCTACAATGTGGACCAGACTTTGTGCCTTCTTGTCCCTTTGTCTATTTGTCATCATGTCCTCCCAGTGTGTCCCATGGCTTGCACACTCTGACATCAGCACCTACTGCCATATGCACAGTTTCCAGTTTGTTCGTTAGGCTTATTTGTGTCTTGGTGTTTTTTTCCAGTTCAGGCCTTGCTTGATTGACCAATATATCACATCCCTGAGGGTCTCATCACTCCCTCAACTATTTTGGTATTAACCACTTACATTTGTCACCTTCAACCTTTGACCCACACCAAGAAAGGCTTGTCCAGAACACATGCTTCACCTCACATATACTAGAATCACATATTTAAACATCTTGGAAAGGGAGTATCACGTATCAACATTACATTGGTTACTGTGACCTTGACCCCTTGACCTCACCTAAAGGAAAACTTGTCAGGTGCATATTTCCTATATGCTTTGCGTCACCTATAGAAAACTAGACATACCTAAATATCTTTTGGGGGGGGGGGGGGGCACATGTCCACATTAGGTTACTGTGACCTTCACGTTTGAGTTGAACTAAGAGGAAAAGTTTGCCCGGCCCATACTTCTTATGTGCAAAGAGTTGCATTTATCAAACCAGGTGTTTCAACATTTTGGAAAGGGAGGTGTCGTATATCAACATTAAGTCACTCTGACCTTGACCTTTGAACCAACCAACAACAAAAGTTTGTCCGGGACATATTTCTTATAGATTTGGCCTCGTGTATACCAAACTAGGTATACTTACATTTCCTGTGAAGGGGGAAGTCATGTCCCAACAATATGTCACTGTGACCTTGACCACTGACCCGACTTGAAATGCAAAAGCTAAAAGTCAAGGCAGGGCACTGAATGAGAGGTTACCATCAGAATGGTATCTCAATTAAATCTGGTGTAATTGCAGAGGATGCTGTAAACACTTACCCTCATTAATGCTGTGCTCAAGTAATGCGGTATCTCAGATTTTTTATTTATTTTTTATTTATTTTCCACATCACTGTGTAGTCAGTTCTATTTCTGACTTGTGTGCACTCATCCCAGTAATTATTCCACTGTAGCACCAAGTGCTGCTATAAATACCTTGCATTTAATATTCAAGGTACACACCAGACATCCACAATTACAACATACATAAAAATTAAATGCACAATTATTTTTTTGTGCTGTAAAAATATCACAAGTGTGATATCTCAGGGAGGGCATTCAAAGCAGAATTTGTTCTTCTGTATAACGATGGCTGGTGTGCCGCCACATTGTTGGAGAATTACAGCTTGCTTTGGGAAAATGGGGCAGCAGCGCAGAGGGGAACCATATTGCAGTACCCCCATGGGCTAAAATGTCTTCATAATGGACATAACAGGAGCACTCCTCGTGTGGGAAGGTACCAGGGGAATTTTGTGCATTTACAGGAGTATAAATAATATATGTATATATATACACACACACACACACACACACACACACACACACACACACACACACATATATATATATATATATATATATATATATATATATATATATATATATATATATATATATATATATATATATATATATATATATATAAAAAACATATATATATATATATATATATATATATATATATATATATATATATAATCCATCCGAGCAGGTCTGTATTAATATTTAACACATGTGGTCTGGTTTTAAATGATGCCATTCAACCGCAATATGTTGCCTGTAGCACTGTGCATGTAAATTCGATGGCAGGCTGTGGTCTGCAAGCCTCATTTACTTTACACAGACATCAATCTGTTTAAAAGAACAGTCCTGAAAATGACATTTCAACCAGATGTTAAGAGGACACACCTGTCTCTGGTTCCACGGAGAAGTATGGCTGCCCTTGCAGTATGCTATAGACCAGCTTTGCGCTGTTTCCGTACGAGGCATCGTCAGCATCCGTGGCATTGACTTCTATCACGAAAGTGCCTGAGAATAAAGAAAATTTGAGGTCTGTAGGGTCACAGGGTTATGGACTTACTGTATTGTTCTGATTCCTGAAGAGGAACTAAAGCATCAATTTTGTTATTGTTTTTAAACAGACCTTTTGAAGAGTTCTTGCAACCGTCACTGATAGACAAACCTTCTGATGTACATACCTACATCGTGCAACATGAAATCACTATTGATTCCACCAAAGACAGACTCAATAAACCATAGGGGAAATGAGGTTCTAAGAGGTTCTACATTGTAATAAAATGTATTTTTTAATCTTTTCTCAGGAAAAACGAAACTTTCAGACTACATTCTTCAGTCAAATAAGTCCCTCGTGATTTTTTAGATAGTTCGGAGTTCTTTGTTGTCAAATAGGGTTCTACTTGGAATCCTGGTTGACAACCTGAATAAAAACATTGCAATCCCCGGTCCCAATTACGAATTTACCTGCACCTCAGGATGTAGGGTAGGCACACACTGATCCGCCCATTGTGGCTCGCATGCAGCCCTGGACATCTGGCATCACAGATCTGTTATTGCTCCATCTCGCATGGCTGGTGTACAAAGAGCAGGGACTTCATCAATACGAGCTTATGCGCTTACTGGGCATTCCTCGTTTATGGGGAATAAACATAGGGGCCGGTGGCGTAGTGGTTAGGGTGCTGCGCTCATGCTCAGGAGGTTGTGTATTCAAATCCCAGTTAGACCCCCTCTATGCTAAGACCCTGTGCAAGGTCTTAGCTACAAATGTACCACTGTTCACCAAGCAGTATAAATGGGTACCAGTAAAAATATACCACAAATATACTGGGAAGGTAGCCTTCGATGGACTAATGTCCCATCCAAGAGGAGTTGAACTCCTGGTCGTTCAGTTCATTTTCTGTAACCGCTTCATCCTAATTAGGGTCGCGGGGAGGCTGGTGCCCATCCCAGCCAACTCAGGGCGAGGGCAGAGTACGCCCTGGACAGCTCGCCAGGCCATCGCAGGGCGGAAACACGCTGACGGCTTTGCAGCCTACTCTTGTCGAAAGTCAGCAATGGTTCTTTTACATGCCTCACACCATAGACAGTGAGAGACATGGCCGGCCTTTGATAACCCAGTTAGCTGCACTGGGGGGGACAGTGACAACCTTGTGGAGAGTGGGACTCGAACCCCCAACCTTTGGATCAGCGATCCGGTGCCTTATACCGCTAGACCACCACTGCCCCTACTCCTGGTCGCTTCATGCTATAAAAACCGGGGATAAGCACCGGCCTGATGAGCCACTAGGCTCCGGTGTAAAAAGCCCAACAGACTTTACCTTTTAAAACATTACTACACTTTATTTAGAGTTCTGAGCTTTTTTAAATGGAAACACAATGGTGGTATGTTGGGATCCTGGGTTTGATGAGGGTATTTCTGTGTGAAATTTACATGCTTGCTCTGTGATTGCATGGGTTTCCTCTGGGTTCATTAGTTTCAAAGACATGCACATTAGAGTAACTGCCTGTTCCAAATTGCCCCTAGGTGTGAATGTGACTAGTTTTGTGTGATTTGTTTCTGTAATGTATTGACTGGTGAGCTTTTCTGGGTGTACCCTGCTTCACCCAGAGTTGGTTGAGATAGGCTTCAGCCTCCCTATGATCCTAGTAGGATGCAGTTTGGCAAATGAATGCAGCAGCACCATGGTGTAATAATTGCATCGGAACCAGAGCTGTTAGGTTTTGCTTTTTACTTTTCTTTTTTTTTTTTTTTTTTTTTTTTTTGTTAATTGAACTTCCTGTCAGCCTCCGGTAATAAATGATGGATAGAGGAAATTAGTCTGTGACCTGCGGAATGAGTGAACAAGTGACTCCATGCTAACATTATGTTCTTTAGGTAAGATTCATCCCTTGGAACATGAGCTCTCATCCTGCTGTTAGAGCAAAGTATCAGCTAATTAATCTCAGGATTAAGACCCAGAACAGATGCCTCCTGTTCTTGAAGATTGGGATGGTCCCGGTGCAGGAGGCATCAGCCAGAGCAACAGCAATAGCAGCAGCAACAGCAGCAGCACTCATGAATATGTATAATCTGCTGCATATCAGAGTCATTTTCCCAGAGTTCTCTGTCACCACAAAACCATCCATTCCTGATTGTGTGACAACTCTGCGATAAAGACAGAATTAAAATGAGATGTAAAGTGGGTCGTGTGATAAAACATGCAAATGGAATTGTCTTAGCTTGAGAGAGACCGGAAAGGTCACTGTTCTTTTTACCCATACCTGCATTTGCATGCATTAGTGGCGCTACATAGTAAAGTTATTATAGAATAGCTTAAAAATGGTCTAAAGCCTAAAATAAAACCCACAGTTCCGCAGATCAGAGGACACATCGCTCCGTTTATATGGAAGCATAATGGCGATTATGAGCTGTATAAAGTAATGTGTTCAGCTATACAGGTGTGTGGCTTTAAAGGGCATAAATAAGTACTGATTAGGTGTGATGGAATAGAATCTTCATTTTCAAGTTCGACAGGTAGTCCACCATCTTGCTGTTCAGTCACATTGCTAATATTAGCTAATGAATTAAATTAGAAAACATTCCCTTGAATATAACATTTTCCCATTTTATTAGCTGCAAAGTTTTAGCTAATTCAGAAGTAATTTAAATTTATTTTTGTTTGTCATATTACTCACTATAATAATTTAATCTAAAAAATAATTTTAAAAGATTTCATTGGAAACTTTAAATTACAAGCTCTTTGTATTGCTAGCTGGCTATTTCGCTAATCAGAGCTAAAGTGATATATATATATACACACACAGGGATCCCTCAATTTCCATGGTTAATTGGGACCAAGATTGCCCCGGGACCACAAAATTCCAAGAAGTAGGATCAACCTCCCCGTACCTGTATATGTGTATATAATATCAATGCAGCCGTGTAGGGGGGCACAAGCCAGTGTTTATTCTCACACTGGCCCCAAGCCCGGATAAATGCAGAGGGTTGTGTCAGGAAGGGCATCCGATATAAAACGTGCCAAAATTTGTTATGCAAATCATAAAAATGATATTCATAACGGATTGGTCGAGGCCCCGGTTAACAACAACTGCCATGAGTGCCGTTAACCAACAAGGTGCAAGTGGAAACTGGGCTACTGTTTGTCGAAGAAGGAGAGGTGTGTCCGTGTCCGTTGGCGGAGAGAAAAGAGTAAATGCATGAGTCTAGGACTGAGAGTAGGGACTTTGAATGTCAGAACTATGACAGGAAAAGATAGAGAGCTGGCTGACATGATGCAGAAGAGGAAGGTGGACATACTGTGTGTTCAGGAGACCAGGTGGAAAGGTAGCAAGGCTAGAAGCTTAGGAGCAGGGTTTAAGCTCTTTTTATCATGGTATGGATGGGAAGAGAAATTGAGTCGGAGGCATCTTGAAGAAGGGGTTTGTCAGGAACGTTCTAGAAGTGAAAAGAGTTTCAGACAGAGTGATGAGTTTCAAGTTAGAACATGCAAGCACTGCAGTATGGACTTTTGCATATTGAACCACATCCTATCTGCATGTCCAAAGGCCCTTGCGGATGGAAGGTACAGATGGAGACACGACAAAGTTCTGACAGAGATAGCTAAGTGGATAAACCTGGAAAAAAAGAAGGCAAACAAGAGAGTGACATTACCATCACAACTTGTGAGTTTTGTTAAAGAAGGAAACCCTGTACCCAAAGGGTCTGCGAAGCTTCCTCAGATCCACTCAATACTTCAAGGGGCACGAGACTGGGAGATGCAGATCGACCTTGGGAGAGGGTTTGTTTTCCCAGATGAGGTGGCAACAACATCACTGCGACCAGATGCCGTCCTTTTGTCAAAAAGCTCCATATCTATCTTCATAATTGAGCTCACAGTTCCCTGGAAGACAGACTTGATATTGCACACCAACTAAAGAAAGAAGAATACCAGGATTTGATTGATGAGGCACCGTTAAAAAGATGCCACGCAGTTTTTCCCTGTGGAGGTCGGATGTAGAGGTTTCCCATCTTCATCAGTATGTTATTTCCTGCGTAAATTAGGCATGCTTCCAAATCAGGTGAAGCAAGCTATCAATGAAATTGGCGCAGTAGCTGAGAGTTGCTCTAGATGGCTGTGGTTGAAGCGAAACAACAACTGGCATCCTTCTGTGAGTGAGGGCTAGGTTTTTCACAACCGGCCTTCACTGCCCCACTCAGGTGAAGTGTCCAGGTTAAGGGGCGAAACACTGATGATCCTGAGCTACCTGCTGATAACACAGAGGGACGCACACAAGAAGTGAGTCAGCCTGCTTCTTCATTGGATTATAATTATGTCATAGTTTCAAGCTGCTTGGAAGTTCATTTAGGAGAAACAATCATCAGAAAGCTCAAAGAGTAGTTCCATCAGACTCTGATTGTAGCTAAGCATGCCAATGTTTAACTCATCAATGCGTGATGTTCAATGTTATTGGTGTTTATGACCCACAGGCAGGATATGAGCTAGAAGAAATGGAGAGATTCTGGAATGAGTTAGATGAAGTGATGCAGAGTACCCCCAGAGGTGAAAGAGTGGTCATTGGGGCAGACTTCAATGGACATGTTGGTGCAGGAAACAGAGGGGATGAGGAAGTGATGGGCAGGTTTGGTATCCGGGGCAGGAACACAGAAGGACAGATATTGATAGATTTTGCAAAAATGATAAAAATAGCTGTGGTGAATATTTTCTTCCAGAAGAGACAGGAGCATAATTGACTTATAAAAGCAGGGGTAGGAGCACACAGGTAGACTACATCTTGTGTAGACAATTTAATTTGAAGGAAGTCAGTGACTCAAAGTAGTAGTGGGTGAGAGTGTTGCCAGACAACATAGGATGGTGGTGTGCAAGATGACGCTGATGGTGAGGATTGGTGAAGAAGGCAAAGACAGAACAGAAAACAAAGTGGTGGAAGCTGACAAAGGACGAGTGTGGTGTTGTCTTCAAGAAGGAGTTGAAACAGGCTTTGGGTGGTCAGGAAGTGCTTCCAGATGACTGGACAACTGCAGTTAATGTGGTCAGGGAGACAGGTAGGAGAGTCCTTGGTGTGTCCTCTGGAAGGAAAGTAGATAAGGAGACTTGGTGGTGGAATGAGGATGTGCAGGAGTGTGTACAAAGGAATAGGTTAGCTAAGAAGAAGTGGGACATCGAGAGGACCAAAGAGAGTAAATAGGAGTACAGGGATACACAACGTAAGGCGAAGATAGCGGTGTTGAAGGCCAAACAGTGGGTGTATGATGACTTGTATGCTAGGTTGGACGGTAAGGAGGGAGAAAATGATTCCTACAGGTTGGCACAGCAGAGAAATAGATATGGGAAGGATGTGCAGCAAGTTAGGGTGATTAAGGACAAAGAGGGAAATGTATTGACTGATGACAGAAGTGTGCTGGGAAGATAGAAAGAGTACAACAATCCAGAGCAATGGAAAGTGTGGAAAAGAGGTGAAGAAGCATGTGCAGGTAGGTTGGAATGGCTGGAGAAAAGTGTCCGGTGTGATATGTGATAGGAAGGTATCGGCAAGAATGAAAGGAAATGTGTACAAGATGGTGATGAGTCCAGCGATTTTGTATGGTTTAGAAACAGTGGCCCTGGGGAAAAGACAGGAAGCAGAGCTGGCGGTAGCAGATATGAAAATGTTGAGGTTCTCTTTGGGAGTAATGAGGATGGATAGGATCAGGAATGAGTACATCAGAAAGACAGCACATGTTAGGGGTTTTGGAGACAAAGTCAGAGAGGCTAGATTGAGATGGTTTGGACATGTACAGAGGAGGGATAGTGAATATATTGGTAGTAGCATGCTGAGGTTGGAACTACCAGGCAGAAGGCCGAGAGGAAGACCAAAAAGAAGATTTATGGATGTGGTGAAGGAGGACATGAAGGTAGTTGGAGTAAGAGTAGAAGATAAAGAGGATATGGTGAGATGGAGACGGATGGTTTGCTGTGGCGACCCCTGAAGGGAAAAGCCAGAAAGAAAAGAAGAAAAAGATCGGTAAAATAAAAAATACAATTCATGAATCCCCGTTTGGGATCTCACCTGACAGGATTGCTGTAAATAATATTAGGTTATATTTATAAATGTTGATTCTGTACAAGCACACTGTTTGATATACATCATGTCAAACGGTCTATTGAAGCGTCTCTGGACAGACTTGCATGAGCCGAAAAGGAAGCAGAATGCATCAGACTTCCTCGACCCCACAGCGCGGTGTGGTATAGCCTCTCATAGACAAGTCCTTCATAGTGCCTCCTTGTGGCGACATATGGGCAGCTGGGCATCTTGCGGCCCCTGGCCGTACCATGAGGGCTTGGAGGTGGTCATGCCCCTAGAGGTGTGGTATGCAGGCCCACCAGTGCGTGGACACACCCTAATACCCACCAACATGCTATTGGTTAAATAATCTCACTGCCTTGTGAGTACTTGGGACAGTGCAAGGCTAAGGGAAACAACCCTGACAGAAATATTGGAGTAAAGTCCCGCAGGCATGCAGACTAGGTAATCAACTATCTTCCTGGCAACTCTTGCAGCCAAACTGATGCTAGACGTACTGCATCGCTTTCCTCTAGACAACATCAGGGCGGCCAAGAGGGGGATCTTGATGTTTGGGCAGTCCAGGATTTTCATAGATTAGCCAAGGCCTTGTGCCATGGAGAGGACACGCCATCTTTGTGTCATGAAGCCACAACACGGGAGACATCAGTTACGGTTTATAAGTCCAAACTTGTTTGGCAAAGAGTAGGATGCCACAGGTTGTCTCCGATGGTGAGAGGAGCCTTTGTGTTCCACTTTTTAACCACCGCCCACCTTAAGCTGGGCAGACCCCAATCAGTTAGGTGTTAATCCGCCACAATCTACCTGCTTTTTTTGGGTCCAAGGAGCTTATGGTATAAGCCAGACAAACAGACTGCAAACAGTGCACATGGGACAAAGAAAGAAAAAACAAAGTTGCCAAAACTTCACATAGCAAGCTAGAGTGTATCAATGGTGATGCCAGGCTTATCAAGGTAGATCTACAACAGATCAGCAATCACTAACCGTCCACAGTACGTGCGGCTGCGCGGCTGTAAGTCAAAGGTGGTAGTCTGTAGCACGGGGGCACCACAGGGCACCGTCCTCTCACCCTTCCTTTTTAACATCTATACCTCGGACTTCATATATAACACAAACAGCTGCCACCTCCAGAAGTTCTCGGACGACTCCGCCATCGTGGGCCGTGTGTCAGAGGGGAACGAGCTGGAGTACCGGTGGGTCATCGTCGACTTCGTGGACTGGTGTGAGCGCAACCACCTGTGCTTGAACACTAGGAAGACGAAGGAGATGGTGGTCGACTTCAGGAGAAGCACTCAAACACACACACACACACATTTACTAGTGAACATCCAGGGACAGGACATTGAGACAGTGGACAGTTTCAAGTACCTGGGTGTTCACCTTAACAATAAACTGGACTGGTCCCACAACACCAACGCCCTGTACAAGAAGGGCCAGAGTCGCCTCCACCTTCTGAGGAGACTCAGGTCCTTCGGCATATGCAGACCTCTGCTCAGGACATTTTATGACTCTGTGGTAGCCTCTGCAATCCTCTACGCTGCCATCTGCTGGGCCCCGGGCAGCACAGAGCGGGACAGAAAGAGACTGAACAAGCTGGTCAGGAGGGCCAGCTCTGTCCTCGGCTGCCCACTGGACTCTGTGGAGGAGGTGAGTGAGAGGAGGATGGTAGCAAAGCTCACATCCATCCTGTCCAACAGCTCTCACCCACTGCACCAGACTGTCGAGGAGCTAAGCAGCTCCTTCAGTGTACGACTGAGGCATCCTCAGTGCAGGAAGGAGCGCTACCGCAGGTCGTTCATTCCCACCGCTATCAGACTGTACAACGCCACTTTGTAACTGTCTGTGAAAATACCGGTTATGTACAATAAAAACCCCCGTGCACTTTAATCAACCACATCTACCCCACTGACTGTGAACCATATCAACCCATCTACTCTGCACTCAGATACATTACACTTTAATATAGGCCAATCTATAAAGTTGCTCCATTCTTTTCTTTTATTGTTTAGTAATTTATACTATTTATGTATCTATTTATTTATTTACTTATATAATATATATGTATGTGTGTATGTTCGTACTTGTATCTATTTTTGCACCCCCTACTGATAGTACCTCAAGAGCCTGTAACAGTGAATTTCTCCATTGTGAGATTAATAAAGCTGTATCTTATCTTATCTTATCTTATCTTACACACAAAACAGCAATAATTGACTAAGAACTGATGAGGTTTAATGTCAACATCGCAGCCTTGAAAGAGACAAGACTGGCTGATGATGGGTCCATTCAAGAGAAGAACTATACTGTCTTCTGGAAGGGAGAGGGACAAGATGAACGTCTTGGTCATGGGGTTTGCGGTCAGAACATCCCTTCCTCCCATGATTCAACCACCAACAGGAAGCACAGCATGTTTACTAACTATGCGAGTACACTCTAGCACTGGCCCTGTAAACCTCATTACATGCTTTGCCCCTTCCCTCACCTCCAGCCCTGATGAAAAGGATTCTTTCTATTATTAACTTAATTCTTTAGTTGGGCTGATATCACATGCTGAAGACCTTAATCTGCTTGGTGACTTCAACGCTAGAGTCGACACCTTGCCTGAGAACTGGCCCACATGTATCGGTCACCATGGAGTCGGTAAACTAAATGAAAATGGGCAGAGGTTACTGGAACTCTGCTGCAATGTACAGCTTTGCATCACAAATACCTCCTTCCAAAACAAAGATAATCACAGTTTCATAGATGCACCCATGCTCCTGTCACTGGCACCAGCTTGACCGACTCATCACCAAAAGGGCCAAATTGCAAAGTGTGCACAACACAAGAAGTTATCACAGTGCCGACTGTGACATGGACCACTCCATTGTTATTAGTACAATTGTGCTGAACCCAAGGGCTTGACAGAGATACAAACTGCCCACACAACAGACTTGGAGAAAACCAACACTTTCCTCTCCTTCATCAGTGCACTTCCTGGTGCTGATGATGACTCCTCGGCAGAAGCTAGATAATCCTTTCTTAGCGCTGAAATCCATCACTGTGCCATAGATGCTTATGGTAAGAGAACAAAAACAAACAAAGACTGGTTTGAAGCAAATCTTCAAACAATTGAGCCTCTTATTGAAGCTAAAAGACAAGCTCTGATAACATGGAAGCAACATCCAATGCATGGAAACCTCAACCTCCTACATAAAGCCAGAGCTGGAAGTCAGGAAATGGTCAGAAAATGTGCAAACAACTACTGGCTGGAGCTTTGCCACACAGTGGAACAAGCATCTTTGACTGGCAACATTGGAGCTATGTATGAAGCTATTAAACAAGCTATAGGTCCAGCCACAAAGAAAGCACCCCCCCCCCCCCCCAGTCCAAAGAAGGGCATATAATCTCTGACCACAGCAAACAGATGGAAAGGTGGGTGGAGCATTACCTCGATCTCTACTAAACTCCCTGAATCCCCCATCATGAGTGACCTCGATGCCGAGCTCACTATGGGAGACTTTGATAAGACCATAAATGCATTAGCCAGTGGCAAAGCAGCAGGAAAAGATACCATTCCTCCAGAGGTAATCGAAGCAGAGAAGTCAGGCCTCCTTCCACACCTCCATGAGCTACTGCACCTGTGCTGGAAAGGAGAGGTGCCGCATGATATAAGGGGTGCTAAGATTGTGACACAATACAAAAATAAAGGTGTCCGCTCAGACTGCAACACTTATCGTGGAATATCCCTCCTCAGCATCATAGGCAAGGTGTTCGCACGTGTCATACTCACAAGACTGCAATCCATCGCAGAAAGAGTATACCCGATGTCACAATATGGATTTCAATCAGGTCATTTAACTATTGACATGATCTTCTCCGTATGACAACTCCAAGAAAAGTGCAGGGAACGGCAACCTCTATATCTGGCCTTTGTTGACCTCACTAAGGCCTTTGATCTTGTCAGTCACAGTGGCCTTTTCAGTCTTCTTCAACGAATAGACTGCCCACCTAAGCTATTGAGTCTTATCAAGTCCTTCCACACAGATATGAAAAGAACAGTCAGTTTTGGCGGTGCTACATCTGAACCCTTCAGTATTCTCAGTGGGGTCAAACAAGGCTGCGTCCTCGCCCCCACACTCTTTGGCATCTTCTTTTCTCTCCTTCTGTACCATGCCTTTGACTCTTCCTGTTATGGTGTCTACATCCACACCAGACACAATGGAAAGCTTTTCAACCTAGCCTGACTCAGGGCTAAATCCGAAGTCACACATGTCCTCATCAGAGAAATGCGGTTTGCTGATGATGCTGCCCTAGCAAGTCATACTCAAGATGGTCTACAATGCCATATGGACCGCTTCTGTCATGCTTGCAGAGAGTTTGCTCTCACAATCAGCATAAAAAAGACAGAGATCATGGCTCAGGACCCTCCAATTCCACCCTCAATCTCTATCAATGGCTCAGTTGGCTAACGTTAACAGCTTCCGATACTTCTGGTCTATTATCTCAGACAACCTGTCTCAGGATGCAGAGATCAATGCTCGTATTGGAAAAGCCACAGGAGTGATGTCCAAACTCACTATGAGAGTCTGGGAGAACAAAAACCTGACCATTACCAGAAAGCTGAAAGTGTATCAAGCATGTGTTCTCAGGACTCACCTCTATGGGAGCGAAACATGGTCAACCTACGCAAGACAAGAGGCAAAGCGGAATGCGTACCACATGAGGTGCTTACGTCGGATACTAGGCATCACATGGAAAGACAAGATCACCAACCGCGTCCTCAGCAAAGCCAAGTTCCTCTCAATTTTTGCCATGCTCAGTCAGAGGTGCCTGCACTGGCTAGGACATGTTGGGCGTATGGACAAAGGTCATCTCCCAAAAGACCTGCTGTATTGACAACTAGTGGTAGGTACTCGCCCAGTTGGCCGCCCACAGCTGAGACACTCTGATGTCTGTAAAAAAGACCTCAAGTTAACAAGTAGAGACACTGGGTTGTAAAAGTCTACATCACAGGATCGCCAAACATGGAGAAGAACTGTCAGAGAGGGTATCAAAAAAGCAGAGGAGGAAAGACAGACAGAGGCAGAAGAGATTGAGGAGCAAGGTATCATCAAGTTTGATGGCCAGTACTGCAGCAGGGACTGTCATTCCAGGATTGGGCTATTTAGCCATCGCAGATGCTGCTCCAGTTCCATCTCAACACAGTGCAACCCACTGTCTTCTTAGACAAACGGAGGCCAATATACAAGCGTACCATGCATAGTTGAATAAATATACATATTTTGCTTGGGTACAGTGCTAAAATTTCATTTAAATGAACAATTGGTTATTAATTCATATACATTTTGATTTCTATCCCTGCCTTCATAGGCATGACATCACAGACATCCATGATTGGCTTGGGGTGAGAGGGAAGCGTGAGTATACCGTCATATCGTCATTTGTGTTCCTCCAGTTCCCACGAGCTCTCTGTCATGGATCCTTCACAGGTGTTTAAACTCGCCTTTTTTTTTTTTTTTGCATCTCTGGAGCCTACAATTCTATTAAGTAGGGCTGACACCTACAATTTTAATTTGATATCTCCTTGTTTACTTTTGAAGCAGAAATATGAGGTTAACTAAAATAGCTATGAAGTGATAGAAACTTTACAATGTCATTGCAGTATATGCAAAAGAAAAAAGTACACAGCCATAAAGTAGTAAAACTGGGACACATAAAACACACCCTGAATAAAGTACAACACTTAACTAAAGTTTTTAAAAAATGAAGTTCGAGATCAACTTTCCTCCCGAAACGATTCTGAGCATCATGTATTGTAAGAAGTTTGTATTTAATTTAAAAATAATATCACTTTCCTGCTATTTTCTTTTTTTGTGGAGACTGTAGGATACACTTGCATGTCATTGGCCACCCACAGTGCAGTTTAATGTTTCCGCTCACTATGACAACTTCGTTTTGGGTATCATTGCACTCACCTACGGCGCCGGCACCAGAAATAGAAATACAATCTTCACTACAGCGGTTATCAATTTAGCATTAGTTTTGGTGCAGTGCGCCACACCGCTAATGGATATCATATCCTTTAGGAAGTAAAAAAAATGACCAGGGACGGCTTGGCAAAATAATGCAAAAGCAATTTGATTCGCCTTTTTTTTTTATATTTTGTTTTAAACCACAAATACTCAGCTGGAATTAGTTTACTTTCTCTCTCTCGAGAAAAAAAAAAAAAAAAAAAAAAAAAAAAACCTGCGGCACTTTATCTTCATCCTGCCCTCGATTATACTCCTCCTACCCCGGCATCAACAAGCTGATGGAGTCACTTCAGTTCTGTGCTGGTGACCAGAAGGTGTTAAGTTCAATTCCCAAGACTCAGAAGGGCACTTTTGGGACCTTGGGGTCATTTCTTTGACTTTAATTTTTCAGATCAGTGGTTACACTGGTGCATGTAAGTAGCATTAGACTAAAATAAAGTAATGACGGAATAAAGTTTACATTTACAGCATTTTTCAGATGCTTGTATCCAGAGTACTTACAATTATCTTTTTATCCAACTGGGCAATTGAGGGTTAAGGGCCTTGCTCAAGGGCCCAATGGTGGTGATAGTGGGATTTGAACTTCTGACCTCTGGCTCAGTATTGCATCGCATAAACCACTAAACCACCACTGTTGGGCTTTACATCCGAGCCTAATGGCTCATCAGGCCGGTGCTTGTTCCCGGTTTCTGTAACGCGACGTGATCAGAAGTTCAACTCCTCTTGGATGGGACGCGAGTCCATCAGAGGTTACCTTCCCAGTATATTTTTACTGGTACCCATTTATAGTGCTGGGTGAACGGAGACACACTAGTGGTTGAGACGATGTCCAGGGGTCTTAGGACAGTGGGGGGTCTAACTGGGATTTGAACCTCTAATCCCCAGATCATAAGCGCAGCACCCTAGCCACTAGCCCCACCTAACTAACCCACCACTGCCCTAGTTTATTTGAGGAAATACTGATAAAGTTTGAGTGAAGTCTGCTTTCATATGGGCGATATGGTGGTGCAGTGGTTAGGATGGAAAGAAACTCCTGGGTTCAAGTCTCGAGCTCAATGTCGACGTTTGCATGTTCTTGTGCTTACTTACATTCAGGTTTCCTCTGACAGCCTAAAGACATGCACATGATTAGGCTCAATCGCTGTTCCAAATTGTTCCAGTTATGAGTGTGAGTGTAAATGATTGTAAGTGTGTTGGTACTGTAACGGATTTGTGAGCTGTTCAGGGAACAACATTTTTACACAGAGTTGGTTGACATAGGCTCAAGTCTCCCTATGAACCTAATTTAATTATATAATTAAAAAAAGTAATTTGTATTTAATGTCTGTAATTATATTTGTTCAGTGGTAAATATGAAAAATTAAAATTTACAAGTAAGATGTCTGGCATTATAAATTTGTTTTATAATATTGGGGGGATGCTCTAATATTTAATTACGCCAGTTCTGATTAGACTTTAATTAGATGATTACATTAGTAGGGAAACTAGCTAACTGGTTCATATGAGTTTTTTTCCGAGGCAGCTGTACGGCATCCCACAGGGCAGAATGTTGAGTCCCCTGTCATTTGAACCTATTAGCTCTTCAACTACTGGATATAATGTTATTTAGCAAAGTCAGGTTGATTAGATAGAGCACTAAAGTTGGAACTAATTATTTAAGAGCATGATGAAGTGTTCTTATTAATTATCCCACTAATTTCCATTCTGTTTTGCTCCAGCAGTGCACGGTTGGAAATTTCTGAGGCATTGCATTATGAAAAAAATGCTTGTGGGCATGCAGTTATGTATAAATATGACACAACAGCGCTATAGCAGCCTTTCTATTTTGTGTCTTGGTTGCATCACCGCTCAACTGTGGTTCAATTTCCAGAAACAAAATAGGTACATACATCCCTGTGTGCACAAGAGAAGTAAAACTGGTTACCATGAGGAAAAAGCTGAAGGGAAAAAAAATTGCTCCCGCATCACACTTCAGTCCCAACTCAACACTCACTGACATTCTTCATGCTTCAGCGGCTTGTCTAAAAAAATAAAAGTCTGAAAAAACCAAAGGCACCGAACCATCCTTGACCTTAAAGGCTCTTGGACGGCAGATTCACAGAGGCATCACGCCTGAGAGCAATCTCCCAATGTGACATTAAATGTGCCGCAGGAAAATAAGAAAACAAACGGAATTCAATATGAGCTCCCTCACCAACGTCAGACATCTCGGGGACGCTGGCGCTGTAGACAGCCTGCGTGAACTTGGGCTCGTTGTCATTGATATCATGAATCTTGACGATAAACTCGGTAGCTGGTTCCAGAGGGAGACCGGTGTATTTGTTGAAGGCCTGTGCTTGTAGGGTGTAGGATGATTTTTCTTCTCGGTCGAGTCTCTGAGTGGCATGGAGATCACCTGACTTTTCATCGATGCGGAAAATGGTGCCCGCTCCTTCTCCGGAGAGGACGTAGCGAGCTGTGCCGTCTCCCCTGTCCTTATCAGAGCGAAGCTGGAAGAACAAAAAGCTACAGTTAGTTATGAACTGTTTTGATGGCCATCCTGGAATTCAATCACGCGCATGCTGGATCACATTAATATAACCCGGGATCTGAACTAACACCCTCACATTGATGCCCTCTCTGAATCATACTGATGCCCAATCTATATCACATTGACACCCACCCTAAAATATACTGATGGCCACCCTGGATCGTATTGATGCCTACAATTGATCACATTGATGTCCTCTAGGTCATACTGGTGCTCACCCTAGATTCTTACATTCACCCTGGGACATACTGATGCCTGCACTGAATCCTATCAGTGCCCTTTCTGAATCACACAGATGCCCACCATGGATAATACTAATGCCCGCCATAGATCACATTGATGCCCACCTTAGATCCTACTGATGCCTACAATTGATCACATTGATGTCTACTCTAGGTCATACTGGTGCTTGCCAACACCAAATTACATTTATGACATCTCTGAACTAACATTCCTAGACTCGATCAAATTAATGTCCACCCTCTATCTTATTGATACCCACCCTGAATCACATCAACGCCCACCCTCCTTCATAGTGATACACACAGTGGGCCACACATTTACAGCCATGAGCATGTGTTGGTGTTGACAACATAAATTTGAGGTTTTGCTAATGTTTTTGTCCCAGTGATGGACTGTCAGCTGTGAATTGCAGCTTATCAGCAAAAGCTTTCAGAAAAGAAGCTCTCAAGGGACAAAAGCAGCTAATAAGCACCACAGAGAGTTTTCAGAGCACACGCCTTCGGGACTTATTCCATTAAACACTAATGAGGCTTTTAGTTTGTTCTGATTTAGAAGTTCTCTCTCTCTCTCTCTCTCTCTCTCTCTCTCTGCACAGAGAGTATTACTGTTTGTAATAGAACCAGTCCTTACAGTGAGCAGACGGGGGTGGGGTGGGGTGGGATGTTTGTATCTCCACTTTTTTTTTTTTTTTTTTTTTTAGTATAATCACTTGATTAGAGATGAAACAGCTCATCAGATCCATGTTTATTTAAAGCACTCTAAGTAAATTCTCTGCCGAGTTTCACCCTACAGAGTAGTTTAATATTATTATGTGTAAGACCTTCATCTGTTTCTATACTGCATTACATGTGAAAATCTCACCATGGACTTTCTTCTGTGCTCAGTGGATCTGGTTCACCCTCCACAACCCTCTACCACATTCTCTCCACTGATGCATGATAGATTCTCACTCGTGGGTGTTGGACATAAATAGTTGCCAAGGCGCTATTGGTGCCAAACCTCTGCTGTGCTACAGCAGTTTTCCTCTCTACAGGATCCTTTTTTTTTTTTTTTTATTAAATGTAAAAAAAGAAATACAGCTTTAAACATCTCTTTATGCGTTCCATGACCTTCATGAACAAACAGTGGGAAAACCCTGTGATGCAATATCCAGAGACTGAAATCTGTAGAAGAACATTTGACATGATCCCACGGGGGTTGGGGTGGGCAGGTTAATTTGGTAATAATATGTAGCGTATGTATTATTATTATTTATCAATTTGGATTTGAATTCCATTAGTTATAATCATGTGATGCTACTGAGCCTGAGGCTATGTCTCCTTAAATCTGTGGGAAGAATAAGAATCCACAGAGGCCACACTTCCTTTAATGGCTATGATGGAGAAACCACACCTCCTTCACTTGCTGATATGGAAGCCACACCTCCTTCATTAGGGCTAGTGAACACATAATGGTAATGCCTGCTTGATATGACCAACAAAAAGGCCAGACCTTCTTCATTTGGATGGTTGTTAAGACCATAACCCCTAAGATGGAAATAACAATATGGAGAAGCCACAACTCTTTAACTTGGTGTGTCAGACTCACAGGCCATGCCTACTACTCTGGCACTGACAGACACTGACATATCAGCTACTTCCACTTTGCAGAGGCAGTGTCTCTTAAACTGGAAATACCGCCATGGACTAACCGTAACTCTTTCACTTTGAGTAACAGACACAGAGGCCACACCTTCCTCTCTTGCACTGAGTAAAGGACCGGACCTCATCTTCTTTCTGAGGTCAAACCTATTTCACTTTGATTGACAGCCCCTTAATAAGTGTGAAGTAACATAAAAGCAGCTAATTGAGTTAATAAAATTACAATAGATTTTTTTTTTTCATGAAGGAAGTGCATTCAATAATTTTAAAAATTATTGCTAAAATGTGTTTGACACGCAGTAATGGGACATAATTCACCAATAAATAAACTGTAAGGAACATCAAGTATCGCCAATTTGGATTTAATAAGACTTTCAAAGTGATTAGGACAACAGAGCAAGGTCAAGACCAACATCACTCGAATTTGAGGACGTTACGGTCGTACCTTTCTGGATAAATAAAATAATAAAATAAACTCTCCACCAAGCTCACGATTTACACGTCTGGCTCAGAGAGTGCGTGTCATCGTGCTGAGAAGGTGGCATTTTATTTATAATCCTCCAGCTGTCGCTGCAAAGTAAACAGGGAAAACTTTCGAGTTTTTGTTCTATCTGAGATTGTTTAAAATAAATGTAACAGGCAGGAAGACCAGACAGTTCCCGTTTCCTCGAGGGAGATCATGTACTCGCCTGACACTTTTATGGATTGTGTTTTCAGTGAACTGGAATGAAATGTGCCCCGTGTCACAAAAACAGTGGCATACTTTGTTTTCTAATCTTTTGCAAAAATAAATCCATATCAAAACCTCCTTTTTTATTGACACCTGGTAGTCTGGGGTTAAAACTTACACGGATATTCACCCTGGAAAAGTTTGCTGTATTCAGATTCGGGTTCCGTACATGTTAGAAACCTTGTGCTCTCAGATCCTGTTGCTATACATGTGTTATATTTACCAAAGTATTGAATTAAGGCATGAGTAACATGTTATTTCTGTTCAGGGTGTAGATAACTTTACCATACATTTAATATCCAGAGTAATATTCGATTTGTATTCGAGTTACATCACAACAGCTTCTTATGTGATGCACGGAGTCAAGCCAGTAAATTTAAAATAATCAAAAAATGATATAAATTTGCTTTGAAAATCATGCTGTGATTAAGTAATTCATTCATTCATTCATTTTCTGTAACCGCTTAATCCTAATTAGGGTAGCGGGGAGGCTAGCGCCCATCCCAGCCGACTCTGGGGAGGGCAGAGTACACCCTAGGCAGCTCGCCAGGCCATCGCAGGACAGAAAAATGCTGACGGCTATTCAGTCTACTCTTGTCAAATCTCAGCAATGGTTCTTTTACAGCCTCACACTATAGACAGTGAGCAACACGGCTGGCCTTTGATAACCTAATTAGTGCACTGAGGGCAGAGAGTGAACCCCCAACCTTACGATCAGTGATCCGGCACTGTTGTGATTTATTTATTACAAATTTAGCATCGCTATGACAGACAGGACCGATATAGGTTTTGCTTGAGGTGGGTTTGAAATCTGCATAGATGTGTTCACATATAAAATATGTTCATTTGTCTGCTGTTTGTAAAATAATTCAGGTTAAATAGTATGGCATTTATATGAAATTGAAAAAAAAAAAAATCCTATACGATATCCCTGTGATACTTGGTTTATGTGATATGGCTGTACGGCTCGACCTAACACTAGCGTAAAACCCTGGTATGACACATGTGGGTGTATATAAGGAATATATAGAGAAGAAAAATGTAAGATTCTGAGTGCATCAGATGGTCCATCATCTGAAATTTGTAGGTTTATCATAACACAGCCCAAGGACCTCATAGGACATATACAAATACATAAAAAAAAAATAAAATTTTTTTTTAAAAAACCTCAAAACTTTCCCATCTCACAACAGGTGAGTTTCATATGACACGTCAACAATTGACCTTGGAATTTTGTCCAGGCCAGGCCTATCTCAGCTGACTCTGGGGCTTTGGTTTGCAGGAGGAAAGTGAAAAACTCAAAGGAAACCCACACAAGCAAAGGGAAATCTTGCACAGTTCACACAGAACCGCCCTCACTGAACCCAGGAGGCAAGTCCAGGACCTTCTTGTTGTGATTCAGATGTGCTAACGGCTACACCAACGCACGGCCCGGTCATCGTTGCAATATGATTTCCTCACCGCATGTGTTTTTTATCTCAACCATGTGGTGCAGATGCTATTTACGTGTATCACATTTTTCCATTTTTATTCAGAATCAGTTGAGGCAGTGAGGCATCGGAATATCCTTTCATATATTTATTTTTTCTGCACAATATCTCTCTAAAATATATCTCTGTCCCGATTTACAATCAGGCATCATGTATATTAATGTGTTTCTTTTTTCCAAAACCATAGTTGTTTCTATAGAAACAGCTCGTTCGTCAATGGGCGTGTATGTCAAACATCTCAGCATGGACAAAATATCCAATCTTCAGGTGGATTGGCCACAACAGTGGAGATGAGAACCCTGCTGGGTTCCTGCTTCTGTCAGCCAAGAACGGGAATCTGATACAGTTTGGGTCAGCCTGTGCTCATGGCAGCCTCTGATTCCTGTTATTGGCACACAGGCCTGGACCCTGATGTGACTGTGTGCTGTTATAGCTCATCCACCTCAAAGTCCTGATCCACTGGAAATGTTCTAAGCTGCTTTTCCCCTCACCACGGTTTCTTATTTGAGTTACAACAGACATCGTGTCAGATCAGAGCGGTCTGGATGTTCTCCACTGGGTATAATTTCTGCAGACTATTGTATATGAAAATCCCAGATGATCATCCATTTCTGAAATACTTAAACCGGCCCAGCTGGCATCACCATTGGTGCTGTTAAAGTCGCCAAGATCACATCTTGGCCACGTTATTCTTTGTTTAATGTATGTTTTTCTCCCCAGTCTAGTTGTAGCCATTTCCTACCTGTATTTCAAGCCAGAGAGGGGCGGAAGGAAGTACATGGACCCTCCATGATATGTGATGCTGCCATCTCCATCTTTATGAACTGTTGCGCATGTTCATTTAGGGGAGGCATAACACAAAGGCGAGCTCAGGGACACCTGTGATTGGCTGGTGATCAGTGTGAGTGACAGCGGTTTTAGCATATTCTTCCCCTGGGACCTCGGTCTACTAGCTCTCATGGACCCCCGGTTGCGGATAGCTGCGATATCTAGCTAGATTCAAACCTGTGATCTTCAGGTTAAACGTTATGCACCTTGCCGATGCTCCATGATTCTAAAGTTTCAGTTGAACATCATTTGAAGCTTATGATCTGCTTTTTAATAATTTTATCTATTGTGCAGCTGCAACTTAAGAATAGAAGCAGAATTAAAGAAATGAAAAATAAATACATTTACAAAGGCAGGCTATGACTGCAACCAGCATTTTGGAGATGGTAGCAAAAAAAAAAAAAAGTTTTGCCACTCCGGCTACTATTTAAGCCAGTCTGAAATGTAACATGTCACGTTTGCTGATGTTAGCATAAAAACAAGGATGCTAATTGACATTTAATTCTAACCCCATTAGCCTTTTTCAATTAACTAAAAGCCGAATTTCAATCATGCAGAAACAGGGTCATATGCTAACATGACCGCTGTTAGTAAACATTCTTTGCTAACTAGATTAGTCTTTTTGATTTAATTATTTATAGAGTATTTAATTAGCTGAAAAATAACAAATGAGTGTTTAGGGTTGTTGTTTTTTTTTTTGTTTTGTTTTGTTTTTATAAATGAGGTTGTCAATGGGAAGGCCAGGCATTGAAATCCAGTGCAGTAGTGTCATGTATTTACTTCTTAGATTAGCAATCAGACCATTTTCGACACAATAAAAGCTGTGGATTTGACAAGTGTCGACCTGAAATCCTCCTTGAACCCAACCGAAGAGGTCTCTACTAACTGTCGCGTTCAGTAGCGGCGGGGGGGTGGGGGGTTGTACAGGGGAGGGGGGATTATATTTGCATTATATTGTTACTGTTGCAAATTATACATTGTGATCACGCCATGTCAGGAACAGAGAACGTGCCGATGGGGGCTGGTGTGGGCTCCTCTTTCATGGTTAATGTGGCGTAAATTTGGCGTTGCCTTTGAATTGCGGCTTGATGAATTGCAAATCCTCCTTTCACACGGCCGCTGCAGATGGGTAGGAAGTTGGAAGATAGAAAACACACACACACACACTGGAAGAGAAATAAGATAGAGAGAGCGAGAGAGAGAGAGAGAGAGAGAGAGAGAGAGAGAGAGAGAGAGAGAGAGAGAAATAGCCTGTAATTGTCAATTCCTGTCAAGTCCCTCGCAAGCCACTTTGTCCTAGAAATGAGAACAGTAAAACCAGTGCAATGCCTGGCACAAAATATTCTCCCTCTATAGCCGACGCCCACCCCTCAGCCCACGTCCCTTTTCTCCTCTTTCACCCCCTTTTCCCTGTCTTTCTCTCTTTTTAGTTCCTTCATGAATATTCATGCCTCTGCCGCTGTGTAATTCACATTTCCGTAGCTTTATTTTTCCCCCTGCCTTGATACCGGCCTTGCTACACGCCCGCTTCAAATATTATGTCATGCCGCATAAACCTCAAAGAAGATTTCCCATTCCTTTAGAATTTTCCCCTCCAGGCCTTGTTTGGAAGTCAGTTCCAATTCGAGACGAGGGCTACACACAAGGCTGGAGGATGCACGGATGGTATCTTCTGCTTCTCACCTTTCCAACGTACTGATAGTTACTTCCTGTGTATTCCTCTGACAAGAAGAACTGCCTCCACATCCAGTCACGCCTGAACCTGTGCAGCACTCGTCCGTCCGGCTGCTGCACGCGGATAACCATCCCCCGACTCCGCGCGGCCGAAACCAGAGGGAGGAGGGAAAGCAGCGCAAACAGCCAGAAGAAGGGATTCATCGCTTGAGCTGTTTCCGATTGATCCTGGAGCTTGGGCTTGATCCCGGATGAATAATCTAATAAGGAAGGTGGTGCTGAATGGGAAACGCTCTAAACGCTTGGATCAGCAACTCTGGCATCGTAGATGGCAGCTTTGATCTTCTTTTGAATCCCTGGAAAAAAATTAGAAAGCGGAAAAATAGTGAGCGCGTTTGTATGCCAGCTTTCTGTCGAAGAAGAAAAATTTATTAAATGTAGTGCCAGGGTGGTGATGTGAAATGAAAACCTAATATATTATTTATTCCTCCTTTCATCCATCATGCGAAGAGAGACGGAACATAAAATGACTGTACAATTCTCATGATATTATTATTATTATTATTATTATTATTATTATTATTATTATTATTATTGTGCTTTTCTGTCTCGATGAAGCTATTACACTGAGAAGTTTTATTTTTCTGATACCACAGTCATTTATTAAAAGTTCCATATCCATGATACATGGCCCGACTCCTAACAAACTGCATGAAACCCTGAACCCTGCAGGGAACATGTTGCCTACCAAAATAATTCCTGCTAAGTGAGACCGAAACATTACAGAAATCTCCGCCATAGCAACGTCAAAGTCAAACCTGCTGTTATAGAAAACTAATCTACACCTTCTACCAATCAGAAGGCAGCACTCAACAGCCCTCTTACAGAGGTCTCGAACGTCCTCATGCAACATCATAACCCAGTTCGAAAGCTTCAGCCAACCAGAACAGGCAGCGATTCTGCAACCATGTCTCGTTCGTCTCTCTCGGATCATGTAATCCAGAACCTTCTGTAGCTAATGACCCCCCCCCCTCCCCCCATGATCTGGAGTTCTGCAGAAACCAGAAGGATCCATTACTGATGCCTGATTGCACGACTCGCTTTTCTCATTGTTGAATCCATTAAAAAAATAAAGGGTCTATTTCTCATTATGTGTCAGAGCTATCGATTGAAATGATATCGTCTCCTGTGTGTGGAGTCAGAACTAACGATGAATAATCCACCAAAACAAGGGCTGCAACTCAATAAAGTGGCGCGACAAATCTTATTCGCGGCACATCGGGTCGTCCTTCCTTTCGCAATGTCAAATCTGTTTACGCTTGCCAGTTTTTCATGTGCGGATTAAGCTGCCGAAAGTAAAGCGCAGGTGCATAAATGCACAAGGGTGCAGCAAAGCCGCTCATATAACCGAATCGATACGCTCGACTTTGATTAAGTGTAGCGGCGTGTCTGGGGTCGGACTCAAATCCCACTCAGCTTGTTTCCTCATGTAGTAATTGCTTTTAACTGAGAGGACTCGGGTTGTTTCATCTGCTTTCAGACAAACAGGATACTTCCCTTCTACTGGGACAAAACAGGAAGTTACATCACATATCGAGGGCTTGTCTGAGGCTCTTTCTTAAACACTAAAAGACTGTCTTTCAACTGTCTGGCTATGATGGAGAAATCACAATTTTCTGCACGTCATGTTCTGGGTCACACGAGATCATCATCACGTCCCGATAGCGCATGTTATAAGATCACAGCTTTATGAATATAATAAATTAAATCACTTTTACAACATAAATAAATAATTTGTCAATTTACATTGAGAAAAAACAAAAAAACAAAAACAAAACAAAAAAACTCTCTCTTGGACCAAATCAATCATGTGGAACAATAACGTGATGTAGAAATGTAGAGGAGTTGATTTCAAGAGCTGAAACGATGTAGCAGTGTAGCAAGGGCAGGGGTGGATCAATGGTTAAGGCTCTGGGTTAGAAACCTGAAACCGGCCACTCAAAGTCCAGAACCACCATGCTGCCCCTGCTAAGCAGGGGGCTTAACCCCAAATTAGAATTCAGTCTAGATAAGGGCGTGTGCTGAAATCTGTGAATATAAACATATGAAGAGTGAAGATGTAAAGCTGTGGAACTGTGTGGATGTATATAAATGTAGAGGTATAGAAATGTATAGATGGAGAGATATGGAGGTGTAGAGATGATGAAATTTATTTAGTATAAATGGAAAGATGGAGATGTAGAGATGAGGAAGTGTAAACTTGTACAGATGAATTGATGAATTGGAGTGTGTAGATGATGTAGAAGGGTAGGGATGTGGAAATGCAGAGATGTGTAGAGATTTAGAGGTGTATAGAGATGTAGAGATGTGTAGAGATGTATAAAGATGGAGAGATTGTATAAAGATGGAGAGATCTGTAGAAATGTAGAGAGGGAGAGATAGAGAGATGTGTATAAATGAAGAGATGTGTAGAGATATATAGGGATGGATAGATGAATAGAGATGGAGAGACACATAGAAATGGAGAGATGTGTAAAGCTGGAGAGATGTGTAGAGATATAGAGATGTATAGAAATGGAGAGATGTGTAGAGATGTAGAGATGGTGAGATGTGTAGAGATGAGAGACATATAGAGGAGTGATCTCGGGAGATTGAGAGATGTGTAGAAATGGGGAGATGTGCAAATATGTGTAGAAATGGAGAGACATATAGAGGAGATATGTGTAAAGATGGAGAGATGTGCAGAGATGGAGAGATGTGTAGAAATGGGGAGATGTGCAAAGATGTGTAGAGATGGAGAGACATATAGAGGAGAGATGGAGAGAGATGGAGAGATGTGTAGAGATGGAGAGACATATAGAGGAGAGATGTGTAGAGATGGAGAGATGTATAGAGAGGGAGAGATGTATACATATTGCCCGCCGCAACAAGAGAGAAGCCATTGACCAACTAGCAACTGAGGCAGAGGAGGTGGCAGCACAAGGAGAACAAGGGAGAGTCTTCAACATCACCAAACACATAAGCGGCAAATTTAAGGGAAGCTCTGGGGGACCGATCAAGGACAAACAAGGAAAAACTGCTGACAACAGAGAACGAACAAGAAAAGAGATGAACTGAGCACTTCAAGGAAGTCCTCAATCGACCGCCACCAGATGAGGAAACCAGCATCTTGGAAGCTGCAGAAGACCGAGACATCAACATTGTCCCTCCAACCAAGGAAGAGATTGTGGCTGCCATCAAGACTCTCAAGAACGGCAGGTCACTAGGCCGGGATAACCTTGATGCCAAACTGTTCAAGGCAGACCCTGAGCTAGCAGCTGACATTCTACAACCACTTTTATAAGCTATAAGGGAGGGCGAGAGGATGTCTGATGACTGGACCATAGGTGGTGATTGTCAAGATCCCAAAAAAAGAGCCTTGGATGATTGCAACAACTGGAGGGGAATCACTCTGCTCTCGGTACCTAGCAAGATATTTGCCAAGGTCATAATCAGAAGAATGCAGATACTGTGGATGAAACACTGAGAACAGAACAAGCAGGATTTAGGAAACAGCGAAGATGTTTAGACCAGATATTTCCACTCAGAAACATAATTGAACAATGCATAAAATGGCAACGGGGCATCATCAAACCTGAGGGCGGTACAAAGGAAGACATGCGCAGCAGACTGGGCAAGGCCAGGAGCATTTTCAAGGAGATGGACAACAGTTTTGGAGATCCACACAGTACAGCTTCAACACCAAACTCAGGCTGTACCAAAACTGCATCATATTTTTGCTCCTGTATGGATCGGAATGCTGGAGGATGACAGAGGCAGATCTTGCTAAGATAAGATCATTCCACACCACATGCCTTTGAAAAATCCTCCAAATCTTCTGGCCTAAGAAGATCTTCAATGAGGTCCTGCCGAGACAATGTAAGCAAGTCGACATGGGTACCATCATTACAAGAAGAAAATGGAAATAGATTGGGCATGTGCTGCAGAAAGACCAGCAGTCTATAGCAAGAACGGCACTGCACTGAAGGACAGTGGAAAGTGAGATGGAAGCCATGAAGCATTCTTGGGGTTCTTTGAAAAGGAAGGCAGGGGTGGGGGAACTTTGTTGCTGCCCTACACACAATTGGGTGCAATGATTAAATAATGTATAGAGATGGAGAGATGTGTAGAAATGGAGAGCTGTATAGTGATGGAGAGATGTGCGGATATGGAGAGGTGTATAGTGATAGAGAGCTGTATAGAGATGGAGAGATGTATAGAGATGGAGAGATATTTAGAGATGGAGAGCTGTTTAGAGATGGAGAGCTGTATAGAGATAGAAGGATGTGTAAAAATGGAGAGCTGTATAGAGATGGAGCAAAGTAGAGATGGAGAGATGGACATATGTATAGAGATGGAGAAATGTATAGAAATGGAGAGATGTATAGAGATGGAGAGATGTGTAGAAATGGAGAGCTGTATAGTGATAGAGAGATGTGCAGACATGGAGAGGTGTAGAGCTCAAGAGATGTAGAGATGGAGAGATGTATATAGATGGAGAGATGTGTAGAAATTGAGAGCTGTATAGTGATGGAGAGCTGTATAGAGATGGAGAGATGTATAGAGATGGAGAGATGTGTAGATATGGAGAAATGTAGAGATGGATAGATATGTACAAATGGAGAGCTGTATAGAGATAGAGAGATGGAGAGCTGTATAGAGATGTATAGATGTAGAGATGGAGAGATGGAGAGATGAAGAGCTGTATAGAGGTGGAGAGATGTATAGAGAAGGAGAAATGTATAGAGATGGAGAGATGTAGAGATGTGCAGAAATGGACCGCTGTATCGAGATGGAGAGATGTATATAGATGGGGAGATATAAAGATTGGGAGATGGAAACGATGGAGAGATGTGTAGAAATAGAGCACTGTATAAAGATGGAGAGCTGTATGGAGATGGAGAGATGTATAGAGATAGAGAGATGGAGAGATGTGTAGAAATGGAGAGCTGTATAGAGATGTAGAGATGGAGAGATGTAGAGATTGAGAGATGTATAGAGATGTAGAGATGTACAGATATAGAGATGTATAGAAATGGAGAGATGTAGAGATGTAGAGATAGAGAGATGTATAGAGATGTAGAGATGTAGAGATGGAGAGAGGTAGAGATGTATCAAGATGTAGAGGTGGAGAGATGTAGAGATGTAGAAATGTATAGAGATGGAGAGATGTAGAGATGTATAGAAATGGAGAGATGTAGAGCTGGAGAGATGTAGAGATGTATATAGATGGAGAGATGTAGATATGTAGAGATGGAGAGATGTATAGAAATGGAGAGATGTAGAGATGTACAGATGTAGAGATTTGTAGAAATGGAGTTCTGTATTGAGATGTATAGAGATGGAGGGATGTAGAGATGTGTAGAAATGGAGCGCTGAATAGAGATTTAGAGATGTAGAGATGTATAAAAATGGAGAGATGTGTAGAAATGGAGCACTATATAGAGATGTAGAGATGGAGAGATGGAGAGATGGAGAGCTGTATAGAGGTGGAGAGATGTATAAAGATGGAGAGATGTAGAGATGGAGAGATGCAGAGATGTGTAGAAATGGAGTGCTGTATAGAGATGGAGAGCTGTATAGAGATGGAGAGATGTATAGAGATGGGGAGATGAGTAGAAATAGAGAGCTGTATAAGAGATGCAGAGATGGAGAGATGTATAGAGATGGAGAGATGTAGAGATGTGTAGAAATGGAGCGCTGTATAGAGATGGAGAGCTGTATGGAGATGGAGAGATGTATAGAGATGGAGCGATGGAGAGATGTGTAGAAATGGAGCGCTGTATAGAGATGTAGAGATGGAGAGATGTAGAGATGTATTGAGATGGAGAGATGTAGAGATATAGAGATGTGTAGAAATGGAGTGCTGTATAGAGATGTAGAGATGGAGAGATGTAGAGATGTATTGAGATGGAGAGATGTAGAGATATAGAGATGTGTAGAAATGGAGCGCTGTATAGAGATGGAGGGTTTGACAGATGTGAAATTGTAAATAAAGCCTCTCAGACCCTCAGCAGTGGAAACCCTGGACATTATAAATGTTGCATGTTGTTGCAGCAGCTTCCTTCTACTGCAGAAAAACCCTGGGCGCATCCGTCACGATCATACGCCGCCACTTCTACAAACACCGCGCAGAACGCAAACAGGTCTCTACCGACAATACGCATGATCGGAATGTATCTATGTGCAATGATTTCCAATAACGCGGGCGTTCTGAGGTGAATGTTCTGTTTAAAATGAACGATGGAATAATAGCAGGCCTTCTGAAAATTAGTCCGAGATTGCTTTTGTAATTGAAAATCCTAGCAAGTCCGCTAATGGCTTTCGGTAGAGTGCAAATGCTTCTTGTGCGTAATCCTGCCGCAGCTCCGATCTTAATCTCTTCCAGGCCCTCAGGCTTGTGTGTGTGTGTGTGTGTGTGTGTGTGTGTGTGTGTGTGTAAAAGAGACAAATCGAGGCCCTTTTTCTAACAATTAAAACGTCCTTGATAATTATTCTTATTATGATTGAGTGTTCTAATTAGAGATGCAATTTTAAAGTGCTGTACGTGACCAATGCTATGATGAGAGAGAGAGAGAGAGCAATGATGATGATGATGATGATGATGATGATTATGACCTTGAGAAGTTACAGGTTTTGATATTAGAAAGGATTCTTAAGATATCAGGTCATCAGTTACAAGAAAATAATAAATAAGAAAGCAGAAATAAAAAGTAAACAAAAAAAGGGAACACCGTAGAGGAAAATGTAGAAATAACATGAAACATTTGCGGCCAAGAAGGAAAAAAAAACCCAAAACAAAACAAAAGGAATTGATGCAAGGTCCTTGAGATAAAACGACATTTCAGCTTTTCACCACATGGTGGAGCCCCAGAGCTTTCCCTCACATCTCTCTCTCTCTCTCTGTCTATTTCTCACTTTGGACAATTTTCACAGCTGCGTCTCCTCTGTAATATTAATGCCCTGTCGTCTTTGTTTGGAAACTTTGATACAGATCAAATCTCTGGCTCGATGATTGGCTGCCCGGAGGACGAGGCTTTGATACGACCAGGTTCACAGAATCAAGGCAATCATGTGAGCTGTGCATGATTAGAGCCGCCACTTCCTGTGATTCCATTACACTAGTGGGAATTAATGATATGTTCAGGGCTCTCTCTCTCTCTGTCTGTCTCTCTCTCGCTCTCTCTGTCTCTCTGGAAGGCTGTCCTGTGCTCTGTGGTGGTCTCCAGGAGAAGTTGTTCTGTGAAGAGCCTCATTTACTATCCAGGTATTTTAAATAAAGAGGGAACACAGAGGTGTCTGTTGGAAATAAACTGGAATCACAACCATGATGTCTTTCTGATGCCGTTAGTTTCCTCCTGTACACGAGGGGTAATGAGCCCTGCACCGGCTGCCATGAACATCACCGTCTTTTTTTTTCTCCTGAAATCATTTTGCTCTTCTGTTTCTTATCACTCCATCTCAGACTTTTACACTTTCTACTGACCGCTGTTCTGCCACCAAGTTATC
>CM045743.1:44577642-44650142 GCA_024760905.1 Plotosus lineatus | reverse complement strand
TCCCTCGCTCTTCTGGGCGCGTGGCGTTCGCATTGAAGTGCGACACTGGCTCCTGTCTTCGCCTCTTGGCAGTGCTCAGCCTCCGAGACTGGCTACAGTTGTGCAGAAGACTCCAGCTGCCTACCCCCCCCCATTCCCTCCCCTCTCTCTCTCTCTCTCTCTCTCCCTCTCTCTCTCTCTCTCTTTCTCTCTCTCACTCTCTCTCGCTCTGTTTCTCAGAGCTCTATCCTTTTTCTCTTGCTCTGCTAGACAAGGATGCACTTTGCAAAGGGTTGGTGTAGGTAGTGATGGAGGGAGTGGGAGGTTCTGCTGCTGATTGGCTGCCATTCATAAGGCTCTGATCAGGAGGGGTGAAGGTGGGGAGAGAGGGGTGGGGGGGGGGGGGCGTTAGCGATGATGGCAGCTGACTGAGGAACAAAAAAAACGAGGACAGCAATTTAGAAAGATATTAAACCGATGCTGAATAAAAAAACAAATGAAAAATGACAGGAAAAAATACATAAGGTGTAATGAATAAAGCGTTCGGAGGTTGGCGTGATGAGGGGAAATAATATCGGGGCAATTGGTAACATCAGGGCAATCGGTAACAAACAAATGAGAGTTTTTATTTTGTATATAGCGGCGCGGTGACAGAGCATCTCAAATAGTATCCTCATGTATATGTGGGGTACAGGTGGCCCAGTGACAACAAGGTGCTGGACTCAAGTCCCTGGCTCAGTGAGGGCATTTCTGTGTGGAGTTTTTATGTTCTTCCTGTGTTTGCATGGGTTTCCTCTGGGTTCTTTGGTGTCCTCCCACAGTCCAAAGACGCATACTTTAGGCTAACTGGCTGTTCCATATTTTCCCCAGGTGTGTGAATGTGAGTGTGTGAATGTGAGTGTGTGAGTCTGTGAGTGTGAGTGTGTGAGTGCGGGTGTGTGAAGATCGGTGTGTGAGTGTGTGAATGTGAGTGTGTGAGTGCGGGTGTGTGAGTGCGGGTATGTGAGTGTGAATGTGGGTGTGTGAGTGTGTGTGTGTCAATGTGAGTGTGAGTGTGAGTGTGGGTGTGTGAATGTGACTGTGTGAGTGTGAGTGTGTGAATGTGAGTGCCTGAGTGTGAGTGCGTGAGTATGGGTGTGTGAGTGTGGTTGTGTGAATGTGGGTGTGTGAGTGTGTCAATGTGAGTGTGAGTGTTTAAGTGTTGGTGTGTGAATGTGACTGTGAGAGTGTGGGTGTGTGAATGTGAGTGCCTGAGTGTGAGTGTGAGTGTGTGAGTGTGGTTGTGTGAATGAGGGTGTGTGAGTGTGTGAATGTGAGGGTGTGAGTGTGAGTTTGTGAATGTGTGTGAGTGTAAGTGTCTGACTGTGAGTGTGTGAATGTGATTGTGGGTGTCTGAATGTGACTGTGTGAGTGTTACTGTGTGAGCGTGTGAATTTGAGTGTGTGAATGTGAGTGTGTGAGTGTGGTTATGTGAGTCTGGGAGTGAGTGTGTGAATGTGAGTGTGTCAGTGTGGGTGTGTGAATATCGGTGTGAGTTTGTGAATGCGTGTTAGTGTGTGAGTGTGGGTGTGTGAATGTGAGTGTGGTTGTGTGAATGTGGGTGTGTGAGTGTGAGTGTTTGAATGTGAGTATGAGTTTGTGAATGTGTGTGAGTGTAAGTGTCTTACTGTGAGTGTCCGAATGTGTGTGCATGTGTGAGTGAGACTGTGTGAGTGTGACTGTGTGAGTGTGACTGTGTGAGTGTGACTGTGTGAATGTGGGTGTGTGAGTGTGGCTGTTTGAATGTGACTGTGTGAGTGTGGATGTGTGAATGTGGGTGTGGTTGTGTGAATGTGGGTGTGTGAGTGTGAGTGTTTGAATGTGAGTATGAGTTTGTGAATGTGTGTGAGTGTAAGTGTCCTACTGTGAGTGTCCGAATGTGTGTGTGTGTGTGTGTGAGTGTGACTGTGTGAGTGTGACTGTGTGAGTGTGACTGTGTGAGTGTGACTGTGTGAGTGTGACTGTGTGAATGTGGGTGTGTGAGTGTGGCTGTTTGAATGTGACTGTGTGAGTGTGGATGTGTGAATGTGGGTGTGTGAATGTGAGTCTGTGAGTGTGGATGTGTGAATGTGAGTGTGTGAATGAGTGTGGGTGTGTGAATGTGAGTTTGTGAGTGTGAGTTTGTGAATGTGTGTGAGTGTTCGACTGTGAGTGTGTGAATGTGAGAGTGTGAATGTGAGTGTGGGTGTGTGAGTCTGAGTGTGTGAATGTGATTGTGTGAATGTGAGTGTGGGTGTGTGAATATGAGTGTGTGAATGTGTGTGTGTGTGAATGTGAGTGTGTGAGTGTGAATGTGAGTGTGTGAGTGTGAATGTGAGTGTGTGAGTGTGGTTATGTGAGTCTGGGGGTGAGTGTGTGAATGTGAGTGTGGGTGTATGAATGTGAGTGTGTGAGTGTGTGTCTGTGAGTCTGGGGGTGAGTGTGTGAATGTGAATGTGAATGTGAGTGTGTGAATGTCAGTGTGTGAATGTCAGGGTGTGAGTGTGAGTATGGGTGTATGAATGTGAGTGTATGAATGCGTGTGTGTGTGTGTGTGTGTGTGTGTGTGTGAATCTGGGGGTGAGTGTGTGAATGTGTGAATGTGAGTGTGGGTGTGTGAATGTGAGTGTGAGTGTGCAGATATGAGTGTGAGTGTGTGAGTGTGGGTGTGTGAGTCTGGGGTGAGTGTGTGAATGTGAGTTTGTGGATGTGTGTGAATGTGAGTGTGTGAGTGTGCGGATATGAGTGTGTGTGAGTGTGAATGTGAGTGTGTGAGGGTGGGTGTGTGAATGTGAGTGTCTGTGAGCTTGTGAATGTGTGTGAATGCGAGAGTGTGAGTGTGTGAATGTGAGTGTGGGTGTGCGGATATGAGTGTCTGAGTGTGAGGGTGTGAGTGTGTGTGTGTGAGTGTGCGAATGTGAGTGTGTAAGTGTGAATGTGATTGTGTGAGTGTGGGTGTGTTAATGCGAGTGTGTGAGTGTGTATGTGATTGTGTGAGTGTGAGTTTGTGACTATGTGATTGTGTGAATGTGGTTGTGTTAGTCTGGGGGTGAGAGTGTGAATGTGATTGTGTCAGTGTGAGTGTGTGAGTGTGAGTTTGTGAATGAGTGTGAGTGTGAGTGTCTGAGTGTGAGTGTGTGAGCGTGTGAATGTGAGCATGTGAGTGTGAGAGAGTGAATGTGGTTGTGTTAGTCTGAGGGTGAGAGTGTGAATGTGATTGTGTCAGTGTGAGTGTGTGAGTGTGAGTTTCTGAATGAGGTGTGTGTGTGTGTGTGTGTGTGTGTGAATGTGAGTTTGTGAGTGTGAGTTTGTGAATGTGTTCGACTGTGAGTGTGTGAATGTGAATGTGGGTGTATGACTGTCAGTGTGTGAATGTGAGTTTGTGAATGTGTGTGAGTGGGTGAAAGTGAGTGTGTGAATGTGATTGTGGATGTGTGAGTGCGTGAGTGTGAGTGTGTGAGTGCGTGAATGTGAGTGCGTGAATGTGAGTGCGTGAATGTGAGTGCGTGAATGTGATTGTGTGAATGTGATTGTGTGAATGTCAGTGTGTAAATGTGAGTGTGGGTGTATGAGTGTGAGTGTGTGAGTGTGAATGGGTGTGTGTAAGTGTGTGTGAACCTGGAGGTGAGTGTTTGAATGTGAGTGTCAGTGTGTGAATGTGAGTGTGTAAATGTGAATGTGTGAGTGCGTGAGTGTGAGTGTGTGAGTGTGAGTTTGTGAATGAGTGTGAGTGTGAGTGTCTGAGTGTGAGTGTGTGAGCGTGTGAATGTGAGCGTGTGAGTGTGTGAATGTGTGAGTGCGTGGGTGTGAGTGTGTGAGTGCGTGAATGTGAGTGTGTGAAGGTCAGTGTGTGAATGTGAGTGTGTGAATGTGAGTGTGTAAATGTGAGTGTGGGTGTATGAGTGTGAGTGTGTGAGTGTGAATGTGTGTGTGTAAGTGTGTGTGAATCTGGAGGTGAGTGTGTGAATGTGAGTGTGGGTGTATGAATGTGAGTGTGTGTCTGTGAATCTGGGGGTGAGTGTGTGAATGTGAGTGTGTGAATGTGAATGTGAGTGTGTGAATGTCAGGGTGTGAGTGTGAGTATGGGTGTATGAATGTGAGTGTATGAATGTGTGTGTGTGAATCTGGGGGTGAGTGTGTGAGTGTGTGAATGTGTGAATGTGAGTGTGGGTGTGTGAATGTGAGTGTGAGTGTGCAGATATGAGTGTGTGAGTGTGAGTGTGTGAGTGTGGGTGTGTGAGACTGGGGTGAGTGTGTGAATGTGAGTTTGTGGATGTGTGTGAATGTGCGGATATGAGTGTGTGTGTGTGAGTGTGAATGTGAGTGTGTGAGTGTGTGAATGTGAGTGTGGGTGTGCGGATATGAGTGTCTGAGTGTGAGTGTGTGAATGTGTGTGTGAGTGTGCGAATGTGAGTGTGTAAGTGTGAATGTGTGTGTGTGTGAGTGTGCGAATGTGAGTGTGTAAGTGTGAATGTGAGTGTGTGAGTGTGGGTGTGTTAATGCGAGTGTGTGAGTGTGTATGTGATTGTGTGAGTGTGAGTTTGTGACTATGTTATTGTGTGAGTGTGGTTGTGTGAGTCTGGGGATGTGTGAGTGTGTCAGTGTGGGTATGTGAATTTGAGAGTGTGAATGTGAGTGTGATTGTGTGAATGTGGTTGTGTTAGTCTGGGGTGAGAGTGTGAATGTGATTGTGTCAGTGTGAGTGTGTGAGTGTGAGTGTCTGAGTGTGAGTGTGTGAGCATGTGAATGTGAGCGTGTGAGTGTGTGAATGTGTGTGTGTGTGTGTGTGTGTGTGTGAATGTGAGTTTGTAAGTGTGAGTTTGTGAATGTGTTCGACTGTGAGTGTTCGACTGTGAGTGTGTGAATGTGAGTGTGGGTGTGTGAATGTGAGTGTGGGTGTGTGAATGTGTGTGTGTGTGTGTGTGTGTGTGTGAGTGTGAGTCTCTGAGTGTGAGGGTGTGAATGTGGGTGTGAGGGTGTGAATGTGACTGTGTGAGTGTGAATGTGAGTGTGAATGTGAGTGTGGGTGTATGACTGTCAGTGTGTGAATGTGAGTTTGTGAATGTGTGTGAGTGGGTGAAAGTGAGTGTGTGAATGTGATTGTGGATGTGTGAGAGTGTGAGTGTGTGAATGTGAGTGTGTAAGTGTGAGTGTGGGTGTGTTAGTCTGGGGGTGAGTGTGTGTGTGTGTGTGTGTGTGTGTGTGTGTGTGTGTGTGTGTGTGTGTGTGAATGTAAGTGTGTAAGTGTGAATGTGATTGTGTGAGTGTGAGTTTGTGAATGTGTGTGAGTGTGTGTGTGTGTGAGTGTGAGTGTGTGAACATGAGTGTGTGTGTGTGTGAGTTTGTGAAAGCGGGTGAATGTGTGTGTGAGTGTGTGTGTGTGTGTGTGAGTATGGGTATGTGAGGGTGAGTATGAATGTGAATGTGTGAATGTGAGTGTGGGTGTGTGAATGTTAATATGTGTGAGAGTGAGTGTGTTGATGTGAGTGTGTTGATGTGAAAGTGTGAGTGTGTGAATGTGAGTGTGGGTGTGTGAATGTGAGTGTGGGTGTGTGAATGTGTGTGTGTGTGTGTGAGTGTGAGTCTCTGAGTGTGAGGGTGTGAATGTGGGTGTGAGGGTGTGAATGTGACTGTGTGAGTGTGAATGTGAGTGTGAGTGTGAATGTGAGTGTGGGTGTGCGTGTGCGATTCTGGGGTGAGTGTGTGAATGTGATTGTGTGTGTGAATGTGATTGTGTGAGTGTGTGAGTGAGTGTGGGTGTGTGAATGTGAGTGTGGGTGTGTGAATGTGAGTATGTGTGAATGTGAATGTGAGTGAGAATGTGAGTGCGTGAGTTTGTGAATGTGTGTGAATGTGAGTGCGTGAGTGTGGTTATGTGAGTCTGGGGGTGAGTGTGTGAATGTGAGTGTGGGTGTATGAATGTGAGTGTGTGAGTGTGTGTCTGTGAGTCTGGGGGTGAGTGTGTGAATGTGAATGTGAATGTGAGTGTGTGAATGTCAGTGTGTGAATGTCAGGGTGTGAGTGTGAGTATGGGTGTATGAATGTGAGTGTATGAATGCGTGTGTGTGTGTGTGTGTAAGTGTGTGTGTGAATCTGGGGGTGAGTGTGTGAATGTGTGAATGTGAGTGTGGGTGTGTGAATGTGAGTGTGAGTGTGCAGATATGAGTGTGAGTGTGTGAGTCTGGGGTGAGTGTGTGAATGTGAGTTTGTGGATGTGTGTGAATGTGAGTGTGTGAGTGTGCGGATATGAGTGTGTGTGAGTGTGAATGTGAGTGTGTGAGTGTGGGTGTGTGAATGTGAGTGTCTGTGAGCTTGTGAATGTGTGTGAATGCGAGAGTGTGAGTGTGTGAATGTGAGTGTGGGTGTGCGGATATGAGTGTCTGAGTGTGAGTGTGTGAATGTGTGTGTGTGAGTGTGCGAATGTGAGTGTGTAAGTGTGAATGTGATTGTGTGAGTGTGGGTGTGTTAATGCGAGTGTGTGAGTGTGTATGTGATTGTGTGAGTGTGAGTTTGTGACTATGTGATTGTGTGAATGTGGTTGTGTTAGTCTGGGGTGAGAGTGTGAATGTGATTGTGTCAGTGTGAGTGTGTGAGTGTGAGTTTGTGAATGAGTGTGAGTGTGAGTGTCTGAGTGTGAGTGTGTGAGCGTGTGAATGTGAGCATGTGAGTGTGAGTGTGTGAATGTGGTTGTGTTAGTCTGGGGTGAGAGTGTGAATGTGATTGTGTCAGTGTGAGTGTGTGAGTGTGAGTTTCTGAATGAGGTGTGTGTGTGTGTGTGTGTGTGTGTGTGTGTGTGTGAATGTGAGTTTGTGAGTGTGAGTTTGTGAATGTGTTCGACTGTGAGTGTGTGAATGTGAATGTGGGTGTATGACTGTCAGTGTGTGAATGTGAGTTTGTGAATGTGTGTGAGTGGGTGAAAGTGAGTGTGTGAATGTGATTGTGGATGTGTGAGTGCGTGAGTGTGAGTGTGTGAGTGCGTGAATGTGAGTGCGTGAATGTGATTGTGTGAATGTGATTGTGTGAATGTCAGTGTGTAAATGTGAGTGTGGGTGTATGAGTGTGAGTGTGTGAGTGTGAATGTGTGTGTGTAAGTGTGTGTGAATCTGGAGGTGAGTGTTTGAATGTGAGTGTCAGTGTGTGAATGTGAGTGTGTAAATGTGAATGTGTGAGTGCGTGAGTGTGAGTGTGTGAGTGTGAGTTTGTGAATGAGTGTGAGTGTCTGAGTGTGAGTGTGTGAGCATGTGAATGTGAGCGTGTGAGTGTGTGAATGTGTGAGTGCGTGAGTGTGAGTGTGTGAGTGCGTGAATGTGAGTGTGTGAGTGTCAGTGTGTGAATGTGAGTGTGTGAATGTCAGTGTGTAAATGTGAGTGTGGGTGTATGAGTGTGAGTGTGTGAGTGTGAATGTGTGTGTGTAAGTGTGTGTGAATCTGGAGGTGAGTGTGTGAATGTGAGTGTGGGTGTATGAATGTGAGTGTGTGTCTGTGAATCTGGGGGTGAGTGTGTGAATGTGAGTGTGTGAATGTGAATGTGAGTGTGGGTGTATGAATGTGAGTGTGTGTCTGTGAATCTGGGGGTGAGTGTGTGAATGTGAGTGTGTGAATGTGAATGTGAGTGTGTGAATGTCAGGGTGTGAGTGTGAGTATGGGTGTATGAATGTGAGTGTATGAATGTGTGTGTGTGAATCTGGGGTGAGTGTGTGAGTGTGTGAATGTGTGAATGTGAGTGTGGGTGTGTGAATGTGAGTGTGAGTGTGCAGATATGAGTGTGTGAGTGTGAGTGTGTGAGTGTGGGTGTGTGAGACTGGGGTGAGTGTGTGAATGTGAGTTTGTGGATGTGTGTGAATGTGCGGATATGAGTGTGTGTGTGTGAGTGTGAATGTGAGTGTGTGAGTGTGTGAATGTGAGTGTGGGTGTGCGGATATGAGTGTCTGAGTGTGAGTGTGTGAATGTGTGTGTGAGTGTGCGAATGTGAGTGTGTAAGTGTGAATGTGTGTGTGTGAGTGTGCGAATGTGAGTGTGTAAGTGTGAATGTGAGTGTGTGAGAGTGGGTGTGTTAATGCGAGTGTGTGAGTGTGTATGTGATTGTGTGAGTGTGAGTTTGTGACTATGTTATTGTGTGAGTGTGGTTGTGTGAGTCTGGGGATGTGTGAGTGTGTCAGTGTGGGTATGTGAATTTGAGAGTGTGAATGTGAGTGTGATTGTGTGAATGTGGTTGTGTTAGTCTGGGGGTGAGAGTGTGAATGTGATTGTGTCAGTGTGAGTGTGTGAGTGTGAGTGTCTGAGTGTGAGTGTGTGAGCATGTGAATGTGAGCGTGTGAGTGTGTGAATGTGTGTGTGTGTGTGTGTGAATGTGTGTGTGTTTGTGTGCATGTGAGTTTGTAAGTGTGAGTTTGTGAATGTGTTCGACTGTGAGTGTTCGACTGTGAGTGTGTGAATGTGAGTGTGGGTGTGTGAATGTGAGTGTGGGTGTGTGAATGTGTGTGTGTGTGTGTGTGTGTGTGTGTGAGTGTGAGTCTCTGAGTGTGAGGGTGTGAATGTGGGTGTGAGGGTGTGAATGTGACTGTGTGAGTGTGAATGTGAGTGTGAATGTGAGTGTGGGTGTATGACTGTCAGTGTGTGAATGTGAGTTTGTGAATGTGTGTGAGTGGGTGAAAGTGAGTGTGTGAATGTGATTGTGGATGTGTGAGAGTGTGAGTGTGTGAATGTGAGTGTGTAAGTGTGAGTGTGGGTGTGTTAGTCTGGGGTGAGTGTGTGTGTGTGTGTGTGTGTGTGTGTGTGTGTGTGTGTGTGAATGTAAGTGTGTAAGTGTGAATGTGATTGTGTGAGTGTGAGTTTGTGAATGTGTGTGAGTGTGTGTGTGTGTGAGTGTGAGTGTGTGAACATGAGTGTGTGTATGTGTGAGTTTGTGAAAGCGGGTGAATGTGTGTGTGAGTGTGTGTGTGTGTGTGTGAGTATGGGTATGTGAGGGTGAGTATGAATGTGAATGTGTGAATGTGAGTGTGGGTGTGTGAATGTTAATATGTGTGAGAGTGAGTGTGTTGATGTGAGTGTGTTGATGTGTGAGTGTGTGAATGTGAGTGTGGGTGTGTGGATGTGAGTGTGGGTGTGTGAATGTGTGTGTGTGTGCGAGTGTGAGTCTCTGAGTGTGAGGGTGTGAATGTGGGTGTGAGGGTGTGAATGTGACTGTGTGAGTGTGAATGTGAGTGTGAGTGTGAATGTGAGTGTGGGTGTGCGTGTGCGATTCTGGGGGTGAGTGTGTGAATGTGATTGTGTGTGTGAATGTGATTGTGTGAGTGTGTGAGTGAGTGTGGGTGTGTGAATGTGAGTGTGGGTGTGTGAATGTGAGTATGTGTGAATGTGAATGTGAGTGAGAATGTGAGTGCGTGAGTTTGTGAATGTGTGTGAATGTGAGTGCGTGAGTGTGAGTTTGTGAATGTGTGTGCATGTGAGTGTCTCTGTGTGAGTGTGTGAGTGTGGGTGTGTGAATCTGTGGGTGAGTGTGAAAGTGTAAGTGTGTGTGAATGTGAGTGTGTGAGTGTGGTTGTGATTGTGTGAGTGTGAATGTGATTGTGTGAGTGTGTGAGTGTTAGTGTGTGAGTGTGTGAACATGAGTGTTTGTGTGAGTTTGTGAATGTGTGTGAATGTGAGTGTGTGTGTGTGTGTGTGTGTGTGTGTATGGATATGTGAGTGTGAGTGTGGGTGTGTTGGAACTGGGACAGTCTGGTGAGCTTTTCAAGTTGCTCTCCACCTTCACTCAGTGTCGGCTGAGATAGGCTCCAGCCTCACCATGACACTAATAGGATTAATTAAAAATATGAATGGAACACCAAGTGGACCAACAGGCCTGAGGTCTGAGCAGGTGGATCAGGTGAGCTCAGCGCTATGTAGAGATGTCTCAGAGTTTTAATCGATATTACATAGAAACACAAGAAAAAAAAATCTAATGTGTGATAGTTATGACTCCGCCCACTCCGAACAGCCCTGACAAACCATGAGTGTCTGCTGTTCTAATACTAGCGCTATCTACCCTGTGTAACGTCTGTTATCCCCCGGAAAAGGGCACAATCAAGCCACGCGATTCCTGTGTCGTATATACTCATATGAACTGTTTGTGTATGAATCTGAAGTGTTTGGTGTGTAAATAGTTTGAACGTCCTGCTTACTGTTTCAGTGAACTTCAAAATAACATTTATAATAAAACAGAAAATAGAAATAAACAAATAATAAAAAATAACAGTAAATATTTGACCGAGTTTGTTCCTTTGGAGGACACGTCAAATCCGGCTTGTCATCCAAGTTACGCTTTGATGTTTAATAATGATCTGCGCTGTCCAGGGATTCTGAGAGCTGGAGTTCCACACTTATGTGAGTCAAAACAAATAAACAAATGAATAAATGATAACGAACCTGATTGCGAGTTTATCACCTGAGGCGAAAATAGACCCTGCTGTGAGTCACAGCTCCATATCCCGTCCATCTACCAGCGTCCTGATGAGACGAGATCCGCTGGAAAATCAATATCAACCAGTTACTTGTTTTGTTTATAAGTTTTTCACACAAGTTTCTGAGTTTACATGTGTGTGTGTGTGTGTGTGTGTGTGTGTGTAAGTGAGCGTGAGCGTGTGAGTGAGTGTGTGCATGTGAGTTAGTGTGACTGTGAGTGAGCGTGGGAATACTAGTATATGAGTTTGAGTGTGTAAGTGTGTGTGAATCAGCGTGAGGGTGAGTGTGTGAGTGTGTGAGAGAGTGTGAATGTGTGAGTGGGTGTGAGTGGGTGAGTGTGTGTGTGACTGAGTGCGTGTGTGTGAGTGAGTGTGTCAGTGTGAGTGTATGAGAGTGTGAGTGTGTGAGAGTGTGTAAGTTTGAGTGTGTGTGTGTGTGTGTGTGCGTGTGTGAGTGAGTGGGTGAGTATGATTGTGTGAGTGTCTGAGTATGTGTGTGTGTGAGTGTGTGATTGTGTGACTGTGTGAGTGTCAGTGCTTGGGTGTGTGTGTGTGAGTTTCTGAGAATGTATGAGTGTGATTGTGTGAGTGTCTGTGGCTGTGAGTGTTTGAGAATGTGTGTGTGTGTGTGTGTGTGTGTGTGTGTGTGTGTGTGTGTGTGTGTGTGTGTGTAAGTGTCTGTGTGTGTGAGAGAATGTGTGAGAGTGTGTGTGGGTGTTGACTGTGTGAGTGGGAGAGTGGGAGTGTAAGAGTCTGTGAGTGTGAGAAGGTGTGAGTGTGGAAGTGTGAGTGTGTGAGTGGGAGAGTATGAGTGTAAGAGTATGTGAGAAGGTGTGAGTGTGTGTGTGTGTGTGTGAGTGTGAGTGAGAGTGTGTGAGTGTGAGATGGTGTGAGTGTGGAAGTGTGTGTGAATGTGATTGTGTGAGTCTGCGAGTGTGAGTGCGTGAGTTTGAGTGTGAGAGTGTGTGAGTGTGAGTGTGTGAGATTGAGAGTGTTAGTGTGAGAGGGAGTGTGTAAGTGTGTTAGTGCAAAAGTATTTGAGTGTGAGTCTGTGTGTGTGTGTGTCTGTCTGGGTGTGTGTGAGTGTCTGTGTGTGTGAGTGCGATTATGTGAGTGAGTGTGAGAATGTCTGAGTGTGAGTTTGAGTATCTCTGTGTGTGAGGGTGTGAGTGAGTGTGAGTTTGAGTATCTGTGTGTGTGTGTGTGTGGTTGTTTGTGTGACTGTGTGTGAGTGTGTGAGAATGTGTGAGCGTGTGTGTGAGTATGATTGTGTGAGTGTCTGTGTGAGTGTGAGAGGGTGTGAGCGAGTGTGTGTGTCTGAGTATGATTGTGTGAGTGTGTGTGAGTGTGTGAATGTTTGTGTGTGTGTGTGTGTGTGTGTGTTTGTGAGTGTGTGATTGTGTGAGGGTGTGAGAATATTAGTGTGAGTATGTGAGTGTGTGTGAGAGTGAGTCTGTGTGAGAGTTTGTGCGAGTGAATCTGTGTGAGAGTGAGTTTGAGTGTATGTGAGTGTGTGTGAGAGTGTGTGTGAGTGTTTGAGTGCGTGTGAGTGTTACTGTTTGTTTGTGTTTGTGTGTGCAAGTGTGTGCGAGTGTGAATGTTTGTGTGTGTGAGTGTGTGTGTGTGTGAGTGTGAGTGAGTGTGTGCGAGTGTGACTGTGAGAGTGTGTGAATATGTGTGTGTGAAAGAGAGAGTGTGTCAGAGTGTGAGTGTGTGTGAGTGTGATTGTGTGAGTGTGTGAGAGTGTTAGTGTGTGTGAGTGTGTGTGTGCGTGTGACTGTGAGTCCGTGTTAGTGTGCATGTGAGTTTGTGCGAGTGTGACTGTGAGTGTGTGTGTGAGAGTGTGAGTGTGTGTGAATGTGTGTGAGTCTGAGTTGGTGTGAATGTGTGTGAGTGTGCTTGTGAATGTGAGTGAGAGTGTAGGTGTGTGTGAGTGTGTGTGAGAGTGTGAGTGTGTGAGGCTGTGTGTGTGAATGTGTTTGTGAGTGTGTGTGTGTGTGTGTGTGTGTGTGTGTGTGTGTTTGAGTTTGACTAAGCACTAAGTGCAGCTGATTTTGCGTTCACTTCTGATATTGTTCAACATGCAGAGGGAAGAATCCCAATTGAATATCCCTCCGTCTGAACAGGAGCACTCTGATGTTTTTTCTCTCTCTTGATTTTTTTTTAACAGCAAATCTTTTAACTTCACTTGTGAATGTCATCATATCAAAAATGGCACCGAGCGTCGGTGGCAGGAGAAGGCTGCATGAACTGTTAATGGACTCAAATTCCTGGTGTCCTGGCTGGGTGCCACTCAGCAGCGATTAGAGTGCAAACGTCAGCTAAAATAACAATGGCAGAACGCAGGTGTCGATCAAGGTCGGAAAATTGAGACGCATGAAATTATGGAGAATGTTTTGAAGGTGAATGGGGGGGGGGGGGGGATAAATTCCAATAAGTTCCAACCAGGTTCTCAGAAAGGTTCGACTGTGGGTTTGAGAGGCCGTGCATTTCTACACTGATATGATCCTGCAACAACTTTTCTTTCAACTGACCGTGATATCATCATTGGCTGCCTAGTAACCCCTCCCACTGTGGAGAGGCCTTAGAAGCTGACTATTGTGCTGTTGTTTTGACGAGAAAGGGTATATTTGTTGAACTGTATTTACAGAGTGTTCATTAGCAAAAAGTGTATATTCAAATGTATCAAGAGGGAGAAACAGAAAGACTGAGAGAGAGCGAGAGAGATATGGATGGATGAAGAGATCATTTATCATTTTATTCTTAATCCTAATTAGGGTTGTGGGGAGGCTGGGGCCCATCTCAGTCGACTCTGGACGAAGACATGGGACACCATGAACAGCTCACCGTTGGACCATACAACCATTCGCACCCTGTCTCACACTTACAACAGCCAATCAGCTTACTCTTCATGTTTTTGGACTGTAGGAGGAAACCAGAGTACCAAGAGGAAACATACGCAAACACAAAGAGAACATGCAACTCCACATAGAAACACCCTCCCCGAGACCAAGGATTAAACCCAGAACCTTCCTATTGTAGCAATCATGACCACGGTGCCACCGTGCTGCCTGTCAGTAATAAGTCTGTTGAGCTTTACATCCGAGCCTAGAGACTAATCGGGCCGATGCTTATCCTCAGTTTCCGTAGCGTGAAGCGACCAGGAATTCAATTGCCCCTAAGTGTAACCTAGAATGGCTTTGTGTGTGTGTGTGTGTGTGTGTGTGTGTGTGTGTGTGTGTGTGTGTGTTGGCCTTGTAATAGCTTGACAAGCTTTCTAGGATGTACCCCAAACTCGCCCAGAGTAGGTTGAGAAAGGCTCCAGTTAAAGGTGAAGTCTGGGCTTTTTCCACCCAAGCCTAGTGGCTCATTGGACCGGTGCTTATCCCCCGTTTCCGTAGCATGACGCTACCAACAGTTCAACTCCTCCTGGATGGGACGCTAGTCCGTCAGTTACCTTCCCAGTATTTTACTGGTACCCATTTATACTGCTGGGTGAACAGAGGCACACTTGTGGTTAAGACCTTGCCCAGGGGTCTTATCACAGTGGGGGTCTAACTGGGATTTGAACTCACAACCTCCCGATCATGAGTGCAGCACCCTAAAGTCACTGGCCCCACCTTTACAAAACTTATAGACCAATTATTGTAGCCAAGCAATTTGAGATGAAACCAGGGAAACTAGACATAAGCCGAGATTAACATGGGACGAGTATTGCAAGGAACTATGCAACTATTATCAATCAAAATATCCAACTAACTAACTAACTGTCGGTTATAATTACAGAGTAATTACAGCTAGCATTAGCATGTAGGTTAGTTTGAAAGGTAAGTCTGTTGGGTTTTTACACCCGAGCCGTGTAGCTCATCAGGCCGGTGCTTATCCCCGGTTTTCGTAGCGTGAAGCGACGATGAGTTCGACTCCCCCTGGATGGGACGCTAGTCCATCGCAGGTTACCTTCCCAGTATGTTTTTACTGGTACCCATTTATACTGCTGGGTGAACAGAGGTTGAACACACTTGTGGTTGAGACCTTCCCCAGGGGTCTTAGCACAGTGAGGGTCTCGGTGGGATTCGAACTCACAATCTCCCGATCATGAGCGCCGCGCCCTAAATACTACGCCACTGGCTAGTTTGAAACCTGCATCAAAAAGTTTAGCTTGGCATATGTTTCACGTCATGTCATCAGTAAGTACCTGTTCCTTTCATAAACAGTGTTTTATTGTTTCGTGTTGTAGAGACTTTTATGTTGGTACTTTTCTAGTTTCAGGGGGCACAAAAATGTTAAAAATAAAACTTTATGTTCAGTGGTACTTTTTTGTTTTGGTAATTTTAAATTATTTTCTCTCTTCCCTTCGGTTTTAGTTTTTTTTTTTTTTTTTTGGTCTCAGTTTCACAGTTCAGCTTCACATTTTAATGAATAATAATAATACAAAAAGATTAGAATCTTTAAAATATTGAAAGCTACACTTTAATTATTGTTTAAAATGAAGATGCTAGCAGCGCTAATGCTTGGTGAGGAAAAAGTGATTCGGATCCATTTATAATTTATTAAGGAGCCAAAATCACCTTCAAGTGAATTTTAGAATTTATATTATTATACTTGGGCTTACATAATAGCATTGTCATTGTTTCGCACTTTTGTTCCGGAGAAATTCATATAATTCCACCTTCTTCCATCCTTGTTGCTCATTTTCAGGATATAAATATTGGCACATTTTTCCTCCAAACACGTGGCAACGTGTTTTCCTTTCTTCCTCCCTGCACTCGCATAGTTCATCTTCTGTATCTCATTGATTTTCTGCACATCTTCTCCCAAATATAACACTAAACTCCCAGTCAGTAAAAGGACAAAAGTCCACAACCCTGTCATGTGACCACACAGACATTCTACACACCAGGAGGCCGTGTAGTATCCGCGGAGATTGGGAGCGCAGCCAGCTTTGTCCGCAGGGATTTTCTTCAGCCAAATGCTTCATCGGTCTCAAACCGTCGCAGCTGCAGGGCAAAAACGTCTGAGGAGAAAGTCCTCAAAAAATCCAGTCCTTGTCTTCATTCCATTTCCTGTTGTGATTTATCCTATAACACATCCCATTTCATAGCAAGAAGGTCCTTGGTTTGAGTCTCAGCCTCAGTGAATGCGCTTCTGTGTGAAGTTTGCATGTTCTCAGCCTCTTTCTGGCTTTCCTCCAGGTTGTCCGGTTTCCTCCAACAGTCCAAAAACATACACAGTGGGCATGTACCTCACCCATACACGTAGGACTTAGACGGTCTATGTGCCTGATCCAAATTGCCCCTGGGTGTGAGTGTGAATGGTTGTATGTGTATTTGCCCTGCGATGGACTGATGAGCAATTCAGGGTGTACCCCGCCTTCGATCAAAGCCAGCCTCCCAGCGGCCCTGCTATAATGAAGTAGATCAGTGAATGAATTAAATAATAATTAAAAAAATGTTCCTGAATAATTACTGAATAAAGAGTGTCAGACAGAGTGATGAGTCTCAACTTAGAAATTGAAGGCGTGATGTTCAATGTTGTTAGTGCTTATGCCCCACAGGCAGGATGTGAGCTAAAAGAAAAGGAGAGATTATGGAGTGAGTTAGATGAAGTGATGCAGAGTACCTCCAGAGGTGAAAGATCGGTCATTGGTGCAGACTTCAATGGACATGTTGGTGCAGGAACCAGAGGTGATGAGGAAGTGATGGGCAGGTTTGGTATCCAGGACAGGAGCACAAAAGGACACGTGTTGATAGATTTTGCAAAAAGAATGGAAATGGCTGTGGTGAATACTTTCTTCCAGAAGAGACAGGAGCATAGGGTGACTTATAAAAGTGGAGGTAGGAGCACACAGGTAGACTACATCTTGTGCAGGCGATGTAATTTGAAGGAAGTCAGTGACTGCAAAGTAGTAGTGGGTGAGAGTGTTGCCAAACAGCATAGGATGGTGGTGTGCAGGATGTGTGTAAGTGTGTGTGTGTTTGAGGGTGTGTGTGAGTGTGAGTGAGTGTGTGCGAGTGTGACTGTGAGTGTGAGAGTGTGTGAATATGTGTGTGTGTGAAAGAGAGAGTGTGAGAGAGTGTGTCAGAGTGTGAGTGTGTGTGAGTGTCTGTGAGTGTGATTGTGTGAGTGTGTGTGAGAGTGTTAGTGTGCATGTGACTGTGAGTTCGTGTTAGTGTGCATGTGAGTTTGTGCGAGTGTGACTGTGAGTGTGTGTGTGAGAGTGTGAGTGTGTGTGAATGTGTGTGAGTCTGAGTTGGTGTGAATGTGTGTGAGTTTCTGAGAATGCGTGAGTGTGATTGTGTGAGTGTCTGTGGCTGTGAGTGTTTGAGAATGTGTGTGTGTGTGTGTGTGTGTGTGTGTGTAAGTGTCTGCATGTGTGAGAGAATGTGTGAGAGTGTGTGGGTGTTGAGTGTGTGAGTGGGAGAGTGGGAGTGTAAGAGTCTGTGAGTGTGAGAAGGTGTGAGTGTGGAAGTGTGAGTGTGTGAGTGGGAGAGTGTGAGTGTAAGAGTATGTGAGAAGGTGTGAGTGTGTGTGTCTGTGTGTGTGTGTGTGAGTGTGAGTGAGAGTGTGTGAGTGTGAGAAGGTGTGAGTGTGGAAGTGTGTGTGAATGTGATTGTGTGAGTCTGCGAGTGTGAGTGTGTGAGTTTTAGAGTGTGAGTGTGTGAGATTGAGAGTGTGCGAGTGTGACTGTGAGTGTGAGAGTGTGTGAATATGTTAGTGGTGGAATGAAGAAGTGCAGGACTTCAATGGACATGTTGGTGCAGGAAACAGAGGGGACGAGGAAGTGATGGGTAGGTTTGGTATCCAGGACAGGAACGCAGAAGGACAGATGTTGGTAGATTTTGCAAAAAGGATGGAAATGGCTGTGGTGAATACTTTCTTCCAGAAGAGAGAGGAGCAGAGGGTGACTTATAAAAGTGGAGGTAGGAGCACACAGGTAGACTACATCTTGTGCAGGCGATGTAATTTAAAGGAAGTCAGTGACTGCAAAGTAGTAGTGGGTGAGAGTGTTTCCAAACAGCATAGGATGGTGGTGTGCGGGATGATGCTGATGGTGAGGAAGGTGAAGAAGGCAAAGGCAGAGCAGAAGACAAAGTGGTGGAAGTTGAAAAAGGAAGAGTGTCGGGTTGTCTTTAAAGAGGAGTTGAAACAGGCTTTGGGTGGTCACGAAGTGCTTCCAGATGAGTGGACAACTACAGCTAATGTGATCAGGGAGACAGGTAGGAGAATACTTGGTGTATCATCTGGAAGGAAAGTAGATAAGGAGACTTGGTGGTGGAATGAGGAAGTGCAGGAGTGTGTACAAAGGAAGAGGTTAGCTAAGAAGAAGTGGGACATGGAGAAAACCGAAGAGCGTAAACAAGAGTACAGGGAGACACAGCATAAGGCAAAGGTAGCAGTGTCAAAGGCCAAACAGAGCGCGTTTGATGACTTGTATGCTCGTTTGGAAAGTAAAGAGGGAGAAAATGATTTATACAGGTTGGCACAGCAGAGAAATAGAGATGGGAAGGACATGCAGCAAGTTAGATTGATAAAGGACAGAGAGGGAAATGTATTGACTGATGCCAGACGTGTGCTGGGAAGATGGAAAGAGTACTTTGAAGAGCTGATGAATGAGGAAAATGGGAGAAAAAAGAGTAGAAGAGGTCACTGTTGAGGACCATGAAGTAGCAAAGATTGGTAAGGGTGAAGTGAGGAGGGCATTGAAGAAGATGAAGAGTGAAAAGGCAGTTGGTCCTGATGGCATGCCGGTTGAGAGGTAGCAGTAGATTTTCAGACAAGAACATTCAACAAGGTCTTAGAGAGTGAGCAGATGCAGGAGGAATGGAGAAGAAGTGTGATGGTGCCCATTTTTTAAGAACAAGGGAGATGTGCGGAGTTGTAGCAACTACAGAGGCATAAAGTTGATGAGCCATATGATGAGGTTATGGGAAAGAATAGTGGAAGCTAGACTAAGGGCAGAAGTCAGCATTTGTGAACAACAATTTGGTTTCATGCCAAGAAAGAACACCACAGATGCAGTGTTTGCTTTGAGGATGTTATTAGATAAGTACAGGGAAGGCCAGAGGGAGCTGAATTGTGCCTTTGTGGATCTGGAGAAAGCAAATGGCAGCTTGCCGAGAGAGGAACTGTGGTATTGAATGAGGAAGTCTGGAGTGGCAGAGAAGTATGTTACAGTGGTGCAGGACATGCATGAGAGATGGAAGACAGTGGTGAGGTGTGCTGTCGGTGTGACAGAAGAGTTTAAGGTGGGGGTGAGACTACATCAAGGATCAGCTCTGTGCCCCTTCTTGTTTGCTATGGTGATGGACAGGCTGACAGATGAGGTTAGACAAGAATCCACATAGACTATGATGTTTGCAGATGACATTGTGATCTGCAGTGAGAGCATGCCCTGAGAGGTATGCCCTGGAAAAGAGAGGAATGAAGGTTCATCTCAGTAAGACAGAATACATGTGTGTGAACGACAAGGACCCAAGAGGAACGGTGAGGTTACAAGGAGCAGAGATAACGGAGGTGGAGGATTTTAAGTACTTAGGCTTAACAGGCCAGAGCAATGGAGAGTGTGGAAAAGAGGTGAAGAATCGTGTGCAGGCAGGTTGAAATGGTTGGAGAAAAGTGTCTGTGTGATGTGTGATACGAAGGTATCAGCAAGAACGAAAGGGAAACTGTACAAAACGGTGTTGAGGCCAGCGATGTTGTATGGTTTAGAAACAGTAGCACTGAGGAAAAGACAGGAGGCAGAGCTGGAGGTAGCAGAGATGAAAATGTTGAAGTTCTCTTTGGGAGTAATGAGGATGGATAGGATTAGAAATGAGTACATCAGAGGGACAGCACATGTAAGAGGTTTTGGAGACAAAGTCAGAGAGGCTCGATTGAGATCGTTTGAACATGTGCAGAGGAGGGATGGTGAGTAAATTGGTAGTAGGATGTTGAGGTTGGAAATACCAGGCAGAAGGCCTAGAGAAAGACCAAGGAGAAGATTTATGGATGTGGTGAAGGAGGACATGAAGGTAGTTGGAGTAAGAGTAGAAGATACAGAGGACAGGGTGAGATGGAGGCAGATGATGCGCTGTGGCGGCCCCGAAGGGAAAGTTGAAAGGAAAAGAAGAAGTTTCTGAATAATTACTAAAACCTCAGCATATCGGGCAGTGGTGGCCTGGTGGTAAGGTGTTGGATTACTGATCCTAAGGATGGGGGTTCAAGCCCAACTCTCAACAGGTTGTCACTGTCCCCCCAGTGCACTAACTGGGTTATCAAAGGTCAGCTGTATCTCTCACTCTCTGTGGTGGGAGGTTCATGTAAAAGAATCATTGCTGATTTTTCCAAAGAGGAGCTGCATAGCCATCAGTATGTTTTTGCTCCATGATGGCCTGACGAGCTGTCCAGGAATGTACTCTGCCCTCGCCCGGAGTCAGCTGGGATGGGCACCAACCTGTCTGCGATCCTAATTAAGATTAATTGGTTACAGAAAATGAATGAAGGAATGACATCGGATTCACCGACTGAACGCGACTGGACGCAGCTTGCAGCCATCCTCGGTTTTATTACAGTTTCTGGGGTCAGGATCTTGTGAAACACAAACAAAATCTACTATCTCAACTTTGTTATTCGCCAAGATTTGGTCCAGCATGTTCCTCCTCCATGACATGTAATGCTGCTGCCTGCATCTTCCAGGACTGCTGCTCATGTGCATTCACGGTTGGCCTAGCACACAGAGGAAAGGATTTGATCCGCCGATTTTTTTTGTTTCCCCTCCATTTTATCTCCAATTAAGTTGTATCCAATTCACATCCATCAGGTATTACCTTCCCTATCACAGAACCACCACCGACCATGGAGGGGCAAAAGCATGCACCACCAGCCTGTTTTTGAACTGTGATGTGCACGTATCTGGGAGCGGTCTAACACATTTGGAAAGAGGGTGCTATCCACCCCCGCGTAAGAATGAGTTCACATACAGCCTTGATTGGCTGACGGTATGCTGTCCCTCCCTCCCTCCCATGAGAGCTTGGCCAATCGGCTCCCATGGACTCCCAACTATGGACGACTGTTTACATTAAACTGGATTGGAACTTAAGATCTCCACATTAATAGTCACACATCTTGTTGATGCACCACTTGGAGTATCTGCCCATTTTGAATGAATGCGCTCTGAGACACCCACAACTGGATGGTGATCGCTGTAGGTGACGGTGATGTAGGGGTGTGTCATCCCTTCTTCCCGCGAGTACTCGGACTATCAACTCACATCGACCAGGATTTGAACCTGTGTTGATCGTCATCTCAAGGTTTGCTAATCCAGAGGATTGTATGAAGGTTCCACGTAGGACGCTAACCCAGAAGGTCTCTGATTCAAATGTGTTAAATGTAGAAGGAACCCAGAACAGGTTCTCTTAAGGAATAGTGGATCCTAATAAATATTCCCTTGTCTGCCTTTTTCTCATTTTCTGCTGAACTGTCCCGCCGCTGCTATGTCGATATTCACAAACTCCTCTCCGCAGTAAAGAAGATTACACGCCGATCAATCATTAAGCATGACATCTCAAACGGAACTTCAATCATAACGTCTAAAATCATGAGACAAAACCTCTCGCCCCAAGGGCCTCCCGCCAGGTTCTCATCTTCCCGCTGATTGGAAGTATAATTGTGTGTTTGTAGAACGAGTCCAGGTGCAGAGACGTCCTGCTGCTTCACTGTGAGATTGAGAATTGCCCAATCAAGCCTGCGCTGCAGCTGACGGGCCTGCTGGGGAAATTATCAATACTCCAGCAACAGATGGCTTTGGCCTCCACACAGACCGAGCGGCCAACATGGAGCCGCTCAACCACTGAGGTTCTGGACGTCATCTCGAGATCTTCAGCTCGAGGATTTGTCATAAAAACGTTTTATATATGTATGTGTGTATATGTGTGTGTGTGTGTGTGTGTGTGTGTGTGTGTGTGTGTATATATATATATATATATATATATATATATATATATATATATATATATATATATATACATGTATACATATATATTTTTTTCTTCTTCTTTTACTGGCCTTTTTTCTTCTTCTTTTACTTTGTGAAACAAAAGCAGAAAGGATGCTCTCGAAGAAAATTAAGAATGATTAAGACTTCTGTTCTCCAAAACCTCAAACAACAAAAATGTTAAACTGAAAGGGGTTCTGATGTTACCTTGTTGGAAGAACAAAATAACCCTTTCACCTTATCTGATAACCCTCGAGAACCCTTTTGAAAGGAATCTGGCATTATGGGAACCCTTTAAAGTTCTATGCATTAACCAGAACACTACACCGGACCGGAATAAACCTTAATTATCCTTAACAACCTTGAAAGGATCTCATTTTCTGATCATCATCATGACGACGACGATGATGATGATGATGATGATGATATAATCAGTGATTACCTACAAAAAAAATATTTTCCTAGAATTTTATGCAGAACCTTTTCAGGGTTTTATACCAGAAAGCAAGCATGGAAGCGTTAATTAAACAATTACGTGTTTAAGAATTTCTCTCTCTCTCTCTCTCTAAATGCATGGATGCTGAGATGCTAATAATCAGTGATTAGCCTCCTTCCTGTAAGCAGCATGTCTTTACAGAACCCTAAAGTTTCTATGTTCCAGCGAGAACACTGCAACAGAGTACAACACATGATCAAACTGGAGGCTACGAACCAATAATTATGTAATAAATCTTTTTTCTTTTCTTTTCTTTTTTTTAAGTATAAACATGCTGGGACACTAATAAACAGTGATTAGCCTCCTTCTGCTAGGTAAACACTTTGCTTTAGAGATTTACACAGAACCTTTTTATGTGTTCTCAATCAAAATAAAAGGAACCTGAACTGATCCAGAAACCTGAAAGAGCCGTTTCATTTAGGAAAAGGAACTACAGACGCTCCCCGACTTACTTTTTTAATTGGTTCTGGACGTAAGTTGGAAGTGAATGTAAGTTGTTACGGTGACGTATGACATGTGACATATGACGCTCATACTGTACTAAACATCCATAAATACCATTTCCGTATCTCATAAAACACCCCGAAATCAATTATTATAAACATAAAATTGTAAAATAATATCAAATATATCAAATAATATCAACAATAATTTCAAATGAGTCACTTATTTCTACCGAGTTACTTCACATGAATCTTTAAACAGCCAATCAATGTTTACGATATGTGAAGCGCTCAATACCGAAAGTAGTGTACTTGCAAAGTAGTGTACTTGCTGTGGGTTCTACAGACTTCCGGTCTTTCAAGTGCACGAGGGTGCCGTTGAACTCGTTTAGAACACAGCTTGCACTAATGTGAATCCAAAGCGGAGCATTCTTTCTTTTGTGTAAGTAAGTAAGTAAACTTTATTCAAGAGATGCATACAAAGAACAAGTACAAATCCTAATGAATATTAATATAAAAATAAGTATACACTCTTAGGATTCTGCAAAAAAATAATAAATATAAAGATTGTGCCGATCTGAAATGCAGCTGGGGGGGCACAAACCAGTGTCCCTCCCTCACGCCGGTCCCAAGCCCGGATAAATGCAGAGGGTTGCGTCAGGAAGGGTATCCGGCGTAAAACAAATGCCAAATAAACTATGCGAATCACAAGAAAAAATGACATACCGGATCGGTCGAGGCCCGGGTTAACAACGACTGCCATCAGTGCCGTCAACCAACAGGCTGCTGATGGAAATTGGACTACTGTTGGTCGAAGACGTCGAAGAAGGAGAGGCGGGAGGTGTGTCCATTGCCAGAGAGAGAAGAGGAAAGGCATGAGTCTAGGACTGAGAGTAGCGACTTTGAATGTTGGAACTATGAACGATAAAGCTAGAGAGCTGGCTGACATGATGCAGAGGAGGAAGGTGGACATGCTGTGTGTTCAGGAGACCAGGTGGAAAGGTAGCAAGGCTAGAAGCTTAGGAGCAGGGTTTAAACTGTTTTATCATGGTGTGGATGGGAAGAGAAATGGAGTCGGAGTCATCTTGAAGGAGGAGTTTGTCAGGAATGTTCCAGAAGTGAAAAGAGTGTCAGACAGAGTGACGAGTCTCAAGTTAGAACTTGAAGGTGTGATGGTCAATGTTGTTAGTGCTTATGCCCCACAGACAGGATGTGAGCGAGAAGAGAAGGAGAGATTCTGGAGGGAGTTAGATGAAGTGATGCAGAGTACCCCCAGAGGTGAAAGAGTGGTCATTGGGGCAGACTTCAATGGACATGTTGGTGCAGGAAACAGAGGGGACGAGGAAGTGATGGGTAGGTTTGGTATCCAGGACAGGAACGCAGAAGGACAGATGTTGGTAGATTTTGCAAAAAGGATGGAAATGGCTGTGGTGAATACTTTCTTCCAGAAGAGAGAGGAGCAGAGGGTGACTTATAAAAGTGGAGGTAGGAGCACACAGGTAGACTACATCTTGTGCAGGCGATGTAATTTAAAGGAAGTCAGTGACTGCAAAGTAGTAGTGGGTGAGAGTGTTTCCAAACAGCATAGGATGGTGGTGTGCGGGATGATGCTGATGGTGAGGAAGGTGAAGAAGGCAAAGGCAGAGCAGAAGACAAAGTGGTGGAAGTTGAAAAAGGAAGAGTGTCGGGTTGTCTTTAAAGAGGAGTTGAAACAGGCTTTGGGTGGTCACGAAGTGCTTCCAGATGAGTGGACAACTACAGCTAATGTGATCAGGGAGACAGGTAGGAGAATACTTGGTGTATCATCTGGAAGGAAAGTAGATAAGGAGACTTGGTGGTGGAATGAGGAAGTGCAGGAGTGTGTACAAAGGAAGAGGTTAGCTAAGAAGAAGTGGGACATGGAGAAAACCGAAGAGCGTAAACAAGAGTATAGGGAGACACAGCATAAGGCAAAGGTAGCAGTGTCAAAGGCCAAACAGAGCGCGTTTGATGACTTGTATGCTCGTTTGGAAAGTAAAGAGGGAGAAAATGATTTATACAGGTTGGCACAGCAGAGAAATAGAGATGGGAAGGACATGCAGCAAGTTAGATTGATAAAGGACAGAGAGGGAAATGTATTGACTGATGCCAGACGTGTGCTGGGAAGATGGAAAGAGTACTTTGAAGAGCTGATGAATGAGGAAAATGAGAGAGAGAAAAAAAAAAAGAGTAGAAGAGGTGACCGTTGAGGACCAGGAAGTAGCAAAGATCAGTAAGGGTGAAGTGAGGAGGGCATTGAAGAGGATGAAGAGTGAAAAGGCAGTTGGTCCTGATGACATACCGGTGGAGGTATGGAAGTGTCGAGGAGAGGTAGCAGTAGATTTTCTGACAAGAACATTTAACAAGGTCTTAGAGAGTGAGAGGATGCCAGAGGAATAGAGGAGAAGTGTGCTGGTGCCCATTTTTAAGAACAAGGGAGACGTGCAGAGTTGTGGCAACTACAGAGGGATAAAGTTGATGAGCCATACGATGAAGTTATGGGAAAGAATAGTGGAAGCTAGACTAAGGGCAGAGGTCAGCATTTGTGAACAACAGTTTGATTTCATGCCAAGAAAGAGCACCACAGATGCAGTGTTTGCCTTGAGGGTGTTAATGGAGAAGTACAGAGAAGGTCAGAAGGAGCTGCATTGTGCCTTTGTGGATCTGGAAAAAGCATATGACAGGGTGCCGAGAGAAGAACTGTGGTATTGCATGAGGAAGTCTGGAGTGGCAGAGAAGTATGCTAGAGTGGTGCAGGACATGTATGAGAGATGTAAGACAGTGGTGAGGTGTGCTGTCAGTGTGACAGAAGAGTTCAAGGTGGAAGTAGGACTGCATCAAGGGTCAGCTCTCAGCCCTTTCTTGTTTGCTATGGTGATGGACAGGCTGACAGACGAGGTTAGACAAGATTCCCCATGGACTATGATGTTTGCAGATGACATTGTGATCTGTAGTGAGAGCAGAGAACAAGTGCAGGAAAATCTAGAGAGGTGGAGGTATGCCCTGGAAAGGTGGGGAATGAAGATTAGCCTCAGTAAGACAGAATACATGTGCATGAATGACAAGGACCCAAGAGGAACGGTGAGATTACAGGGAGCAGAGATAAGAAAGGTGGCGGATTTTAAGTACTTAGGCTCAACAATCCAGAGCAATGGAGAGTGTGGAAAAGAGGCCAAGAAGCATGTGCAGGCAGGTTGGAATGGTTGGAGAAAATTGTCCGGTGTGATGTGTGATAGGAGGGTATCGGCAAAAATGAAAGGAAAAGTGTACAAGACGGTGTTGAGGCCAACGATGTTGTATGGGTTAGAAACAGTGGCCCTGGGGAAAAGACAGGAGGTGGTAGCAGAGATGAAAATGTTGAGGTTCTCTTTGGGAGTAACGAGGATGGATAGGATTAGGACTGAGCACATCAGAGGGACAGCACATGTAAGACATTTTGGAGACAAAGTCAGAGAGGCTGGATTGAGATGGTTTGGACATGTACAGAGGAGGGATAGTGAGTATATTGATAATAGGATGCTGAGGCTGGAACTACCAGGCAGAAGGCCTAGGGGAAGACCAAAGCGACGATTCATGGATGTGGTGAAAGAGGACATGAAAGTCGTTGGTGTAAGAAAAGAAGATTCAAAGGATAGGGTGAGATGGAGGCAGATGATTCGCTGTGGCGACCCCTGAAGGGAAACGCCGAAAGGAAAAGAAGAAGAGGAGAAGATTTTGCCGATCTGAGCAGATAGTTAATTCACCTCTGTGTATGAGACTTGCACCCATGCTTACACTTCTGACCAATCATATTTGCTTAGGGTTACAAAAGTCCGCAAAACAGTGTAAACACAAAGATCACAGAGACGACGTCTTAACACAAGGGAAACATGCTATATAACTGATATATATATATATATATATACACACACACACACATACACACACACACACACACTAGTCCTTCTCAAAAAATTAGCATATTGTGATAAAGTTCATTATTTTCTGTAGTGTACTGATAAATATTAGACACAACTGAAATAGTTCAAGCCTTTTATTGTTTTAATATTGATGATTTTGGCAAAAAAGTAAAGAAAAACCAAAAGTCCCTATCTCAAAAAATTAGCATATTCCATCCGACCAATAATAAAAAAAGTGTTTTTAACACAAAAAAGTCAACCTTCAAATAATTATGTTCAGTTCTGCACTCAATACTTGGTCGGGAATCCTTTTGCAGAAATGACTGCTTCAATGCGGCGTGGCATGGAGGCAATCAGCCTGTGGCACTGCTGAGGTGTTATTGAGGCCCAGGATGTTTCGATAGCGGCCTTAAGCTCATTCGCAGTGTTGGGTCTGGTGTCTCTCAACTTTCTCTTCACAATATCCCACAGATTCTCTATGGGCTTCAGGTAAGGAGAGTTGGCAGCCCAATTGAGCATTGTAATACCATGGTCAGTAAACCATTTACCAGTGGTTTTGGCACTGTGAGCAGGTGCCAGGTCATGCCGAAAAATGAAAATCTTCATCTCCATAAAGCTTTTCAGCAGGTGGAAGCATGAAGTGCTCCAAAATCTCCTGCTAGCTGGTTACATTGACCCTGCCCTTGATAAAACACAGTGGACCAACACCAGCAGCTGACATGGCACCCCAGACCATCACTGACTGTGGGTACTTGACACTGGACTTCAGGCATTTTCTTCTCCCCAGTCTTCCTCCAGCCTCTGGCACCTTAATTTCTGAATGACATGCAAAATTTGCTTTCATCTGAAAAAAGTACTTTGGACCACTGAGCAGTGCTGCTTCTCTGTCGCCCAGGTCAGGCGCTTCTGCCACTGTTTCTGGTTCAAAAGTGGCTTGACCTGGGGAATGTGGCACCTGTAGCCCAGTCAAATGCTTCCACAGCTCCCCAAAGGTCTGGAATCGGCCCTTCTCCACAATCTTCCTCAGGGTCCGGTCACCTCTTCTGGTTGTGCAGCATTTTCTGCCACACTTTTTCCTTCCCACAGACGTCCCACTGAGGTGCCTTGATACAGCACTCTGGGAACAGCCTATTCACTCTTTCTGTCTTACCCTCTTGCTTCAGGGTGTCAGTGATGGCCTTCTTGACAGCAGTCAGATCGGCAGTCTTAACCCATGATTGCAGTTTTGAGTAATGAACCAGGCTGGGAGATTTTAAAAGCCTCAGGAATCTTTTGCAGATGTTTAAAGTTAATTGGTTGTTAGAATATATCTCTGACCTACTACGTACATGTTTATTGAATCATGAAGCAAGTAGTTCTCCTTATCCTGTTGTACCCCGATGTCCTAAGTTTTGTGTAAAACATCAACCAGACCTAACTGGATGTTCAAGGCTGTCCCTCTTTTATCACCACATACCTACGTACGAATGCAAACAGTTACGTAACTAACATGATATGGTGCTATCCACACACACATACACGCACACATACACACATACACACACACACACACCCCCACCCTATGTTATGACGAATGTACTTTGACAAGGACAAGGACATATGACTCTGTGATTATCTACTTGCAAAACAAAGAAACTGCATAAAAAGCTTGTGCTCAGGAACACCCTCTGAGCAGCAGATGAATAAACCAGATTGATTTCACTCGTGTGGTTTGTTGTCTTCTGTTCCCGGAGTACTCTAAGACGTTGAGATACAGGAATCCAGATCGTGCAGGTTTACATGAGAGCTTCTACAGAGAGAGTTCTTACAATTTGGTGACCCCGACGTGATAACTGGGACGGGTTATCCTCAGTTGCTATAACTGGGACGGTTATCCTCAGTTGCTATAACTGGGATGGTTTATCCTCAGTTGCTATAACTGGGACGGGTTATCCTCAGTTGCTATAACTGGGACGGGTTATCCTCAGTTGCTATAACTGGGAAGAGCGCTATATAAAAAAGGTGCACGTGTAGTCCTGTATGCCAACGTATTTTTTGTTTTTGTTAGAAGATAGACAATGGGAAATTCCTACCCAAAGCCTAAGGTCCGGGAAACTCCGAAGGAGTGGATGAATAGATGTGGTCTAGCTTATTATACTGAGCCATGGCTCAGCAATTTGGCGGGATGGACTGAGGGACTCGACCAAGTACCAAACTTTCCTCGAAATGGGACTTTTGATGCAGGATTTCTGACATCCGCGCATCGCATGATTTATGATGGATTGGGCAACCCTTCATGGGATTACGAATACATGAAAGAGGCATATGTTAAATGGTATGGAATGCGTTCGTACTGGCTATCGTTAAAAGAAGGGATTTATATAGAAAGACAGGAAAATGTCATTACTGTGGAAAGGAAGGACACTGGAAGAAGGAATGTAGAAAGAGACAGAGAGATGAGGAGAATTCTGCAGCACGCCGTAATGCTGGCTCTAGTTCGCCCCCACCACCCTCGGATCCCACTGAAGTGACGACAACACGCCCATATTCGCGAGGACGTGATTAGGGATGCCCACGGAGTAGGGACCCTGAGACCTGTAGCTTAATGCATCTAGTGTTTAATTCACCCTGCAATGAGAATCTGCCGCTCCTTCCTATTGTTCTAGAGGGGGTGGAATATCTTTTCGTTATCGATAGCGGGGCGACCCTATCTTCTTTAGGAAGGGACTATCAGGGTGCTGTATCTTCCAGGTCTATTAGCTCTGTGGGAATAGATGGGGTTCCCTTCTCCTCCCCATATACGCCACCCCTTCTCCTACATTTTCCTGATGATCATACGCTTGATAAATTGCAAATATCCTACTCCTTTGTACATATGTTTGAATGCCCCTTTAATTTGTTAGGCCGTGACCTCATGAGTGTTCTGGGGTTCCAAATCTCTTTCCAAGGTTCGAGCATGACCATCCAAACGTGCGACACCTCCTCCGTTTCTCTGTTATCATTGCAAGCGCAGCCCTTGCCTTTTAATGTTAATTCGGCGTGCGTGGCGAGTTCCACCTCGCCCCCTGTACTCGACACACTGCCCACCAATCTTTGGGCAGAGCATAAGAATGACGTGGGTTGTGTGGACTGCGTCCCATATGAAGCTACCGTGAAGCACATTTCGCCCGTGTACATCCGACAATACCCCTTGTCGCCTCAAAAAATGTTGGGTATCGACACTATTTTGGCTTCTCTTTTGGAACAGGGTATCATTGTGCCGTGCACAAGCCCTTATAACACGCCTGTGAACCCGGTTCCTAAGCCAGACGGTTCCTGGCGTCTGACACAAGACCTCAGAAAAATTAACGAGTTCATCGTTCCAGTTTCACCGGTTGTTCCGGATGTGCCCTCTATTATGGCTTCTATTCCTTGCGATCACACTCATTTTTCCGTAATCGACCTGTGCTCGGCGTTTTTTGGTATCCCTGTTGAGCCAAGCACACAACCTCTCTTCGCTTTCACACACCGGCAGCGACAGTATACGTGGACTAGATTACCTCAAGGATTTATTGACTCTCCTGCCGTGTTCTCGGCTGCAGTTAGGGATGCACTGGGGTCTCTTGACGTTCCCGTTGGTTCCTGCGTACACTCTTATGCTGATGACCTCCTGGTGTCCGGCCTAACCTATGAACTATGCCTCGACGCCACTGTCCAGTTGCTCCTCTTACTGGAAAAAAAGGGTTTCAAGGTCTCCAAGCCCAAGTTACAGTTCTGCCTCCCCACTGTGATATATCCATACCTGTCAAGTTGTACGGTTTTGGCGTAATTTGTACAAGTGAGCACTGATTTTTAAATGTGTACGCCGTACGTCCGAAATCTGTACGCTTTTCGTTCGTCTTTTTTTTTTAACTCCGTTTTTTGTGTCACCGTTTCGGTAAAGAGACGATACGCCGAATTGGTCTGTAGCCGTTTTCTCGCGAGAATCGCGCGTTGCGTTTATCGTCTGCTATCGTCTGCTCTTTCCGACCACGTGACCGCACTTTCACTTCCGCCATCATTCAAGTCAAACTTAATTGCGAGCTCAAGTGCCATGAAGTGAAGCCATCAAAAGAAATGATTGAAAGTGCCAAAAGTGCTACATATAGTTATAATAAAGATCACTGTTAAATTTTCTTAATCATGCAGCTGAAGATATTACTCTTTTATTTGATTGCACCAGGTTATATGTTACAACATTACCAATAAATTCATATTATATTAAAAATAGAGTTTAATTTTTGTTTCATATTGCACGCGATAATAAGACGCGTAAGATTAGTTGCTATTTTGTAAGGGCATAAGTAGCCATTTGTAAGATCGCCAAAGGCCTAGGGTTGACAGGTATGTATATCTGGGCTATGAACTCTCTCACGGGATAAAACGCCTTACTCAGGATCGCGTCAAGATCATAGTGGACACTCAGAAGCCTGCCACTAGACAAGCGCTCCTGGCTTTCCTGGGGCTCATTAACTACTGCCGCCAATGGATCCCGGACTGTTCCTTTTATGACAAACGTTTACGCTCTGCCGTGGCTCACACTGACCCTCTCCATCAACCCTTGGTCTGGACTGAGGATATGCTGGACGCATTCAAAGCCCTGAAGTCGGCCCTATGCTCCGCGCCGGCTCTCGGGCTCCCGGATTACAACAAACCCTTTCATCTCTACGTCGCTCACCAGGCCGGCACGGCTTCTGGAGTCTTGGCGCAGGACCACGGGGGGGGACTTAGGCCTTGTGCTTTCCTCTCCCAAACTCTAGATACTTTGGCTCAGGGGTTACCTGCCTGTCTCCAGCTGTCGCTGCCAGTGCGGTGTTAGTTCTCGAAGCAGAAAAAATAGTGCTCTCTCATCCACTCGTTTTACACACCAGCCATCAAGTTAGGCATATCCTTAATACTCTGTCTACACAACACATGTCTTCTCAACGTCGTTCAGGTTACGAGGCCATCCTTTGTGCTACTGATAACCTAACTATATCCTGTTCCTCTTCCCTAGATAACGTGGCGCAGGCTCTACAGCGCCTGCTTAATGCTCATGATGACTGCGAACCATTGGAACATGACTGCATGGACACCATTGTTCATGACACCAGCATTAGATCCGACTTAATGTCTACTGCTCTCTCCACAGGTCTCTCCCTGTTTGTAGATCGGTCATGCTCGAAACCCTCCGACGGAGTGTTCCTCTCTTGACTCGCAGTATGTTCCTTACTGGACCAAGTTTTGGAAGCGTACTCGCTTCCCTTTAATTCCGCTCAAGCAGCAGAGTTATATGCGCTTACTCGGGCATGCACTCTCGCTTCCGACCAGGATGTTACTATATACACTGACTCTCGTTACGCTTTTGGGGTGGCGCATGATTTCGGCCGTATCTGGCAATCTCGTGGTTTCACTGCTGCTGACGGTAAGCCCATTTCACATTCCACCTTAGTCCAGGATCTTATTGTGTCCTGCAATCTCCCGCTCCGTTTAGCGATCGTAAAGACCCGCGGTCATTCCTCTGACCACACTGATGAGGCACGAGGTAACTCTTTGGCTGACCGCGCGGCTAAACAGGCTGCCTCGCTCGGCTCCATGCCGCCGTTCCTGCAGCCCGCGCTGGTGTCAACCTCACACATGCTTAGCGCCCTCCTCCCTGACTTGGATCTGAAATCCCTTCAGTCCTCGGCATCCACAGAAGACACTGATTTTTGGTCCTCGCAGGGCTCTCAGCCCTCGGGTGACGGCATTCTACTCGATTCGACCGGTCGCTTATGTCTGCCCACGCACTGCCTTCCTTTCCTCGTCCGCGAGTTTCACGGGCCTACACATCGCGGTCGAAGAGGGGTGGTGACAGATATGGAAAAATATTTTTGTATACGACAACTAGCCTCTACGGTGCACAGCATTCTGGACAAATGCCTGATTTGTGCACAGAACAATGTGTCCAAACCACATGCATCACATCAGCATCTGCCGAAACCAGATACTCCCTTCCAGGAGTGGCAGATAGACTTTACCCACATGCCCTGGCAGGGCCCCTTTAGATATCTATTGGTTATCGTGGATAAATTTTCCCGATGGGTTGAAGCTTTCCCGTGTGGGAACGAAAACGCCCGAGTAGTGGTTCAAAAGTTATCACAGGAAATTATTCCCAGATATGGCCTCCCGTTGGGTATTGATTCGGATAAAGGCACACCATTCACCTCAAAAGTCACTCAACTGTTGGCACAAGAGCTAGAGATCAATTGGCGTTTCCATGTCCCATATCACCCTCAGTCCTCCGGAATCGTGGAACGAACAAACAGAACCATTAAAGGGAAATTACGAAAAGCAATGCACGCCACCGGATCCAGGAATTGCGTTCCGGCGCTGCCTGTGGTCCTAGCGGATCTGCGGATGACCTCGCAGGTGGCCTTAGGGAATCTATCCCCTTATGAAGTGGTAATGGGGAGACCCTTTCCTGCTCCTTGGAGGAAGGGAAAACAGGCTTTGGGTACGGAAGATCTAGACATACACATGAGCGAGTATGCCGTGGGCCTTGTTAAGGTCCTAAATGACTATTGGGAACGCACTAATCAGAATACTTCGGTCCCGGCCGATGCAAGCACTCATGCCTTCAAGGTAGGAGACAAGGTGCTGGTCAAGAAATTTGCAAAACTAAATTCATCTTTGGGAGACTCTCCTTACAGTGAGCCCACGGAGATACTCGCTGTAACTCGTACCGCCGTACTAACTGACCTCTTTCCACAGTGGATCCATGCTACCAGACTGAAGAAAACTCCACAATGAAGTATTGTATTGTTTGTTTTTGTGTGACCATGATGTTGTCTATCTTTATTACCTCTGTTCCAGGTCTTAAGACACATATATCACCTAAGAGGAGAAGTGTTTTCCTAACGGATTCGGCTCAACATAAGCTTACGAGTCCCACCTTTACACCCTCTCGTACTGGTAACGGATAACCGAAAATATCCTGTGTTATGTATACCCTCCATGTTCTGCTCTTGCTCGGGCTGATGTGCTCAGCCCCGGGTCTTTGTACATATTACCGTCATCTTGAAAATAACATGTTCTGGCAGTATTTGAATTTTACTGTGAAACGTGATGTAACTTTAGAAGAATGTATTGTTTGCTCTCTGTTTCCCCATGATGGAGGAACCCCATACGTATATACCCCTTCTAGGGACAATTACACCATCATCAACTCGACGTGGGTCCGGGGCGAGTGGGGAACTTATAATCAGTCAGAAATCTTTCTACGACACCACCCAGATCCAAATTCAAACTTCTCAGTACATTGGGACTTAAGAATGCAGTACCCCATATGTTTTTGGCGATATGATGGTGACGGTACAGAACAAGACCGGGAAGCCTGGAACGACTGTTCTGTGGATACGGACGGCACCGAAAAATGCGTAAGATTACCTAATAATCAAACATCGCACTGGATACAGGGACTAGATCCGCGCAGGTGTAATTCCACGATAAACCTCAGAAATGATAATGCAGGAAGAATGGTGTTTAATCTAGAGCGGCCCATATGGATCCCAGATTGGTATTGGGACTGCGGTAATGGTCAACTGTGGTTGTACCTCCCGAAGTTACAAAGAGGTAGGTGCGCGCTCGTCCGGATCGAAACGTCCCTCACCCTTTTCTCTAAACAGTTTCCTTCCTTACTCCGACGTAAGCGATCTGCATCAGCCCTTAGTGACCTCGAGGTGCCGGAAGAACATCAGTTGGTAAGTGAAGTGCGAGATTCGCAGAGATCTTATTCCCGAACTTTGGAGTAGGGAACGTTAAATCGCCAGTTAAACAAAGTGCATTATAGGCTTGCCCTGTTCGTAAATAACACTATTCTCGCAGTCGACGGGATTAACCAGGAATTGACGGCCCTGAGGCTTATGGCTACCCAAAACCGTATGGCGCTCGATGCACTGCTCGCGAAGGAAGGGGGGGTATGCGTTCTTATAGGCGAACACTGCTGTACCTATATTCCACGACCGATTCACCTGGGGGGAATATATCTCAAGCCCTGCACAAAATGCGTGCGGTAGCAGCCCAATTGCGACACGACGAAAGTCCAAATTACGGCTGGGGATTCCTCCATTCCCTTTTTGGTATCTTCACTCCATATTTAACCATGCTTGTGCCTGTATGCATTTGTCTGCTGTTGGTGTGTGTGTTCGGACCTTGCATCCTTAGGTGTCTGCTGAATCGTGTGTGGGCCCTGATGGACGCTTTCAGTGGACCAACGTATACGCAACTGGATGCGCACTCCCGCGGCACCTCTTACCCTTCGCCCCGGGTGTACCGAGGGGTCGGGATCTTGAGGGGACCCGAGTATCTCGAGGCAGTGGGCGAAGGGCGTCGTAGCTCAAGCTGCCCTTCAAGCACAGGCCCCGATCAACCGCGGTCCCTGGTCTCCTGAAAGATCCCGACCTTCGACACCCGCTGAACCTTTGTGTATTCTGCAACGATTTATTAACGAATGATTTATACTTCATGAACATTAAAGTATAAAAGAGGGGAACTGTTAGAATATATCTCTGACCTACTACGTACATGTTTATTGAATCATGAAGCAAGTAGTTCTCCTTATCCTGTTGTACCCCGATGTCCTAAGTTTTGTGTAAAACATCAACCAGACCTAACTGGATGTTCAAGGCTGTCCCTCTTTTATCACCACATACCTACGTACGAATGCAAACAGTTACGTAACTAACATGATATGGTGCTATCCACACACACATACACGCACACATACACACATACACACATACACACACACACACACACCCCCACCCTATGTTATGACGAATGTACTTTGACAAGGACAAGGACATATGACTCTGTGATTATCTACTTGCAAAACAAAGAAACTGCATAAAAAGCTTGTGCTCAGGAACACCCTCTGAGCAGCAGATGAATAAACCAGATTGATTTCACTCGTGTGGTTTGTTGTCTTCTGTTCCCGGAGTACTCTAAGACGTTGAGATACAGGAATCCAGATCGTGCAGGTTTACATGAGAGCTTCTACAGAGAGAGTTCTTACATTGGTTGATTCAGATGATAAGGTTAATAGCTCGTTTAGAGTACCTGAACATGATATGCTAATTTTTTGAGATAGGAATTTTGGGTTTTCATGAGCTGTCTGCCAAAATCATCAGTATTAAAACAATAAAAGAACTGAAATATTTCAGTTGGTGTGCAATGAATCTAAAATATATGAAAGTTTAATTTTTATCAGTCCATTACAGAAAATAATTAACTTTATCACAATATGCTAATTTTTTAGAAGAACTAGTGTATATATATATATATATATATATATATATACACACACACTCACACACACACTCAGGCTGTAGTTTGTAAACAATTAATGCAGCGTCATCGCGTCATTTCGTCAGCGTACTACGTTGGTAGTCTAAACTCAGAATTTGACTTTTTTTTTTTTTTTTTAAAAACCGTAAGATCGAAAAAAATAAAACGGATGAACGTGAGTCAGGGAGCGTCTGTACTCTGAGGAAGGATGTTATGAGTGTAGAACCTCTTATGGGTTCTCCATCAGAACGGAGATTGGAGGATTTAATTGTACAGTAGTACCTTGACTTACGAATTTAATCCATTCCAAGGGCGAGCTCGTAAATCAAAATGTTCGTTAGATAAAACACAAACTCCCATCGGAAATAATTGAAAACCAATTAATCCATTCCAACCCCCTCCCAAACTCATATAACCTGCACAAACACATATATTTCACCTAATACAGTAGGACCTCAATATTCGCGGGGGTTTGGTTCCGGCCCCTCCAGCGAATGAAGATAATCCGTGAGTTCTGTACCCGCAACTAAAAGCCCATGTATCATATGACATGCGCGAATGAGCAACCGGAAGTAAAATATTGTGTATCTAATACTATGTATCTAGTACATGCGCTAAAATATGCTTCTTAAACACATTCTATAGACAGTCTTAATCATTAATACAGTATTAATGTAGTAAAATATAGTAATGTTTAAGAAAAACCTTTTCATTTTGTACTGTGATATTTATTTAAGATATATATAAACATTATACAGCATACTTCCTATCTATCTACCTATCTATTTATCTATCTATCTATATGTATATGTTTTCAGTATGTATATGTTTTCATTTTGTATGTATAATATATTATATTATATGATGGGCAGGTTTATTATCCAGGACAGGAACGCAGAAGGACAGAGGTTGGTAGATTTTGCAAAAAGGATGGAAATGGCTATGGTAAATACTTTCTTCCAGAAGAGAGAGGAGCATAGAGTGACTTATAAAAGCGGAGGTAGGAGCACACAGGTAGACTACATCTTGTGTAGGCGATGTAATTTGAAGGAAGTCGGTGCCTGCAACGTAGTAGTGGGTGAGAGTGTTGCCAAACAGCATAGGATGGTGATGTGCAGGATGACGCTGATGGTGAGGAAGGTCAAGAAGGCAAAGGCAGAGCAGAAGACAAAGTGGTGGAAGCTGAAAAAGGAAGAGTGTCATGTTGTCTTCAAGGAGGAGTTAAAACAGGCTTTGGGTGGTCAGGAAGTGCTTCCAGATGAGTGGACAACTACAGCTAAAGTGATCAGGGTGACAGGTAGGAGAATACTTGGTGTGTCATCTGGAAGGAGAGGAGATAAGGAGACTTGTTGGTGGAATGAGGAAGTGCAGGAATGTGTACAAAAGAAGGAGGTTAGCTAAGAAGAAGTGGGACACAGAGAGGACCGAAGAGAGTAAACAGGAGTACAGGGAGACACAGCATAAGGCGAAGGTAGAGGTGTCAAAGGCCAAACAGAGGGCGTATGATGACTTGTATGCTCGGTTGGAAAGTAAAGAGGGAGAAAATGATTTATAAAGGTTGGCACAGCAGAGAAATAGAGATGGGAAGGATGTGCAGCAAGTTAGAGTGATTAAGGAGAGAGAGGGAAATGTATTGACTGATGACAGAAGTGTGCTGGGAAGATGGAAAGAGTACTTTGAAGAGCTGATGAATGAGGAAAATGAGAGAGAAAAAAGAGTAGAAGAGCTGATTGTTGAGGACCAGGAAGTAGCAAAGATTAGTAAGGGTGAGGAGGGAATTGAAGAGGATGAAGAATGGAAAGGCATTTGGTCCTGATGACATACCGGTGGAGGTATGGAAGTGTCTAGGAGAGGTAGCAGTAGATTTCCTGACAAGAACATTCAACAAGGTCTTAGAGAGTGAGAGGATGCCAGAGGCATGGAGGAGAAGTGTGCTGGTGCCCATTTTTAAGAACAAGGGAGATGTGCAGAGTTGTAGCAACTACAGAGGGATACAGTTGATGAGCCATACGATGAAGTTATGGGAAAGCATAGTGGAAGCAAGACTAAAGGTGGAGGTCAGCATTTGTGAACAACAGTTTGGTTTCATGCCAAGAAAGAGCACCACAGATGCAGTGTTTGCCTTGAGGATGTTAATAGAGAAGTACAAAGAAGGTCAGAAGGAGCTGCATTGTGCCTTTGCGGATCTGGAGAAAGCATATGACAGGGTGCCGATGTAAGACAGTGGTGAGGTGTGCTGTCAGTGTGACAGAAGAGTTCAAGGTGGAGGTGGGACTGCATCAAGGGTCAGCTCTGAGCCCCTTCCTGTTTGCTATGGTGATGGACAGGCTGACAGACGAGGTGAGGCAAGAATCTCCATGGACTATGATATTTGCAAATGACATCGTGAGCTGCAGTGAGAGCAAAGAACAAGTGCAGGCAAACCTAGAGAGGTGGAGGTATGCCCTGGAAAGGAGGGGAATGAAGGTTAGCCTCAGTAAGACAGAGTACATGTGTATGAATGCCAACGACCCAACAGGAACAGTGAGGTTACAAGGAGCAGAGATAAAGAAGGTGGAGGATTTTAAGTACTTAGGCTCAACAATCCAGAGCAATGGAGAGTGTGGAAAAGAGGTGAATAAACGTGTGCAGGCTGGTTGGAATGGTTGGAGAAAAGTGTCCGGTGTGATGTGTGATAGGAGTGTATCGGCAAAAATGAAAGGAAAAGTGTACAAGACGGTGTTGAGGCCAGTGATGTTGTATGGTTTAGAAACAGTGGCCCTGGGGAAAAGACAGGAGGCAGAGCTGGTGGTAGAAGAGATGAAAATGTTGAGGTTCTCTTTGGGAGTAACGAGGATGGATAGGATCAGGAATGAGCACATCAGAGGGACAGCACATGTAAGACGTTTTGGAGACAAAGTCAGAGAGGCTAGATTGAGATGGTTTGGACATGTACAAAGGAGGGATAGTGAGTATATTGGTAGTAGGATGTTGAGGTTTTAACTACCAGGCAGAAGGCCTAGAAGAAGACCAAAGAGATGATTCATGGATGTGGTGAAGGAGGACATGAAGGCAGTTTGTGTAACAGAAAAAAATTCAGAGGATAGGGTGAGATGGAGGCAGATGATTCGCTGTGGCGACCCCTGAAGGCAAAAGCCAAAAGGAAAAGAAAAAGAAGAAGAAGGCACTTCAGAGGAAATTGTCGTTTCTTCAGGAGAAAGTCTTATTTTCTTCGAAAAGACATCCAACGTCATTACCTTTTCTAGCGCTTCGCCGGAGAAGACCCACAGCGTTTGAGTGGCATAAATCAGCCTAACTGGTAATAAAAACACAGTTAAAAAAGAGGCTCATTGAAAACTTGTGCGCAAATGAGGAAAAAGGGGCGTTGCATCATCTCAACCAATCATCAGGAAAGAGGACAACCATTGGCTGAATTTGAGTGACGTGTCAGTTGCTTGGCAGTCCGCGAATACTCAAATCGTGAGTGCAAAACCGCAAATAGTCAAGGGCATACTATATTAAAGATAAACATGTAAAAACAATAAATATTTAATAATGAGATTTTCCTTTCGGCTTTTCCCCCTTTCTCAGGGGTCGTCACAGCGAATGATTCGCACGTTTGATTTGGTGTAGCTTTTCAGGTCGGTCGCCTTTCCTGACACAACCCTTTTAGCAAGGGACAGAAACATGCTGACGGCTATGCAGCTCCATTTTACAAAAGTCAGCAATGGTTCTTTTACATGAACCTCTCCCCATAGACAGTGAGAGACATGGCCGGCCTTTGATAACCCAGTTATCTGCACTGAGGGGACAGTGACAACCTTGTGGACCGTGGGACTCGAACCCCCAACCTTCGGATCAGCGACCCAGCGCCCTATACCTCAGGACCACCACTGCCTCCTATTTAATAATAATAATAATAATAATAATAATAATACATGCACATTAACATTAATAACAATTAATAATAAATAATAAAACAAGAATAAACAATCAGTCAACTAACCCTTCCGATCATCGAATGCGGCAAAGACGTCACGTGGGCACGAAAATGTCACATGGGCAGGCATGAGGTGATGCATAACAGAGAAGGAGGAGGATCATTTTGTGCATGTGCACGCTACGAATGCCAGTGAGGAAAGGCTAGTGGTCAGCTCCCACAAGGCCAGTGTTTCTCAAATAGTGGAGCGTGCCCCCCTTGGGGGTCATGGTGTGATGCTGGGGGGGGTATGACCCTTGGGAACATGCTTTTTTGTCATACTGTACTAGAATTAAATGTAATTGTGCATCCTCTACAGTAGGTGGCAGTGGTGCTCTCACTGTGGTCCCTATGATGTGGGGAAAAAGCACCAAGCAAATTATATGAAGTGCAGTAAATACTATTTATAGTCACGTGCGAGGAGCTGGGGGGAGGGGGGTTGAATTGTTTTTTTCTTCCTAAACGGGGCATCACAGAAAATAATTGAGAAGCACTGCACAAGGTGTTCTCAGAGCATGGAGGATTACACGCGGAAGAATAAAAGTCTAATCACCCCGAAAAGCCATTTCCCCAACAGACCTCGTAAATCAAAATTTTGCTGGTTGGATGGGGAAGATTTTTGGTGGATTGAAGCTCGTATCATGGAAAATTCGTTATAAAATACACTCGTAACTCAAGGTACCACTCTGTGCTAAAGAGGGTCGAGTAGCTGGTTTTCCGATTGCCGGAAGTTGGTTCTGCACGTCTAAGACTGTAAAGAAGTGGTTCTATACTCATGCCAGGTTCCAAAATAAATCACTCTGAAACAATCAAACTGTTTTTATGATTTCGATCACCTCTTGGTATCAAGCTGCTCGCCGTGATGGATTTCTACCCTAACCGATGGTACCTCCTGCACTTTATGACTTATAGCTGCTGCATTATTGATTACGCCGTGTTCCACGGAGATGACCTTGAGTGAGGTCGTAGACTGTTTATGCGAGCCGGTGCGCGAGGGTTCTGTAGTTTTTAGCTGCCCAAGGTGTCGCCGCGTGATGGGAACATTTTGAGAAAACACGAGCTGTCGATTAGGGATTTAAAAAGAGGCATGGACCGGGTCGAAATGAGTACAAAAAAAAACCGTTCTGTCAGCACAGGCATCGACTCCTGCATCACTGTGCAGATGGTTGAAGGGGAAACGAGAGCCAGAGCAGGCTAAAGAACAGGCAGAACCGTGAAACCCATGCTGTCTGCACAAAGGCCTCCCAGGAAAACAGGATCTGTGCGAGGAACTTGCCAGAAGCGTTTCACGGCTGCAAACTATTTTCCACAAATGTGCTTCTTTTTTTTTTCTTTTCTCCTTCTTCTCTTCATCCTCTTCGTCTGCTGCTTTTCTTTATTCCTTCGAAACAGATCCATGAAGTTCCCACAGAATGGATGGAGCATGTTGTGTAACAGGGCAGAACTGTAGCAGGGGGTTCTACGGGAGGATTTTAAATCCTGGTGATAAGAATATTAGTGCCATCTTCCCCTGGTCCTGTACCATCAATCGTCCCCGGGGTCCGCACCACTTCACCAGCCTGCCACCTTTGGGTCACAAGCAAGAGCAATTTGTTCCAATGTCATGCCCAGCTCCAGGCCAGCTCCAGGAGAACTCCTCAAATTTAATTGGGTTACTACATACTAGATATTCCACAAGTCTGTACTGACCATGTGGAAAAAAATAAAAGAAAGAAAAACTCAGACAGCTGCATGAAGGAAAAAGGGTTTAGAAATTAACGAACCCTTAACCGTTCACTTGCTCGCTTTGGGAAATTGTGTTACCTCTTGCGTCACAATACTGATAGTGGCAGACAGAGGCAGGTGGCGGAACTGAGACTATCGTATTGAGACAAATGAAGATCCGAAGAACAAAAACCTGGGTAACTCACTGAGAGGATAATCACGCTGCGGGGTGGGAGAGTCACCGACTGCTCATTCACTCTCTTGCTGGGGGGTGGAGCCTATCTCATCTGACTCTGGATCAAGGCGGGGTACACCCTGAACACCTTACCAGACCATTACTGCACCAACACACACAACCTTTCACGCTCATATGTACATCTAGGGGCAGTTTGAAACAGCTAGTTGGTCTAATTTGCATGCATTTAGATTGCCGGAGGAAACCGGTATACCTGGAGGAAAGCTACGCAAGTACAAGGAAAATGTGTATCTTCATACAAGAACACAGTCACCAAGAGAGAGAGAATGAGAAAGAGAGAGAGAGAAAGAGAGAGGAAGAGAGTGGTGAAGAGGATGAAAGAGTGAGAAAAATATAGAGAGTCAGAGATAGCATTTGCGTGTGTGTGAAAAAGAGAGAGAGAGAGAGAGCGAAAGAGAGAGAGAGAGAGAGAGAGAGAGAGAGACATAGTGTGTGTGTGTGTGTGTGTGTGTGTGTGTGTGTGTGTGTGTGTGTGTGAAAAAGAGAGAGAGAGAGAGAGAGAGAGAGAGAGACATAGTGTGTGTGTGTGTGTGTGTGTGTGTGTGTGTGTGTGTGTGTGTGTGTGTATGTGTGTGTGTGTATGTGTGTGTGTGTGTCTGCTTGTGAGAGTGAGAAGCCCTGCCTTCATTCCAACAGCTCTGTTTTCTCTGCATTATCACTAAGTCACCCCCTCAGGATCTCTCTCTCTCTCTCTCTCTCTCTCTCTCTCTCTCTCTCTCTCTCTCTCTCTCTTTCTCTCCCACACACACACACACACACACATACAAAGAGACACACATTATCTCGCTTTCTGTCACACCCTCTCTCATACTCTGTCTCTCAATTCATAGTAGTAGTAGGCCTCCATCGGTCTGTGTCGACCATGGGTTATGATGCGCACTTAGTTGGATCCCACGGTGGACCCATGCCTGGAACAGCTTTGACTATGTCTGCTGAGACTAATCCAGGAGTGACACTGTCACAGTGGACGCAGGTATGAGGGGTCACTGCCTTGTCTCCAGGTATGTGCGCCTTCCATCTGTCTCTCTTGTCTTCTGCCAGGTTTTGAATTTTGTCCTCTCCCATTTTCAGCTGCTGTGGTCTCCTAGTTCTCAGTTTTGATGTCCAGAGCTTTCATGTTTCGCTAGCAGATATCTGTTTGGGTCATCCGAAAGGTCTTGCGCCAGAGGCTCGCTCGCTGTGCAGGATGTCTTTTGGAATTTGGTCATCTTCCGTTCAGCGAACATGGCCAAGCCAGTGCAGCCTGGGTTGTCTGAACAGGGTGAACATTGTGGGGAGGACGGCGTGTACAAGGACCTCAACATTGGGTACTTTGTCGCTCCACTTGAAGATGCAACGGAGGGAGCACGTGTGTAAACTGTTAAGTCTTTTCTCCGGCTTTGTGTATGTTATCCATGACTTGCTCCATACAGCAGAGTTCTGATGATGCAGGCATTGTACACTGCCATCTTGGTCGTGATTGTGAACTACGCCTTTTCCCAGACACATGTGATGAGCCAACCAAGAGTATTTGCAGCCTTCCAAATGCGTTGGTTGATCTCAGCATTACATATTATATATGTATAACAATGAGTTAATAATCATCAATGGTGGCGACAGGTGGTGTTACTACACCCTGGGTTCCACACCGAGCACGTTCGTGTTTTGCAGACTGATTGTGAGCCTGAATACTTTGCAAGCCTGAAAGAATCTGTCCATGAGTTCCTGGAACTCTTGCTGTGTATGTGAAGTGAGTGACGGCAGCGTCATCAGAAAAAAAAGCAGGTTTGTGATAGTGATCTCTTGAATTTTATCATTTTCTTTCAGTCTGGCAAGATTAAAGAGCCTTCCGTCTGATCTGGTGTGCCTGTACAAGCCTTCTGTTGCAGGCCCAAATGCATGTTTCAGAACAGGGAGAAAAATATCCAGAAGAAGATGGGCACCAGAACACAGCTTCACACCACTCTTGATCTCAAAGGGCTCAGACATGCAGCCTTCTAACTGCACTGCCACCTTCATGCTGTCGTGGACGGACCTGATTATGCTGTTAGTTTTGGGAGCATCCAATTTTCACCAGGATACTGAAGAGAGCTTCCCTGCTGACCAAGTCAAACACTTTCATGAAGTCAATGGCGATAATGTGCATGGGCCTCTGTTGTTCTCTGCACTTTTCCTGCCACTGGAGAAGATGGAGAAGATTATGTCTACTGTAGATGGTTCTGCTCAAAAGCCGCACTGGGACTCGGGATAGATGTGCTCACCTAGTTGTCGTAGACACGCTACACAACTCGGGCGTAAACTTTGCCTGTGATGCTTAAAATGTATGCCAGAGAATGCCACTGTGGTCGATACGGTGACTTCTCTCATCCTTGTTCTTAAACAGGGTGACTACCTTGGCATCTCTGATGTCTTGTGGCACACCTCTCTCTTGTTAGCACTGACAAAGAATGTCATGTAGTGGCTGCAGAAGAATGGTCTTGCAGCACTTGACTAGTTCTGGTGGAACGTCATCAGTTCCATGTGCTTTTCCACAATCCATGCTGTCAATGGTCTTGTTGAGTTCTTCAGGTGTTGATTCAGCATCTGGTTCCTCCTTGACTGGTAGTGATTCGATGTAGGGGCAGTTGTGGTTTAGTGGATAGGGCGCAGGATCGCTGATCCTAAGGTTGGGGGTTTGAGTCCCCACAGGGTTTCCATTGTCCCCCCCAGTGCAGCTAACTGGGTTATCAAAGGCGGGCCATGTCTCTCACTGTCTATGGTGAGAGGCATGTTAAAGAACCATTGCTTCTTTTCCTTTCAGCTTTTCCCTTCAGGAGTCGCCACAGCGAATCATCTGCCTCCATCTCACCCTATCCTCTGCATCTTCTACTCTTACTCCAAGTACCTTCATGTCCTCCTTAACCACATCCAGAAATCTTCTCTTTGATCTTCCTCTAGGCCTTCTACCTGGTAGTTCCAACCTCAGCATCCTACTACCAATATATTCACTATTCTTCCTCTGTACATGTCCAAACCATCTCAATCTAGCCATTGTTGACTTTCGTAAAAAGAGTAGGCAGCAAAGCCGTCAGCGTGTTTTTGGGGACAAGTAGCAAGCATTCCCGCGTCCCCGTTAATCTTCTCTGGAAGAGACCAATTGCTACACTACCCTACGGGGATAAGATATGATGATGGTGATGATGAGTGATTCAATGGTGTCAAGCAAGGATGTGACAACGTTTTCTCGAGAATACAACTCTGAGCAGTGCTCTATCCCTCCAACTACTTGCCTTTGTCTGTGATCACTTCCTCATTTGATGATTTGAGGGGTGCTGTTTTACTCTGTGTTTGTCCTAGGGCTTTCCTTATTCCTTTGTACGTCCCTCTGATGTTGTCTATTGCTGCTGCATTCTGAATGTTATTATTGAGCTGTTGCCAGTATTCATTGGCACAAATTTCAGTCTGTTGCACTTTGCTCTTGGGCTGAACTGAGTACTTGCAGTGACTTCTCAGTTGGTAAGCAGTTGTACTTCCTTTGCTTTGATGACCAGAGATATCTCGCTAGACTTCACATCAAACAAGTAAAAGCTCTTGAAGTTATTTTTTTCTAAAGTTTGCAAAGACTGTTTTCTGAAATATTTCTCGGAGATGGTCCCATTTTTTGTGTAGCTGAGATTTCATGAATTCCTCTACTTTCTCTGGGCACTGCAGCTTGGTAATGTAGATACAAGGCTTCTCTTCCTGTTTGGAGCAATGGAGCTTACTGGGGTGAAGCCTTAGCTTGAGGCACTCCAGCAAGTGGTCAGTGTTGCAGTCCGAGCTGTGGTATGTTTAGGTGGTAAGTACAAACTTGAGACTCACATGTCTGGCAATGACCATGTCCAGCTGGCCCCAGTGCTTCGAGAGTCTCCATGAAACGGCGTTGTGGCTTTGTCTGGAAGAAGGAGTTGGTCATGAAGAGGGCATGGTAAGAGTCAAGCTGCAGCAGGTGCTACCAGTTCTCACTCATCTAACCAACTCCAGATTGTCCGAAGGCATGAGAGCCAGAAGTCATGGTCGGCACCATCTCAAGCATTAAAGTCACTGAGCAAGACAAGATATTGGCTAGTGAAGATGTTCTGGATGATGTTCTTTAGGCTGACATAGATCTCATTACTGATAAGGGTGACTGGGCCATCAGAGGTTTGGATTCAGAGAGTCAGCAAGCATTCAGTTCCCCCATCACCTGTTTCAACTATTCTAAGAAGCGCGTTCCTGACTGTGAATCCCACTCTGTGCTCTCTGTGATCCTCAGTGCTTTTTCCTTGCCAGAAGAACATGTAGTGACAAAAGATCCGTCTATAGTCCACTGCTCATAGTGTGGACATTCCAGGTTCCAAGTTTGAAGGCTGGTCTCATATGATTTTTTCTTGCCTAATGCAGAGTTAACGGTCTGGTGGTTGGTGTTATTCTAATCCCCAGGCAACTAATGAGGAAGGCAGGCTGTGGCAGAACAACGCCTTACTGGCTGGGGGCTGCACAGCTTCAGGCAGGTAGTAGGTGTGATGAGGAACCTAAGTCCCTCTCGCTATCAGAAGCAATTCCTGGAGCCACATTCTACGCCAATCGAGCACTGCGGCTTATCACTGGTATCTGCTGCTTCCCGTGTTGTGTTGACACCATGAGGTGAAGCTGGAGTGTCCTCTTCAGGGCGCAACCCTAGGCAAGGTTTTATGGAGAACCAGCTGTAACCCAATCAGCAGGTCTCTCCTCGCCACACCACCAATGGATCCAAAGGTGCAGCCAGGGTAAATACAATTTGGCACCAACAGTGTCGCAGGAGTTGCTGAAACATCACTGGATACAACAGTGGACTGCCTTAAGGACTCCAGCTCCAGCTTTTTTCCTCAGTATTAACTCACAGAGCCTTTCCCATGACCGGGTATGCAGCAAGGCAGAGGAGATTTATAATCAGGGTTTACCTTCCCAGGTTGACGAGTCACCATCTACCCAAAGATTTAGTCAAAAGAGACACTCCCGTGTCCCTTCTCCTATCAGTAGGAGCAGTTCTGCCGGACTTAGAGACTCAGCCAAATGAGCAGGCCCGAGTTGAACTTGATTGTCAGAAGCTGTGTGAGACGCACACCATAAGGGGCAATTTACAAGCACAGAGAGGTTATCCCCAGTGCCACTCCTGGTTATGACAACTTTGGAAACTGGCTAACAATCTCTCGTTTACACACACACACACACACACACATACACACTCTCTCTCTCTCTCTCCCTCTCTCTCTCTCTCTCTCTCTCTCTCTCTCTCTCTCTTTCTAGCTCATACTCTCTCTTTCTCTGTCTCTGTCTCTCTCCCTCCTCTCTCTCTCTCTCTCTCTCTCTCTCTCTCTCTCTCGCTCTCTCACTTTCAATACACACAGACACTGACACACACACACACACACACACACACACACACACACACACACACACACACACACACACACACACACACTATCTGGAGTACTCAGAGGAAACCCACACAAGCATGGGGAGAACATGTGGAACTCCACATAGAAATGCAGTCATTGAGCCCCGATACTTTCTGATCATAAATATTATAAGGAACAATATTATTGTTTATTCGAACAAAGAATGAAACAAAAATTTAAAAACCTCAAGTAAATTGAAATAGAATCTTGAATGAGTTGTTTTCTTGAGCCAGTAGGACTTGTTCTCTCTCTCTCTCTCTCTCTCTCTCTCTCTCTTGGTGATGAGGTCAGGGCTGGCTTGGACCAGCATGTGTGACAGACTTGTCAAAGACATCCGTGTCTCTAATCATACTCAGCCGAGTGTATCAGGTGAGAATCCTGAGCCTCAATCGTTAGATGGAGATGAGAAGCTGTTGACCAGCTGTGGCCACCAGTTCCATTTTCATTGAGATTGACAGTACTTACGCCAGATTTCACGCTGGACCAGCCAAAAGGTGACTTGTCTGGACCATTCTGGACTTATTTAGAGTCGCCGGGACCCATCTGATCACTGAGGCTGGAGTTTGTGCAGGATTTGGTTCCGTACATTGTGTTTCAGGTTACATAAATCCTCTCGAAGTAAATAATCAGGGATAAAATTCATCCTTCATGGAATACAGAAGCAAAAAAAAAAGATCATAGAGAGGAAAATTTGTTTATGTTTTTTTTTTTATTATTTATTCATTTACTAAGAGACAATCAATGATTACAGTCCACTGCTTACTGAAAATCAGGATTTTACATCATGTAAAATGTATCATGTGGTAGAACCTCCATAGAGTAGCTGTCTGTAGCTATTCCAATGGTTCCTCTAAAGCGCCGTACAGTACAAACACTCGGGATCTCCTACAGCTGGATGGATTTTCTCTGAATCATGGTTTACACTCAAAAGCTGCACTGCACTGCACATGATGGAAGTCACACGCACATCTGCAGTTGATTCATAGACTTGTCATGTGTTGGTGTCTCAATGGATTTTTTTTTTCCATATGAGATAAAGGTATAAAATCAGAAAATAACACAACACCTTTTCTTTCAATAAAAAAAGAAACACTTTAAAATTACTTCATGAAAACCAATCAATCAATCAACCAATCAAGATTTTAACAAAGTAAGGAATCAATCACTCAACCACTGCATTAATTAATCAATCAATATACCAATATGCTAATCAATCATAAATTAAGCATGCTACAGCTTTATTAATCAATTATTTGTTTTTAAATTAACCAATCCATCAATTAACCAAACAATAATTTAATTGGTCAAATAATGCATCAACTTATCAATAATTTTAAAGTCAAATATATAAAATATGAAATAATTAATAAACAACACAACAAAAGCAAAATTATATTCAATAACTCTGCTACTTGGTTAAGTAATTAATAATTAATAATGAGGTAATCAATACAGACACAAATGTTTATTCAATTCAACAAAGAAGTAAACAAATCCATTTATTTGTTTGTTTGTTTGTTTATTTTATAATGTGCTCATTCTTTTATTTCATACACATCATTGCATATTTTATATATCTTTATTTATTTATTCCTTTATTCATGTGTTTATTTATTTGTTTGTCACATTCATTTCCATCTATCCGTCAATCAAATAAACCGGGGATTTAGCTCAGTTGGTAGAGCGTCCGCTTTATCCTCCGGAAGGTCGGAGTTCGAATCTGGCCGCATCATACCATAAGATGTTAAAATTTGGTAGTTGTTGCTTCCTGCTTGGCGCTCAGCATCAAAAGGATAGAACAACGCAATAACTGGCGCTGCACAGTGGCGACAGGTGCCCAGAGCACAAACCAAATTTCAATGTATGTAAAAAGTACTTTGACAATAAAGAATTGTTTAATCTCTTTATCTCGCTACTTGGTGGCAGTGTTGTAATTGCTGTTGTTTGTTTGCTTACCCGAGAAACAAGAACCAAACCCACCTGTGTACAGATTTTCACCCGCCAGAAGTCCCTGAGATGAGATGATTTTGAGATGTCTGGGTAAAAGGTCAAGGTCAGAGCCAGGTCAAGTATTCAATTAAAACACTGTGATACAGATACATAGACACAATGAGGCAGGCAGAGAGAAAACTATACTCACTTACAAATAACATAATTACTTCTAACCTTGAGTGACCTTGAAAGGTCAAAATCAAGGTCACAGGGTTTGAAGCATTCATAGCTTGAAAAGGAATGCTGGTAGGCATACTGTTAACATAGAAACACTAATAGGAATCCATAAATGGACTTTCAAAGGAAACACATTTGACCTTGAGTCACCTTGAAGGACCAGACTCAAGGTCACAGGAATCCGAGTGCCTATAACTTACAATTGAATTGAATGCAGTTACTATGTAAGGTGAGCACATGGTTAATTAAAATGAATAGCTAGTGGGCTGAGCTGCTCTCAATCTTCTGTCTGCCTGTCTGTCTGTCGGTCTGTCTGTCTGTTAAGAGACTGCACATTTTTTAGAGTTTTGATCCAGAACCCACTGTGGTTCTCGTTCACTTCTAACCTTTAAACTCATGACCTTGTGGTCTTTGATCCCAACAGCTTAACCAGAGATCAACCAATCCAGGGTCTTATCTCAATGATAATCATCAGCCTCCAAACTGATCTCACGCGTATCCAAAAGCAACCACTGAGAAATTATTGGAGATGTTCTGTTCAATTCCTCGTTTACTTAAAATATGAGCTGCAGTTCACAATGAATTTTAAATAAAGAGAGAAAAGAAATTACCAACAGCAGCAGCAGCAACAGCACCTCTGTATGTAACTGACACTCGACTTCGCATTCAAAACACGTCGGAGTCCGAGCCAACATTAATGCCATGTAGAAATGCCATGGGCGGAGGATTGTTTTCTTCCATTGGTTGCTTAGTAACCTGGGCGCTGTAAGTGTGTGATTAGGTCCTCCTGAGCATCCAGAAAGAGCTTTCCGGATACTTAATGCATTGAAATGCCAACTCAGACACCTCTGTTTACTTTCTCGTTATATTTAATTGGGACTGAGGTTTTCACTGGGACGACTCTTAAAGAAGCAGCTCACGTAGGAAATTGTTTGTTTCCAGTTGTGTTTAAACACCAAACCAGATCAATTCTTTAAGACACAAATCTTTGAATAAGTATTAAAAAAAAAAGGTCCAAGGTTTCCTCAGGGTACTCCAGTTTCCTCCTGCAGTCCTAAGACATGCACTTGAATTTAATTGGCAGTTCCAAATTGCCCCTAAGTGTAACCTAGAATGTTTGTGTGTGTGTGTGTGTGTGTGTGTGTGTGTGTGTGTGTGTGTGTGTGTATGTGTGCATGCTGGCCTTGTGATGGTCTGGGAAGCTTTCCAGGACGTACCCCAAACTTGCCCAGAGTAGGTTGAGAAAAGCTCCAGGTAAAGGTACAGTCTGTTAGACTTTGTACACCCGAGCCTAGTGGCTCATCAGGCCAGTGCTTATTCCTGGGTCCGTAGCGTGACACTACCCAAAGTGCAACTCCTCCTGGACGGGACGCAAGTCACCTTTGCAGTATATTTTACTGGTACCCATTTATACTGCTGGGTGAACAGAGGCACACTTGTGGTTAAGACCTTGCCCAGGGGTCTTAGCATGGTGGGGTCTAACTGGGATTCGAACACACAACCTCCTGATCACACCTGGGAGAATTGAAACAGCCAATTAGCTTACTGTACATGTTTTCAGACTGTGGGAGGAAACCAGCATACCCGGAGGAAACATACACACCTCACACAGAAATGCTTTTGCTGATCCTGGGGATCGATCCAAGAATCTTCTTGCTGTGAAGTGAACGTGCCCCACTATGCACCTAACCCTCACTGTGGGCACCGATAGTTTTTCTGTCTTCTTCTGTTTTTCCAGCTGCAGAAGTGTTCGATCTGATTGACGCTCATCTTCCGAACCTGACAGAAAGTTGCTGTTGTGAACTTGTGAATGTGAAATAGATGCTCTTCTTTTTGTTTCCTTTTATTTGCTGCCACAAACAGGAATCCCAGAATTCCTCGGTGGTGGTGGTGGTGGTGGTGGTGGTGGTGTGTGTGTGTGTGTGTGTGTGGTTGGGGTTGAGGGGTTGTAACAGTTTGAAAACACTGTACTACGAGCAGATAAAAGGGCGGAGGTTTCCAAACAGCTCAACCCTCTAACTGTTTGTTAAGGAAGTTTATTTTTCGTGGCCTTATCTGAATTTCAGATATCGAGCACAGGAATCCCACCCGCCGCATCCCATGCCGCATTTACCTTTGGGAGACACACGCGGAGTGAAATAACCCAAGTCATACGTGGATTTAACCCGATACATCTGAGAACCGAGGGAGCGTTCACGATCAAGCGGCAGTGACAGTTGCGCTACATTTCAGACTTTTTGCTTTCTTTTTCTTCTTTTTTCAAACGAAGCCACCATTTTGATGAAATGTGCCTGAAGGGGAGGTTCCGCATCCATCACAATATATTTTATTTATTCCTTTCATGACACCGCTCAATTAAATCCAATAATATTAAGAATAAACAAATATACATGAATACGTTTGGTTATCCTCTCCCTGAATCGCCACCATCATGGTGGAGGGGTTTGTGTAACCTAATGATCCTAGGAGCTATGTTGTCAGGGGCATAATGCCCCTGGTAGGGTCACCCAAGGCAAACAGGTCCTGGGTGACGGTCCAGACGAAGTGCGATTCAGAAGACCCCTATGGCATCTAAGAGAGATCAAAGGAAGCAGTCTCCCTAGCTCGGACGCGGGTCACCAGGGTTCCCTCCTTGAACCAGACCCGAGGAAGGGGCTCGAAGGCGAGCGCCTGGTGTTCGGTGGTCTGCTTCTGGCCATGGAGCCTGGCCGGGCCTAGCCTGTAAAGGAGACATGGGTCCGCCCTCCCATGGACCCACCACCGTGGAAGGAGTTTTAGGGGTTGGGTGCAGTGTGAGTTGGGTAGCAGCCGAAGGCATGAGTTCTGTTGGACCGATCCTCGGCAACTTATTATTATTATTTTTTAAATATTTTATTGTTCTGTTCTAATTAACTCAAGGATGTTACTTTACCTTTCTGAGCTATTTTGCACCCCCTACTGACGGTACTTCAAGAGCCTTTAACAGTAAAGTTCTCCATTGTGAGATTAATAAAGCTGTATCTTACTTACTCTGACCCTCAGGACATGGAATGTCACCTCTCTGACAGGGAAGGGGCCTGATCTGGTGCGTGAGGTGGAGAGATAACGACTAGATATAGTCGGGCTCACCTCAACGCATAGCTTGTGCTCTGGAACCATCCATCTTGAGAGAGGCTGGAACTTATCTATTCTGGAGTTGCTCATGGGGAGAGGCGGCGAGCTGGTATGGATATTCTTGTTGCCCCCTGTCTCAGTGCCCAAAATTGGGGTTATCCCCAGTTGAAGAAAGGGTAGCTTCCCTCCAGCTTTGGATGGGGGGGATGGGTCCTGACTGTTATTTGTGCTTATACACCAAATGACAGTTCAGAGTACCCACCCTTTTTGGAGTCTTGGGGGGGGGGCTGTTGGAGAATGCTCCCTCGGGAGACTCACTCGTTGTCTTGGGAGACTTCAACGCCCATGTGGGCAACGATAGTGTGACCTGGAAGGGTGTGATCGGTAGGTACACCCTCTCCAGTCTGAACCCGAATGGTGTTTCGTTGTTGGACTTCTGTGCTCGACACAGTTTGTCTATCACGAACACCATGTTCGAACATAAGTGTGCCCATAAGTGCACTTGGCACCAGGACACCCTAGATTGCAATTCGATGATTGACTTTGTGGTCGTGTCATCAGACTTGCAACCATATGTTCTGGACACTCGGTTGAAGAGAGGAGCTGAGTTGTCTACCGATCATTACCTGGTGGTGAGTTGGCTTCGGTGGTGGGGAGGCTGCCTTCCAGACCTGGCAGGCCCAAGCGTGTAATCAGGGTCTGCTGGGAACGTTTGGCGGAGTCCCCTGTCCGATAGGCCTTTAACTCCCACCTCCGGCAGAGCTACAACCACATCCCGGAGGAGGCAGGGGACATGGAATCCGAATGGGCCATGTTTCGTGCCTCCATTGCTGAGGCGGCAGCCCATAGCTGTAGCCGTAAGGTCGTCGGTGCTTGTTGTGGCAGTAATCTCTGAACCCGGTGGTGGACACCTGCGGTGAAGGGTGTCGTCCAGCTGAAGAAGGAGGCCTATCGGGTTTTATTAGCCTGTGAAACTCCCGAGTCAGCAAACAGGTACCGGCAGGCCAAACATGCTGCAGCCGAGGCTGTCGCAGATGCAAAATCTCGGGCGTGGGAGGAGTTCGGTGGAGTGATTATTGGTTGGCCTCAAAAAGGTTCTGGACTGCCATCTGACGCCTTAGGAGGGGGAAGTAGTTCTCCACAAACACTGTTTACAGTGGCGGTGGGGAGCTGCTTACCTCGACTGGGGATGTCGTCAAGAGGTGGAGGGAAGACTTTGATGACCTCCTCAATCCCACCTCCATGGAAGAGGAAGACCTTGGGGATTCGGGTGGGGGTCCGCCCATCACTGGAGTAGAGGTCACTGAGGTTGTCACAAAGCTCCGCAGTGGTCGAGCTCCGGGGTTGGACGAGATCCACCCGGAATATCTCAGGGCTCTGGATCCTGTAGGACTTGGTTGACATGTCTCTGCAACATCGCGTGGTCATCGGGGGCTGTACCTCTGGATTGGCAAACTGGGGTGGTGGTCTTGATTTTTAAGAGGGGGGACCGGAGGGTGTATTCCAATTATCGGGAAATTACACTCCTCAGCCTACCTGGGAAAGTCTATGCAGGGGTACTAGAGAGGAGGATCCGACCGATAGTCGAACCTCGGATTCAGGGAGAACAATGTGGTTTTCGTCCTGGCCGTAGCACTCTTGACCAACTCTATACGCTCCACTGGATTCTGGAGGGGGCATGTGAGTTTGCCCAATCTGTCCACATGTACTTTGTGGATTTGGAGAAGGCTTTCTATTATATAAATTCTAATATAAATATAAATCTATTATATATTTCTTTTATATATAAACACTAGTCCTTCTAAAAATATTAGCATATTGAGATAAAGTTCATTATTTTCTGTAATGTACTAAAAAAAATGAAACTTTCATATATTTTAGATTCATTGCACACCAACTGAAATATTTCAGGTGTTTTATTGTTTTAATACTGATGATTTTGGCAAACAGCTCATGAAAACTCAAAATTCCTATCTCAGAAAATTAGCATATCATGTTCAGGTAGTCTAAACGAGCTATTAACATAATCATCTGAATCAACCAATTAACTCTAAACACCTGCAAAACATTCCTGAGGCTTTTAAAAACTCCCAGCCTGGTTCATTACTCAAAACCGCAATCATGGGTAAGACTGCTGACCTGACTGCTGTCCAGAAGGCCATCATTGACACCCTAAAGCAAGAGGGTAAGACACAGAAAGAAATCTCTGAGCGAATAGGCTGTTCCCAGAGTGCTGTATCAAGCCACCTCAGGGGGATGTCTGTGGGAAGGGAAAAGTGTGGCAGAAAACGCTGCACAACCAGAAGAGGTGACCAGACCCTGAGAAAGATTGTGGAGAAGGGCCGATTCCAGACTTTGGGGGACCTGTGGAAGCAGTGGACTGGGCTACAGGTGCCGCATTCCCCAGGTCAAACCACTTTTGAACCAGAATCAGCGGCAGAAGCGCCTGACCTGGGCTACAGAGAAGCAGCACTGGACTGTTGCTCAGTGGTCCAAAGTACTTTTTTTGGATGAAAGCAAATTTTGCATTTCATTCGGAAATCAAGGTGCCAGAGTCTGGAGGAAGACTGGGGAGAAGGAAATGCCAAAATGCCTGAAGTCCAGTGTCAAGTACCCACAGTCAGTGATGGTCTGAGGTGCCATGTCAGCTGCTGGTATTGGTCCACTGTGTTTTATCAAGGCCAGGGTCAATGCAGCAAGCTATCAGGAGATTTTGGAGCACTTCATGCTTCCATCTGCTGAAAAGCTTTATGGAGATGAAGATTTCATTTTTCAGCATGACCTGGCACCTGCTCACAGGGCCAAAACCACTGCTAAATGGTTTACTGACCATGGTATTACTGTGCTCAATTGGCCTGCCAACTCTCCTGACCTGAAGCCCATAGAGAATCTGTGGGATATTGTGAAGAGAAAGTTGAGACACCAGACCCAACACTGTGGATGAGCTTAAGGCCGCTATCGAAGCAACCTGGGCCTCCATAACACCTCAGCAGTGCCACAGGCTGATTGACGCCATGCCACGCCGCATTGAAGCAGTCATTTCTGCAAAAGGATTCCCGACCAAGTATTGAGTGCAGAACTGAACATAATTATTTGAAGGTTGACTTTTTTGTATTAAAAACACTTTTTTATTGTTCGGATGAAATATGCTAATTTTTTGAGATAGGGATGTTTGGTTTTTCTTTATTTTTTTTGCCAAAATTATCAATATTAAAACAATAAAAGGCTTGAACTACTTCAGTTGTGTGTAATGAATCTAAAATGTATGAAAGTTTCATTTTTATCAGTACATTACAGAAAATAATTAACTTTATCACAATATGCTATTTTTTTTAGAAGGACTAGTGTGTGTATATATATATATATATATATATATATATATATATATATATATATATATATATATATATATATATATATATGTACCCTCCTCACTTTACCCTTACCAATCTTTGCTAATTCCTGGTCCTTGCTGCATGTCCTTTCCTAACTTGCTGCATGTCCTTCCCATCTCTATTTCTTTGCTGTGCCAACCTGTATAAATCATTTTCTCCCTCTTTACTTCCCAACCGAGTATATAATCCATCATATGCCCTCTGTTTGGCCTGTGACACCGCTACCTTCGCATTACGCTGTGTCTCCCTGTACTCCTGTTTACTCTCTTCGGTCCTCTCTGTGTCCCACTTCTTCTTAGCTAACCTCTTCCTTTGTACACACTCCTGCACTTCTTCATTCCACCACCAAGTTTCCTTATCTACTTTCCTTCCAGAGGACACACCAAGTACTCTCCTGCCTGTGTCCCGGATCACATTGGCTGTATTTGTCCAGTCATCTGGAAGCACTTCCTGACCACCCAAAGCCTGTTTCAACTCCTCCTTGACGACAAAACAAACACTCTTCCTTTTTCAGCTTCCTCCACTTTGTCTTCTGATCTGCCTTTGCCTTCTTCACCTTCCTCACCATCAGCATCATCTTGCACACCACCATCCTATGTTGTTTGGTAACACTCTCAACCACTACTACTTTGCAGTCACTGACTTCCTTTAAATTACATCGCCTGCACAAGATGTAGTCTACCTGTTTGCTCCTACCTCCACTTTTATAAGTCACCCTCTGCTCCTCTCTCTTCTGGAAGAAAGTATTCACCACAGCCCTTTCCATCCTTTTTGCAAAATCTATCAACATCTGTCCTTCTGTGTTCCTGTCCTGGATACCAAACCTGCCCATCACTTCCTTGTCTCCTCTGTTGCCTGCACCAACATGTCCATTGGAGTCTGCCCCAATGACCACTCTTACTCTGCATCACTTCATCTAACTCACTCCAGAATCTCTCCTTCTCTTCCAGCTCACATCCTGCCTGTGGGGCATAAGCACTAACAACATTGAACATCACACCTTCAATTTCTCACTTGAGACTCATCACTCTGTCTAACACCCGTTTCGCTTCTAGAATATTCCTGACAAACCCCTCCTTCAAGATGAGTCCTACTCCATTTCTCTTCCCATCCACATCATGATAAAACAGCTTAAACCTGCTCCTAAGCTTCTAGCCTTGCTACTTTTCCACCAGGTCTCCTGAACACACAATATGTCCACCTTCCTCCTCTGCATCATGTCAGCCAGCTCTCTAGCTTTTCCTGTCATAGTTCCAACATTCATTCAAAAATCCAAATTCAATAGTCCCTATTCTCAGTCCTAGACTCATGCCTTTCCTCTTCTTTCTTCGCCAATGGACATGCTTCCTGCCTCTTCTTCTTCGAACATGTGATTGATCAAAACTTGCAGTCTCGTTATAAAACAGCCAATCATTATCAGGAATCACAACACCCAATTAATATTGCACGACAACAGCCAATCAGCTTTGTGACGACACCAAGCAGATGACAGGACATGCACACCTTCGAAATTCAAATCGGGTTTGATGGCGTGGAATGATGGCGATACGTTTCCAATGTTACGATTTCATTTTATTCCATTTCACACGTTACTTATTATATTATTGTTTTAATTTTAAAAACTGAATTTATTATATTAATTTTATTTTTTATAATTTTCATCACCGCTCAGAAGCACTGACACTGGAGGCTCCTTTCATCATCGATAAGTGAAAGTCTTGGAATTTTGGAATCTTGAAACACTTGGAATTAACTTCATCACATCGTTTTGTCTTCAGAACATCGCTGTGAGCTGTTGCTATGGAAACATAACAGAAAGAAAATTATTAAAAGCCGTATACAATCAAAAATTCAAATAAAAAAATCTCCTTACAACCAACAAATGTAGATTTAAAATCTGAATTCTAATAAATAAAAGATCTATTAATAAATAATAATAATAATAATAATAATAATAATAATAATAATAATAATAATAATAATAATAATAATATATCCCCGATAGGCAGTTTAGTTTCAAAACCTTTTAGCCTCATGCAAAAATCAAAAGCCCCCCTCCCCTACTCCCATCCCCTCTCCTTCCCTCACCCTCTCACTCTCTCACTTTTACTCTATCTCCCTCCCCTTCTTTCTCTTTGTCTCTCTCCCTGTCTCTCTCATACCGTCCTCAAATCTCCTCCTCCCTTCTCCCTCTCTCCCTCTCTTTCACTTTCACTCGCCCCCTCCCTCTCCCCCTCTCTCTCTCTCTCACTTCCTCCCTACCTCTCTCCCTTTCACTCTCTCTTCCTCCCCACCTCTCTCCCTTTCACCCGCTCTTCCTCCCCACTCTCTTTCTCTCCCTCCCTCCCTCCCTCTCTGTCTCTCTCTCTCTCTCTCTCTCTCTCTCTCTCTCTCTCTCTATTTTTCTGAGAAACCGAGTCATTTCTGACAGAAAACGCCTGAAGGGCGGGTCCCGTGTGTCCAGATGCTTCAGGTTTCCTCCTGGAGTCGAATGTATTAGTTTTTTCTGCTGTGACTTTATTGGCTGCCGCATGGCGACACTACCATCTCGACGCTGTTGTGTTGTTGATTGTCTGTGGCAGAACGGCCTTTATTCACCGGACTCGTCCTTTCAGTGTGATCCAGTGTTCTTTCAGCACAGTTCCCAAACGCGTGTGTGTGTGTGTGTGTGTGTGTGTGTGTGTGTGTGTGTGTGTATGTATGTGTGTGTGTGTGTGTGTGTGTGTGTGTGTGTGTGTGTGTGTGTGTGTGTGTGTGTGTGTGTCAGTTTTAGTAATAAAGCACTTCATGTTCTGAATAAATGGAGCCGCTGACAGGTTGAACTCAATCACTGGGATTTGCACAGAGTATTTTTTGAGATGGTTCAGGACGATGAGAGGTCGTGTTCAGACCTTTTGACCGATGTCTGAAGGACGGAAATATTCGCCGTGGGGGGAAATGAAAGTGATACCACTGTAATTGCATTTCGCACGAAAGAAATGGGATTTCAGTTGAACACAAAGCAGAAACGCTTTGAGAAAAGTTTGTATGTTCACCTTTATCTGACATTCCTTTTGTATTCCATTTAAAGATGTACAACAGGTCCGAAACGCAATACTTATAGCAGCGCCCACACGCCATCTGGAGTCAAGGTCACAGCCCCTCATTCACCAGTCATTTAATATTTCCATGATGATTATACACACCGACCTTGTGATGTTTGAGGAACAAATAAATACAGAAATGTTTAGCGTATGCTAACAGAGCAAACACACAGCTGCCAGATGTTACGGTGTGGTACAGATGTTTCTATTCTATACTCAGTCACATGATGTTAGCTGTTCTGCATTCTGACTGGTGAGTCAAGTCTCAAAGTCACCATAAAAAAAAAATAAAAAAAAAAAATTGTAACTTCTTCAAATTTAAAGCATTTAATATTCATCAATTTCACACTGTTTTATTTATTTATTTATTTAGTAAACAAGAAATGTTGGTAACGCTAGCTTCCACTAGTTCCACTAGCAAACCGAATGAGCGGCTAATTCTGTTTTTGTTGTTGTTGTTGTTCTTGAGACTATGTCCAGAAAAGCAACAAAATAGAGAATTAAAGTGTTTGAGGGTGAGTCTGCCTTCATTTATTTATTTTTAAGAATATTACTTAATTTTGGTTTTGAACCAAATGCAATTTTAATTAAGGGGCGGGGCTGTGGCGCAGAAGTTTCCATGTCTGCCTCACAGTGAGAAAGTCTCGGGTTTGATTCCTCGGCTCAGAGTCTTTCTGGGTGGAGTTTGTATGCTCTTCCTGTGTTTGCATGGGTTTCCTCAGGGTTCTCTGGTTTCCTCCCACAGTCCAAACACATGCACAGTAGGCTGATTGGCCATTCCAAATCACCCCTAGGTGTGAGTTTGAATGTGTCTTGCCTGCCCTGCGATGGCCTGTTGAGCTATTTAGGGTATACCCTGCCTTCACCTACAGTCGGCTGAGGTGGGAGCCAGCCTCTCCTGGTCTCTAATTAGGATTAACCAATTAAGAAAATGAATGAATTTTAACTGATGGAAGGCTTTCAACCATCTGGCGCTGTGCTCGGTAGCTCTGCAGGAAAATATTATTAAATTTGTAATTAAAGTGTTTAATACCACTATTTGGGTTGGGTGCTGGAGTACCGATCCCAAGGTCAACCCCCACTATCACCAGGTTTCCACTGCTGTCCCCCAGGATGCATCAAGCCCCTTCAGGTCTGTAAATCCCACCCAGCTGGTGAAGTTCATGCCAAAATAGCAGCTCTGCAAAAGTTGAAGCCAATCAGAGCCTCACACACAAAATGTGTTCGTCGGCATTTCTATTGGCTGAGAAGAAAATATTTGAACATAAAAAGTATTGTTTCATTTTTATTTTAAAGTTATATAGGGTGCTAATGCATGATTTTTAATATATTGTCTTCAAAATTTTATTTAGTTTGCTCTAAAATTGTACAAACTGGATTCCAAAAAAATGGGACATGATACAAATTGTGAATAAAAACATGACATTTAAAAACAAAATATTTACCTTTAAAACGATACATTTTCTCAGTTTAAACTTCTGACCCTGTCATCTCTGTTCTATTCAGAATAACATACTTTAATTTGGCACTTCCACATCATTGCTTTCAGTTTTTATTGACAATTTGTATAGTGTCCCAACATTTTTGGAATCCGGTTTGTAAAATTTTTTGACAATTTAGTGCAAAAATGAGCTGAAACCCTGTGAATCTGGTGTATATTTAAATGATTTTGAGACAGAATCATATGTTTTCTTTTTGGCAGATTTCAACAAAAATTTCGGAGCCTCCCTTGTACTCGTCCTTCACCTCAAGTCCTGAGCTGGTGGCCATTTTAAAATCTATGTTCTGCAAGTCATGGAGCAGTAGAGCTGAAATCCATCATCGAAGACATGGCGCTCGCCAGTTAGCCCAATGGCTCTCTGTACTCTCTGAAGAAGGACTTCCTTGGCAGTAAGATGGCTCAAGGCACTCCGTGTTTGTTGGCATGTTCTCTTTCATCGTTTTTGTGCAGTTTGTTGTTTATCCATGTTGTTCCATTGTGGTTTACCTCACCTACTCCTTCCAGAGCCCCAAGAAACGATCTTCTCCTTGTCAACTCTCTGCTGGGTCCTGAGGAGGGCGGTACAAGCTGCTCGAAAACGCTGAGCAAACCAAAAGTGGTACTTAACAGAAGAGCCAGGCTCAGCGGTACCAGTGGCGCTAAAAATGATGGTTATTAAACCTGAAGACATCACTATACTGAGGAATAAGCGTCGTGGCAAACGCTCCAGAAAGACTGAATTTCCCAAAGTACTGACAGAAGTGCCTGATGATCTCTGACAGCTTGCTGGAAGCGATACCTGGTTGTTCTTCAGTGGGATGAGAACCAGTAGCGCAATGCGTGGAAGAACGATGATGACTATACGAAGGCTAAGAGCTCTGTCAGCAACACACGGGTTGTGAACGAGGGGCATAAAACTTCCAAATGACTGCATCAAATCTGCCAAAAAGGAAGCACGATTCCAGCAGAGTGGCGTAGTGGTTCACACGTCCGCCTCACAGCAAGGTCTTGGGTTCAATTCCCAGCTCAGGTGTTTCTGTGTAGAGTTTGCATGTTCTCCCCGTGCTTCTGTGGGTTTCCGCCGGGTTCTCCGGTTTCCTCCCACAGTCCAAAAACACACACAGTAGGTTAATTGTCTACGGGTTGTGAGAGTGTTGGCCTTGCAATGGTCTGGTGAGCTGTCCTAGGTGTATCCCCACCTCGCACAGAGTTGGCTGAGGTGAGCTTCAGCCTCCCCGCAACACAAATGAGGACAAAGTGGTTCGAAAAATGAACGGATTTCAGCAGATTTTGCAGGTTGTTGAAAATTCATGACATTCAAAATGGTCACTACGTCTTGGTACTTACCTCTTTGAAGTTGGAATATGATAAAGTTTGCAGTACGGGATGTGAAAACCATCAAGGAAACGGCTTGATGCACACCATTATTTTCCCTTTCAGGGTTTTGTGCTCATGCTGTAAAAATGAAGCATTTCGCTTTTGAGATCTTTCACAATTTTCAAGCAACGACAGGTTGTTTTTTTTTGTTTGTCTGTTTTTGTTTGTTTTGTCCATGTTGACGCACTGTGAAAACTCGAAGTGAAAATAAAGTGCAGTTTTTCTGTTATGATTGTTTTCATGTCCCGACCCATTAAAAATATAACACTTTGTGTCTTTGCAACATGCAGATGTCATGCTAGAGACCGACAATGAGTATAATCTGGGCAGAATTTTACAACACTGTTGGTTTCAATGAACCTCAACAAAAATCCCCATGGAGTTGTTAAAATTTTGTGACAATCATGGGGGGTTTTGTGCACCCTGTGCCCCCCCCAGTGGTCAAACTGGGTTATCAAAGGCCAGCCATGTCTCTCACTGTCTGTGGTGAAGGTTCATGTAAAAGAACCATTGCTGTCTTTCGTAAAGAGGAGCTGCAAAGTGTGTAGAGTGCACTGAGTGTTTATGCCTCGCGAAGGCCTGGTGAGGTGTCCAGGGTGTACTCTGCCCTTGCCCAGAATCTGCTGAGATGGGCGCCAGCCTCCGAGTGACCCTAGTTCTTCTTTTCCTTTTGGCTGATCCCTTCAGCGGTCACCAAAGCGAATCATCTGCCTCCATCTCACCCTATCCACTGCATCTTCTTCTCTTACATCAACTGCCTTCATGTCCTCCTTCACCACGTCCATGAATCGTCTCTTTGGTCTTCCTCTAGGCCTTCTGCCTGGTAGTTCCAACCTCAGCATCCTACTACCAATATACTTACTAGCCCTCCTTGTTACTCCCAAAGAGAACCTCAACATTTTCATCTCTGCTACCGAGAGCTCTGCCTCTTGTCTTTTCCCCAAGGCCACTGTTTCTAAACCATACAACATCGCTGGCCTCAATACCGTCTTGTACACTTTTCCTTTCGATCTTGCCGATACCTTCCTATCATACATCACACCGGACACTTTTCTCCAACCATTCCAACCTGCCTGCACACACTTATTCACCTCTTTTCCACACTCTCCATTGCTCTGGATTGTTGAGCCTAAGTACTTAAAACCCTCCACCTTCCTTATCTCTGCTCCCTGTAAACTCACCGTTCCTCTTAGGTCCTTGTCATTCATACACATGTATTCTGTCTTATTGAGGCTAACCTTCATTCCCCCTCCTTTCCAGGGCATACCTCCACCTCTCTAGATTTCCCTGCACTTGTTCTCTGCTCTCACTGTAAATCACAATGTCATCTGCAAACATCATAGTCCATGGGGAATCTTGTCTAACCTCGTCTGTCAGCATGTCCATCACCATAACAAACAAGAAGGGGCTCAGAGCTGACCCTTGATGCAGTCCTACCTCCACCTTGAACTCTTCTGTCACACCGACAGCACACCTCACTACTGTCTTACATCTCTTATACATGTCCTGCACCACTCTAACATACTTCTCTGCCACTCCAGACTTTCTCATGCAATACCATAATTCCTCTCATATGCTTTCTCCAGATGCACAAAGGCACAATGCAGCTCCTTCTGACCTTCTCTGTACTTCTCTATTAACATCCTCAAGGCAAACACTGCATCTGTGGTGCTCTTTCTTGGCATGAAACCAAACTGTTGTTCACAAATGCTGACCTCTGCCATTAGTCTGGCTTCCACTATTCTTTCCCATAACTTCATCGTATGCCTCATCAACTTTATCCCACTGTAGTTGCTGCAACACTGCACGTCTCCTTTGTTCTTAAAAATGGGCACCATCACACTTCTCCTCCATTCCTCCGGCATCCTCTCACTCTCTAAGACCTTGTTGAATGTTCTTGTCAGAAAATCTACTGCTATCTCTCCTAGACACTTACATACCTCCATGTCATCAGGACCAACTGCCTTTCCATTCTTCATCCTCTTCAATGCCCTCCTCACTTCACCCTTACTTACCCGTAAGGGTACACCCTTACCCTCATCTTTGCTACTTCCTGGTCCTCAACAGTCACCTCTTCTACTCTTTTTTCTCTCATTTTCCTCATTCATCAGCTCTTCAAAGTACTCTTTCCATCTTCCCAGTACACTTTTGTCATCAGTCAATACATTTTCCTTTCTGTCGTTAATCACTCTAACTTGCTGCATGTCCTTCCTATCTCTATTTATCTTCTGTAACAACCTGTATAAATTATTTTCTCCCTCTTTACTTTCCAACCGAGCATACAAGTCATCATACACCCTCTGTTTGGCCTTTGACACCGCTACCTTCACCTTATGCTGTGTCTCCCTGTACTCTCTTCAGTCCTCTCTATGCCCCACTTCTTCTTAGCTAACCTCTTCTTTTGTATACACACCTGCACTTCCTCATTCCGCCACCAAGTCTCCTTATCTACTTTCCTTCCAGATGACACACCAAGTACTCTCCTACCGGTCTCCCTGATCACATTAGCTGTAGTTGTCCAGTCATCTGGTAGCACTTCCTGACCAGCCAAAGCCATTTTCAACTCCTTCTTGAAGACAACACGACACTCTTCCTTTTTCAGCTTCCACCACTTTGTCTTCTGCTCTGCCTTTGCCTTCTACACCATCAGCATCATCCTGTACATCATCATCCTATGCTGTTTGGCAACACTCACACCCGCTACTACTTTGCAGTCACTGACTTCCTTCAAATTACATCATCTACACAAGGTGTAGTCTACCTGTGTGCTCCTACCTTCGCTTTTATAAGTCACCCTATGCTCCTGTCTCTTCTGGAAGAAAGTATTTACCACAGCCATTTCCATCCTTTTTGCAAAATCTACCAACATCTGTCCTTCTGCGTTCCTGTCCTGGATACTAAATCTGCCCATCACTTCCTCGTCCCCTCTGTTTTCTGCACCAACATGTCCATTGGAGTCGCCCCAGTGACCACTCTTTCACCTCTGGGGTATTCTGCATCCCTTCATGTGACTCATTCCAGAATCTCTCTTTCTCTTCTAGCTCACATCCTGCCTGTGGGGCATAAGCACTAACAACATTGAACATCACACCTTCAATTTCTAACTTGAGACTCATCACTCTGTCTGAGACCCTTTTCACTTTTAGAACATTCTTGACAAACTCCTCCTTCAAGATGACTCTTACTCCATTTCTCTTCCCATCCGAAAAAACAGCTTAAACCCTGCTCCTAAGATTCTTGCCTTACTACCTTTCCACCTGGTCTTCTGAACACACACTATGTCCACCTTCCTCCTCTGCATCATGTCAGCCAGCTCTCTACCTTTTCCTGTCATAGTTCCAACATCCAAAGTCCCTACTTTCAGTCCTAGACTCATGCCTTTCCTCTTCTCTCTCTGCCTACAGACATGCCTCCCACCTCTCCTTCTTCGATGTCTTCAACCAACAGTAGTCCAATTTCCACCAGCACCCTGTTGGTTAACAGCACTGATGGCGGTCATTGTTAACCCGGGCCTCGACCGAGCCGGTATGAATTTTTTTGTTGTGATTCGCATATTTTATTTGCCATTTGTTTTACGCCAGATGCCTTCTTGATGCAACCCTCTGCCTTTATCCGTGCTTGGGACCGGCGTGAGGGAGAGACACTGGCTTGTGCCCCTCCCTCACGGCTGCATTCGTGACCCGAGTGACCCTAATTAGGTTCACAAAATAAATGGATACTTTTACTACTATTAGTACTACTACTGTGGCTAATAATAATAATAATAATAATAATGTTTTTGAGAATTTGGGCAGTTTTTAACCATTTAATACGTCTTTATTCACTTTTTTCCAGATCCCTCCCCACCACCGTTTTTTTCCATAATTTATTCAGATTCAATTCCTACCCATCAGGTTAAATCTTCCCTATCAAACGGCCACCACCCACCAAGTGCGGAATCACATGTGTGTTTGGGGTGGGTCTAACACACTTGGAGGGAAAGAGTTTTCCGCCTCCTTGTACGAACAAGCTCACAGACACTCATAAATGGCTGGCAATGAATGGAAGTGACCATATGTAATCCCTCCCTATAGATAGAGCTTGGTCAATCATCTCTCATGGACCACCGGCCACAGACGGCTGTGGCATTAAACCGGATTTGAAGTTGCGATCTCTGGGTTAGTAGTCACACACCTTGGCAATGCAGCAGCCGGGACTGGGAGCCCAGGAACAGACCTTCATCTAACTGTCTAACTTCTCCAGAACTGGATTTCTGTAAAATGGATATATTTTTAATTTTGTGGCATGAATTTGAATACATTAATTAAAAAAAATAGACCACAGGAGTCCGGACGTTGTCGCCGTAAGGACTGTTTCATAACAGAAGAAGCATAGCAAGTGTGAAAGCCTCGGCTTCAGCACGCCGCAAGCAAATCTAAAGTGTGACAGACGGACGGACGGAACCGAATTCCTCGAGCTTCTCAGCCACTTCTGGGGGAGGGAGATAAAAAAAATCTTTACAACAATTCAGGGGATAACACTGATATTCTGCTCCCTCTGACCATATATACTAGCGGCAGTAGTGGCTTAGTGGTTAATGCGATGGGTTACTAATCCGAAGGTCAGCGATTCAATCCCCACTGTCACCGCTGCTGGGCCCTTGAGCAAGGCCCTTAACCCTCAATTGCTCAATTGTATAAAAATGATAACTGTGAGTCACTCTGGATAAGGTCATCTGCTAAATGCTTAAAATGCGTACACGACTCACAGATCGGTTGGCAAAAGCCATGTGACTTATTATTTACATCCTATCAGAGGCCATGGAAAACCCATTTAATATAAAGATCCATAAACATATAAAACACATCTTGAGAATCATCTCTCTCTCTCTCTCTCTCTCTCTCTCTCTCTCTCTCTCTCTCTCTCTCTCTCTCTCTCTCATACAAGCACACACACACACACACACACACACAATCTCTCTCTCTCTCTCTCTCTCACACACACACACACACACAATCTCTCTCTCTCTCTCTCTCTCTCTCTCTCTCACACACACACACACACACACACACACAAACAGAGGCACACAAACATTCACTCTCTCTCTCTCTCACACACACACACACACACACACACACACACACACACACACACACACACACACATGGTGGAGGCTCATAAGAAACAGAATCATAATTAATCGAATAGTAATAAATCTTCAGTTGAGTGAGAAAAACAAACAAACCTCTGCACCGCATCCACATCAAAAACGAATCGCAATTATACAGCATTAATATCAATTTACACAAATAAACCTAAATAAATTTCTAAGAAATCTCAGCCCAGACGGCGGCTCCAAATAGACATAAAATTCATGGATACTGACACCGGACGAAGGAAAGTCGAGCACAGAAATATGGTAAAGTTATTCTTTAATAAATAAAACATGACATGCCGCTGTGATGTCATATAAAAATAACCCACCTGGGTGTCATGCTATTCCTTATATGGACTTTAGACGTAACAGCAAAGAGCGCAGTCTATTATCCGGAGGTCATGAGTCTGTCGCCAAGAAACCAAGAGATCGAACTCGGCCACGTGTACAGGAAAGACACGTCACTCAGACGTGCGTGGCATGCGACTTGAATTAATCATATGTTTACAAACATGTAGGACCAGCAATCAAATCAAATTAGAGCTAATGGTTACCAAATCTGCTTCACATCAAGAACATGCTGGGATCGAGTCCCAGGCTCAGCGAGGGTGTTTCTGTGTGGTGTTTGCATGATGCTCGTGTGGGTTTCCTCAGGGTGCTCCAGTTTTCTCCCACACTCCAAATACATACACATCAGGCTAATCCACTGTCCCAAAATTCTCCGAAATGTGGTGGGGTGTTTGTGTGTGTGTGTGTGTGTGTGTGTGTGTGTGTGTGGGTGTGTGTGGGTGTGTGTGTGAGAGAGAGAGAGAGAGAGAGAGAGAGAGAGAGAGAGAGAGAGAGTATGTATGTGTGCGTGCGTGTGCGTGCGTGTGTTGGTCCTGGTGAGCTCTTCAGGGTGTACTTTCACCCAGAGTTGGCTGAGATAGGCTCCCCATGAGCCAAACAATATATAAAGTGTCTTCGAAGATTAATGTAAATTAAATGGTTTGCAAGTGGTGTCTACAGCGGCTTCTGAAATTCCATCAACAGAGCAAATCATGAACCACTGACGGGGGGTGGGGGTGGGGTGTTAAACACAGGGCGCTTCATTCCAATGGAGACAGTGATGTGACTGTCACGTAGGGGTCTTAACACCGGATCTGATCCATGCATACACAAGTCTGGTGTTGTGTTCCAGAACAAAACAGTGTGTTTAGAGTCCTTGTTGCATTATTTATGGATGGTGGATGTCGTTAATCTGATTTATACAGCAGACGCTAGGATTATTACCTGAGAGGAGGGCAAGGCAACCTCTCGTCTCTCTGAACAGTGATGAACGGTGTGGTGAAACACACGGCGACAGACGTGCGCTATTTTAAATACTTTATATACTCTGATGCGTCCTTTCTTGTCTCTTCCCACCTGGAAAATCATTGCGTACCCCAGTACAGAGCGAGCTAATTCTACGCGGCTATCACGGCCCATATCGTAACGAGCTGAGAGTGAATTACGATCATGGGATATCCAAGTTCGGCTGCGTCTCCGTGTTCATTCTGTTTGCTCACGACCAGAGGTTTCCTCGAAAGTTTTAATTTCTTCAACTTCAAAAATTAATAAATAAATAAATAAATACAATTTAAGCAGGATTTTTTTGTAGGAAATAATAAAGTGTCACGCAGTGCATGTGTGCCTGGGATGAGTAGATTTACGGTCTGCGTTATTGCTTTTTTATTTGGATGCATAACTTCAGACAACAGGGCAGTGGTGGCCTGATGGTGAAGGTACTGGATCACTGATCCTAAGGTTGGGGGTTTGAGTCCCACTCTCCACTTTTCTCACTGTCTATGGTGTGAGGTTCATGTAAAAGAAGCATTACTGACTTTCATAAAGAGAACCTGCGATGGCCTGGCGAGACATCCAGGGTGTACTCTGTCCTCGCCCGGAGGCGACTGGGCTGGGCGTCAGCCTACCTGCGACCCTAATTAGGATTAAGCAGTTACAGAAAACCAACGATGAACTTCAGACAACTTTGCTAGGTAGGACGGCACAGTGAGTGGGCAGGGTTGTTGTTGTAGTGTGTGTGTGTGTGTGTGTGTGTGTGTGTGTGTGTGTGTGTGTGTGTGTTTGTGTGTGTGTGTGTGTATGTATGTGTGTAGCGGGTGTTGGAGTGTGTTTGGGGTGTTGGTGTGTGTGTGTGTGGGGGTGTTGGGGTGTGTGTAGGGGTTGTTGGAATGTGTGTGTGTGGGGGTGCTGGAGTATGTGTGGATGTTGGTGTGTATGTGTGTGTGTGGGGGTTGTTGGGGTGTGTGTGGTGTTAGGTTGTGTATGTGGGGGGTGTTGGAGTGTGTGTGGGGGTGCTGGAGTATGTGGGGATGTTGGGGTGTGTGGGGGTGTTGAAGTGTGTGTGGGGGTTGCTGGAGTATGTGGGGATGTTAGGGTGTGTGGGGGTGTCGGAGTGTGTGTGTGGGGGTGCTGGAGTATGTGGGGATGTTGGAGTGTGTGGGGGTGTTGAAGTGTGTGGGGGTGCTGGAGTATGTGGGGATGTTGGAGTGTGTGGGGATGTTGCAGTGTGTGTATGGGGGTGCTGGAGTATGTGGGGATGTTGGGGTGTGTGGGGGTGTTGGAGTGTTTGTGGGGAACTGGAGTATGTGGGGATGTTAGGGTGTGTGGGGGTGTTGGAATGTGTTTGTGGGGGTGCTGGAGTATGTGGGGATGTTGGGGTGTGTGGGGGTGTTGCAGTGTGTGTATGGGGGTGCTGGAGTATGTGGGGATGTTGGGGTGTGTGGGGGTGTTGCAGTGTGTGTATGGTTGTGCTGGAGTATGTGGGGATGTTGGGGTGTGTGGGGTGTTGCAGTGTGTGTATGGTTGTGCTGGAGTATGTGGGGATGTTGGGGTGTGTGGGGTGTTGCAGTGTGTGTATGGTTGTGCTGGAGTATGTGGGGATGTTGGGGTGTGTGGGGTGTTGCAGTGTGTGTATGGGGTGCTGGAGAATGTGGGGATGTTGGGCTGTGTGGGGGTGTTGGAGTGTGTGTGTGGGGGTGCTGGTGTATGTGGGGATGTTGGGGTGTGTGGGGTGTTGGAGTGTGTGTGGGGGGGTGCTGGTGTATGTGGGGATGTTGGGGTGTGTGGGGGTGTTGGAGTGTGTGTATAGAGTGTTGCGGTGTTTGTGATATGATGGACCAACTAGCAATAAAAGAAGACACAAATTGTGAATGACAGCACTACTAATTATGAACCCCATTGCAAAGGACTAGGATTAGCATTGGAGTCATTAGCATATCCTCAGGATACAACACACGTCCTCCACCACATTACTGTCAAAAGTATTACCCCTGCATGAGCAAAGCACATGCTCCCTTCATGCTATGTACTGCCACCTGCATCTTTATGAACTGCTGCACATGCGTGTTCAGGAGCGGCCTAACACATTCACAGGGAACACCATATCTACCCCAGTGTGCGAATGATCTCAAAGACAGCCCTAATTGGCTCATGACCGATATGCACATGCTACCCCGGCCTCCCCTGAGAGCTTGGCTAATCGGCACCCGTGAGCTTCCTGCCACGGATGACTGCTGCATCAATCTAGACTTCAAACTTGTGATCTCGGAAGCCTGTAGAACACGTTTTTAACCCTTTAATTGCTCATAGTGACCATGAAATGATGAAATCTTGGGACACAGCAGAAAGAAACCACAATTTATATTCTGAATCTAAAAAAATCCTGGATTTGGTTTGCAGGTGAAAGAGGAGAAGATGTGAGCAGCAGCGAAGATTTATTTGAAATATATTGGCAAACATTCTGGAATCGATGCCAATTATGCCTTGTGCATTAAGCTCTCCTCTCTCTCTCTCTCTCTCTCTCTCTCTCTCTCTCTCTCTCTCTCTCTCTCTCTCTCTCTCTCTCTCTCTCTCTCTCTTACACACACACACACACACACACAGCTTCTCTGACACTGTTTTGTCTTGAACCAGTTGTTTTCTTTTCCCTTCTTTTTATTTTGCTTCAGAAATTGCTTAGAGACAGAGAGCCGTCAATTAGGCACATCTCTCTCTCTCTCTCTCTCTCTCTCTCTCTCTCTCTCTCTCTCTCTCTCTCTCTCTCTCTCTACTCTTACACACACACACACACACACACACTCACACACACACACCCTGATGAGAGTAAAACACTGTTCCTGAGGCTGTGATGTAAAAATACACTCACCTGTCAGGTGACGGCGAGTTGGACGATCTGGAGGAATATCGCGCAGGATCACCAAGAAGCAACAAGCTAGAAGCAGGTTTTACATCCGAAATAAGGAGGAAGGAGGAAGTAAAACCTGCTTGTTCCAGTTGTTATCGTCGACTCGCCATCACCTGACAGACGTGTGCGTTTTTACATCGTGCATCAGAAACACAGTTTTACTCTCGCAAGAGTTTATCATTCAGAGTTTGTTTGGTTTGGCGTCATCCTAAAATGTGCAGGCATGAGCTCACAAAAAAGCCAAACGTCCTGGCGTTCAGCGAGAAAGGAAAGAAAAGATTGTCAGAAGAAATGGACAGAAATGAAATATAGTCCATGAAGAGTCGAGATAACACTGGGACAGCACTTGGAGGAAACATATCTTTATACCACACTGACACTGGAGACTCCTTCCATCAGGGTAAAAAGAAATAATAATATGAAATGAATGGAAAACATCCACCAAATAATGAACACAATGTGAGTGAGCTGTTACTATGGAAACCGCGGGAATGTATTAGAACGAGCGTTTCAAAATGAGGCGGAGATGAGTGTCAGCGCTGGCGTTATCACGGATATTTATATCACCGTCAGTCACTGAAATCGAGTGGATTCTTTAAAAATAAATACAACGAGCTGGTTTTGGCTCGCACCTCACACAGACCCCTGCTTGGTTGCCCTAGTTCCAACATTTGCTGAGTACCTTTTATGGTGGTCCCACCCCCTGGTCTCCGACATCAGGTGACATGAAGGATATTGTTCCTAAAAGCATGTTGGTTTGCATGTTCTCTACTGGTTTCCTCTGTCAGTCCATAGACATGCATTTCAGTCCGATTGGGTATCCTCAAGTTACCCTAATTGTGTGTGTGTGTGTGTGTGTGTGTGTGTGTGTGTGTGTGTGTGTTACCCTGCAATGGTCTGGCATTTGGTTAAGGGAGTACCTGCTGACATATTTAGAGTCGGCTACATTAGGCTCCACACTCTCAGTGACCTTGAGAAAGAAGAAAGTGGAAAGGATTTCTGTGGAGTAAATGCCCCCTAAAGATATAATAAGTCTCCGTGTTTAATACATAAACCTGTTTTTATATTGAATGCAGGCCCTGTGATGGCTGCAAGCTGCTCTTAGTGTACTTTGCCCTCGCCCATGGTCGGCTGAGATGGGTGCCAACCTCCCTGCGACACTCATTGGGATAAAGCAGTTAAGAAAATAAATGAATAAATAATAAATGCAAATTATTATTATTATTATTATTATTATTATTATTATTATTATTATTATTATTATTATTATTGTTGTTGTTGTTATTATTATTATTATAAGGGCAGCACGGTGGTTTTGGGTTCGAATCCCTGAGCTTCGTCTCTGTGTGGAGTTTGCAGGTATTTTGGGATTTACAGTCGCCTAATTGGTTGTTCCAAATTGCCCCTCGGTATGACTGGGAATGTTGCCCTCTGATGGACCATTTTATTAAACCCAAAATTTTCAAATTTTATCTTGAAACAGAAGCACAGTGAAGACGAGACAGGGTTAAAATCACTGGGTGACGAGGAGACGAGACGGAGTTCGATTAATCTGAAGATAAAAAAGAAAAAAAAAATCCACTACATTACCCAAAGTCTGGGCACGATCCATAATTCATACCTCATCAATTATGAAC